>CM035290.1:1040203-1066399 GCA_020226075.1 Hydropotes inermis
TCAATTAGAACTGGTCCTCAGATTAAAACCTATTCAACAGCCTGACATCTAATCACACTCTCTCCCCCCACACACACACACATTCACTGAGGCCTAAGGTGACACAACAGACTAGTAACAGATCTGAGACCAGGGTCCAGGACTGCTATTTCCTGGGACTAAGGTTCTTTCTTCTACAATGTATTTTGATGGCTAGTTGATAAAATAATGATATTTGTAACAGTTTGGAATGACTCTATTTGCCAAAGGGAAAATCATCTAAAGGAAAAGAAAGATCAATCCATAGCTCCCTAGATGGCAGTTTAAAATAACTGCTCTATAAAAAAGAACTTTTAAAAGTCCTTCTAAATGTTAAGAAGGTAAGAAAAAATACTGTTAATTAAATGCAATAGCTAATGTCTACTATGCATATTTTAGCATTATCAGGCCAAACTTACAACAGATTAGAGGTGTACGCAGGCGTGCTTCCTGCATTTTATGGTATATGCATGCTCTCTTGTATCATCATTTGTGAAATGCTAATGCCATTTTTTGGCCTTTTATAAGGAATGCAAGAGGCCATACTTTTACAAATTAGGAGAAATAGATGAGGTCTCCCTTATCTTAGAGTACAGGTGTGGGCTAGTCCTGGGCTTTTTTGCACCCTAGTTTTCTCTCTGTTGAGTTGAAGTGGTCTTCTGTATAGTCTCTGAAAATACTCAAGCCCTATTATTCAAAGCATAATTTGGGGGACTTCCCTGATGGTCCAGTGGTTAATCTGCACTGCAGATTCAGGGGATGTGGGTTCAATCCCTGGTCTGGGAACTAACTAAGATCCCACTTGCCACACAGCCAAAAAACAGCATAATTTTTTTGTTTTCAAATTATTATAGGATATTTATAGGCTTTCTATCTTGTTCCATTGGTCTATATTTCTGCTTTTGTGCCAGTACCATACTGTTTTGATGACTGTAGCTTTGTAGTATAATCTGAAGTCAGGAAGCTGATTTCTCCAGCTCCATTCTTCTTCCTCAAGACTTCTTTGGCTTGTCTTCAGAAAGCCCAGAAATAAACCTATGCACCTATGGGTACCTTATTTTTGACAAAGGAGGCAAGAATATATCATGGGGCAAACACAGCCTCTTCAATAAATGATGCTGGGAAAACTGGACAGCTACATGTAAAAGAATGATTTTAGAACACTTCCTAACACCATACACAAAGATAAACTCAAAATGGATTAAAGGCCTGAATGTAAGACCAGAAAACTGTAAAACTCTTAGAAGAAAACATAGGCAGAACACTCAATGACATAAATCAAAGCAAGATCCTTTATGACCCACTTCCTAGAGTAACAGAAATAAAAACAAAAGTAAACAAGTGGGACCTGACTAAACTTAAAAGCTTTTGCACAGCAAAGGAAACTTTACGCAAGGTGAAAAAACAACCCTCAGAATGGGAGAAAGTAATAGCAAATGAAACAACTAACAAAGGATTAATTTCCAAAATATACAAGCAGCTCATACAACTCAATATCAGAAAAACAAACAACCCAACCAAAGAGTGGGAAAAAGACCCAAACAGACATTTCTTCAAATAAGGCACACAGATGGCTAACAAACACATAAAAAGATGCTCAACATCTCTCATTATAAGAGAAATGCAAATCAAAACTACCATGAAATATCTCCTTATACCAGTCAGAGTGGCCATCATCAAAAAGTCTGCAAACAAGAAATGCTGGAGAGGGTGTGGAGAAAAGGGAATGCTCTTGCACTATTGGTGGGAATGTAAATTAATACAGCCACTTTGGAAGACAGAATGGAGATACCTTAAGAAATAGGAATAAAACCACCATATGACCCAACAATCCCACTCCTAGGCATATACCCTGAGGAAACCAAAATTGAAAGAGACACATGTATCCCATTGTTCATTGCAGCACTATTTACAATAGCTATAACAAGGAAGCAACCTAGATGTCCATGGACAGATGAATGGCTAAAGAAGTTGTGGTACATATACACAATGGAATATTACTCAGCCATAAAAAAGGAGTGCATTTGAGTTCATCCTAATGAGGTGGATGAACCTAAAACCTATTATACAGAAGAAGTAAGTCAGAAAGAGAAAGATAAATATCATATTATAATGCATATATATGGAATCTAGAAAAATAGTACTGAAGAATTCATTCACAGGGCAGCAATGGAGAAACAGACATGGAGAATAGACTTATGGACATGGGGAGGGGAGGAGAGGGTGAGATGTCTGGAAAGAGTAACATGGAAACTTACATTACCCTGTGTAAAGTAGACAGCCAACAGGAATTTGCTGTATGTCTCAGGAAACTTAAACAGGAGCTCTGAAAAAATAAATTATTATAGGATATTAAACTTGAAGCTTTACTTTCCAATGTACCTAAATTATTGTCAACTTACTTGACACCAAAACTTGAAAAAATGTATGTACCTCCTCAAATCTTAAGTTGAATCTAAATTTTTATCTCAAATGTAATATTTACAAAGATACAATTTCTCATATCTTACATATTATGTGTAAGATTTAAATGTATTAAAATATACATGGAGTTGCAGATGTAGCCCATTCAGTTAACAAAACCTATCTGCAATTAACAAAATCTCTTCAGCAAAGTCGGTCCTAATAGTCAAACCAACTAGTCAAGTCATACTTTCTTTGTGCCATTAAAAGTCCAGTTTCAGAGGAGGTCCTAAGATGGCAGAGGAATAGGACAGGGAGACCACTTTCTCCCCCACAAATTCATCGAAAGATCATTTGAACACTGAGAAAATTCCACAAAACAACTCCTGAACACTGGCAGAGGACACCAGGCACCCAGAAAGGCAGTCCATTGTCTTCAAAAGGAGGTAGGACAAAATATAAAAGATAAAAAGAGAGACAAAAGGGCCAGGGACTGAGACCCACTCCAGGGAGGGAGGTGTGAAAGAGGAGAACTTTCCAAACACCAGGAAACCCTCTCACTGGCAGGTCTGTGGGGAGTTTTGGAATCTCAGAGGGCAACATAACCAGGAGGAAAAAATAGGTAAATAAAACCCACAGGTTACACACCTAACCGCAACTCCCAGTGGAGAAGTAGCCCAGACACTCACGTACACCACCAGCAAGCCGGGGCTGAACAGGGAGGCGCGGGCTGCATTGCTCAGGGTAAGGACTGGACTTGAATGCCCTGAGGGCAATCTGAGGGAGCTAACATGAGACAGCAACCCAAACTGTGGGATTAGTCAGTTCAGTCAGTCGTGTCCGACTCTTTGCGACCCCATGAATCGCAGCACATCAGGCCTCCCTGTCCATCACCAACTCCTGGAGTTTACCCAAACTCATGCCCATCGAGTCGGTGATGCCATCCAGCCATCTCATCTTCTGTTGTCCCCTTCTCTTCCTGCCCCCAATCCCTCCCAGCATCAGGGTCTTTCCAAATGAGTCAGCTCTTCACATGAGGTGGCCAGAGTACTGGAGTTTCAGCTTCAGCATTAGTCCTTCCAATGAACACCCAGCACTCATCTCCTTTAGGACGGACTGGTTGCTCTCTTTGCAGTCCAAGGGACTCTCAAGAGTCTTCTCCAACACCACAGTTCAAAAGCATCAATTCTACTGCACTCAGCTTTCTTTATAGTCCAACTCTTACATCAATACATGACCACTGGAGAAACCGTGGCCTTGACCAGACGGACCTTTGCTGGCAAAGTAATGTCTCTGCTTTTTAATATGCTGTCGAGGTTGGTCAAAACTTTCCTTCCAAGGAGTAAGCGTCTTTTAATTTCATGGCTGCAATCACCATCTGCAGTGATTTTGGAGCCCCAAAAAATAAAGTCTGACACTATTTCCACTGTTGCCCCATCTATTTCCCATGAAGTGATGGGACCAGATGCCATGATCTTAGTTTTCTGAATGTTGAGCTTTAAGCCAACCGTTTCACTCTCTTCTTTCACTTTCATCAAGAGGCTTTTTAGTTCATCTTCACTTTCTCCCATAAGGGTGGCGTCATCTGCATATCTGAGGTTATTGATATTTCTCCCAGCAATCTTGATTCCAGCTTGTGCTTCTTCCAGCCCAGCGTTTCTCATGATGTACTCTGCATATAAGTTAAATAAGAAGGTGACAATATACAGTCTTGACATACTCCTTTTCCTATTTGAAACCAGTCTGTTGGTCTATGTCCAGTTCTAACTGTTGCTTCCAAACCTGCATATAGGTTTCTCAGGAGGCAGGTAAGGTGGTCTGGTATTCCCATCTCTTGAAGAATTTTCCACAGTTGATTGTGATCCACACAGTCAAAGGCTTTGGTGTAGTCAATAAAGCAGAAATAGATGTTTTTCTGGAATTCTCTTGCTTTTTCGATGATCCAGCAGATGTTGGTAATTTGATCTCTGGTTTCTCTGTCTTTTCTAAAACCAGCTTGACCATCTGGAAGTTCTCTGTTCATGTATTGCTGAAGCCTGGCTTGGAGAATTTAGAGCATTACTTTACTAGCGCGTGAGATGAGTGCAATTGTGCAGTAGTTTGAGCATTCTTTGGGATTGCCTTTCTTAGGGATTGGAATGAAAACTGACCTTTTCCAGTCCTGTGGCCATTGCTGAGTTTTCCAAATTTGCTGGCATATTGAGTGCAGCACTTTCACAGAATCATCTTTCAGGATTTGAAATAGCTCAACTGGAATTCCATCACATCCACTAGCTTTGTTCGTAGTGATGCTTTCAAAGGCCCACTTGACTTCACATTCCAGGATGTCTGGCTCTAGGTGAGTGATCACACCACTGTGGTTATCTGGGTCATGAAGATCTTTTTTGTACAGTTCTTCTGTGTATTCTTGCCACCTCTTCTTAATATCTTCTGCTTCTATTAGGTCCATACCATTTCTGTCCTTTATTGAACCCATCTTTGGATGAAATGTTCCCTTGGTATCTCTAATTTTCTTGAAGAGATCTCTAGTCGTTCCCATTCTGTTGTTTTCCTCTATTTCTTTGCATTGATCGCTGAGGAAGGCTTTCTTATCTCTCTTTGCTATTCTTTGGAACTCCGCATTCAAATGGGAATATCTTTCCTTTGCTCCTTTGCTTTTCACTTCTCTTCTTTTCACAGCTGTTTGTAAGGCCTCCTCAGACAGCCATTTTGCTTTTTTGTATTTCTTTTCCATGGGGATGTACAGCAAAGTGGCTCAGTTGTTATACATATTCTTTTTCATATTCTTTTTCATTCTGATTTTTCCCCTGCAGGGAACCAAATTCAGTATCTTATGATTAATCAGAATCTGTACAGCAGAAATTAACACAACATGGTAAATCAACCATATTTCAATAAAATTATTTTTTAAAAAGTCAGCATGATTTACTCAAACTGCTTTATCTGAGTGCTATTTGACTATCTGACCTTTAATTCCTAGAACTCTGAATGTAGGTACATTCCAAGGAATACACACCTTTAAAGGAAATATGCGTTAGTCTTACTTTATCATATATATGATATCATAAGTAAATGTAAACAAATTTTCTCCATATGAAAATAAAATGCAATATATTTATCAATCAGTTGAGAAAAATGGTATTTATTCATTTTTTATTATATATAGATAGGTGCAGTAGAGAACGCATGCGCTTTATTAAAGGAACTGAGTTGATTTTCGTAGGGCTGGAAAATAAAGTGCAAGGAAGTGAGCAGCAAAGAGAAGCCCGGACTAATTAGCAGAGGCAATGCTGTGCAGGGCCTTGTAAGCAGCAGGACGGAGTCAGAAGGCAGAGGGAGCCATCAGAGGTGTCATCTACCTACATCATCAGGTTTATTTACATTGTAAGACGCTCCCTCTGGAGGCAGTGCAGGGAAGAGACAGGTTAAAGGGCAGAAAGAAGCAAGAGGCTTGGTTTTTCTTTGTTGTTGTTTGACTGCTAACTTGCGTCAGACTCTTTCACGAGTCCATGGACTGTAGCCTGTCAGGCTCCCCTGTCCATTGGATTCTCCAGGCAAGGATACTGGAGTGGCTTGCTAGGCCCTCCTCCAGGGGATCTTCCCAACCCAGGGATTGAACCCAGGTCTCCTGCATTGCAGGCGGATTCTTTACCACTGAGCCTCCTGGGAAGCCCTAGAGTATTCTTAGGTGACAGATAACGTTGAGCTGAAATACCCGTATTTGTTGTGGGAATAAAGAGAAGTGGAAAGACTCAAGACTGTAAGAGTTGAAATCTCCCAGACTTGATAATTTGTTGGATGTAGGCAGAGGAACGCGTGGCAGAATCACAAACAAAAGAAAAGAACAGCCTTGGAGTAAGAGACAAAGATTGGGACACACAGCGACTGAGCCGGTTAGATATAAGGGTTTATGGCTCTAGAGAAAGGTCAAGGCCAGAAAGCAAAGTGGGAAGATCTCCGGCACAAACACAGTAGCTGAGGCTGCGGGAAGAAGTGGAGTGAACGGGGGGCAGCCGTGCAGCGTGGAGGGCGAGAAGGGTCTAAGCCAGCGGCACCAGCAGCACACACAGGGATGGCTCAGAAGGGGCAGCTTGCAAAGCAGAGCGAGCAAGAGGCCTGAGAGTTAAAGGAAGCCCGGAACAGCAAGGGCAGCAAGCCTCTGAAACAGGAGGAGCCCCGGTGTGCGAGCGCCGGTCAGGTGGAAACTAAAACAGGACTAAGGCGCCTGGGCTGAGTGTTTGTCAGAGTCCGTGTCGGCGAGGGGCTTGCTCCTGCCTTGGTAACTTAAGGGAGAATTCAACGGCTTGAGTAGCGCCGGGACTGGAAATCAGAGGAGAAATGTGAATAGGAAAGGTGAAGAGACTAAGGAGCTGGAGAAGAGCATCTCTGTGCTCAGGGGCAGCTGTCGTTGTCCACCATAGGAAAGATTTGAACAATGTTTAACTGATGGGAAAAGCCGGTACACAAAAGGAGTGTTTTTAAGAGTTTAGGAGAGAGGCAGTGTGCTGGAATTGAGAAACAATGTGAAGTGGGAGAGGGGCTAAGTTAAAAAAGAAAAGTGAGCGGGTGGCGGTGTTACGGGTTGGAGTATGTCCTGTGCTGTGGGTGACCGCTCAGCTGTGTGAGACCCCGGGGACCGCAGTCCGCCAGGCTCCTCTGTCCACCGGAGTCTCCAGCCAAGAACACTGGAGTGGGTTGCCATGTCCTCCTCCAGAGGATCTTCCCAACCCAGGGATCAAACCCAGGTCTCCAGCACTGCAGGCAGATTCTTTACCATCTGAGCCACCAGGAAGGCCCAAACAATATTACTATCTTTGCATAAATCAGATTTTTAAAATTATAACCCTCACAGAACTGTAACATGACAAAGATCATGTATTTCTACTGAAAAAGGAGACATAAAGGGAAAAGAGGAAAAATAAGCATTAACAAAACTTTCAGCTTCCCAGAAAAAAAACCTCATAATCCATATAACACAACTTGTTGTTTCTTAAATTACCTCTGCATATTGGTAATTTATAATTTATATGGCCATGATGCAAACTCATATATGATAAACATATATTTCAGATTAAATTCAATCCTCCAAATTCAGGCCATTTTTTGCACTCAAAAACACCATTCAGGGCTCCCTTGGTGGCCTAACAGTTAAGAATTTGCCTACCAGTGCTGGGGACTTGAGTTCCATCCCTGGTCAGTGAAGATCTCACCACACCTCGGAGCAACTAAGTCCGCTGGCTGGGGGCTTAGTTGAGCCCAAATGCCCAGAGCCCGTGCTCTGCAACAAGACAAGCTCCCACAATGAAAATTCCACATACCCCAACGAAGAGTAAGTGCTGCTCAGTGCCCAGAAATGAAGACCCAGCACAGCCCAAATAAATATAGACAATAACTAAATAAATCTTTAAAAAAAAACACCATTCAGACTTGAACAACAGAAAACAATCACATACTCCCAAAGCAAAGAAACAGCTTTCCGGGTCAAAATATTTTGCTTGAGCTCACTCAGTCCAATAACATTTGTTAGGAAACCAAAACAGACATAATTTTTTAAATTATCAAGTAATTATAAATATATATTATTTATTATATATTTATATATATATTTATTTATTTATAGTTTTATATAGCATAGAATTTCATTTATAGTTTATAAATATGAATTAAAAGTTTAATTTAATTTTTAAAATTAGCCATTTATTTTACATATATTTGGACTTCTATTTTTTTTCCTTTGTAGACAATTATGAGCAAGAATTGGTGCCAAAAGTAAATTGGGACTTTTGAAGAAAGATAACCTATAACTCCTTTCTCAACACACCACAGTTATGGTAATTCAATATTTCCTTGAATTAACTCTTCTGCCTTCTGATATATGGTCGTCAGAATTAAGCTCTTAATGTGGCAGCATCTAGATCACAGTCTCTCAATTTTGGCCCATGTTCTGATCAGTGGGAATCTAATGGCTCACACAGCACTTCACAGACCGCCAGCCTATAAAATTACCAAAAAGTAACACAGCAATATTTCTCTGAGTGAGTCACCTTCTAGAGAATTCAGATAACTCAGACCCTAGATCCTCTCTTCCAAGGAAAGAAACCCCTCTCTCAACAAAGAAAAAACCCTGAAAGGAGTTTTTCTCCTCACGCCCATGTCTCTCCCGGCTCCTGGGTATGCAGCCTTTCTCAATGTATCTGAGGAACAAGATGCTTCCAACGCCTATTAAATCCCAGCTCACTAAGGATGCCAATGATACCAAAATGCCGGCTCGGGTCTTCTTTAACTTGTGCCCTTTCTGGTCCACACTAGACCTCAAAGCAGCATTGCTGCGTTTAAAGTAAAAGCTCTCACGACACACGTTAACTTACTCCCCTCTCTAGTACCTTTCTCTCTTGACTCGTGTCCAGAGACAACTCAGTCGGAAGCCAGAAGATGATCGCATCTTGGTGCACCCATGTGCCATCTGCCCCACTCCCGTGCCCTAGGTTATAACTTGTGGAGCATCGTGTCATAAAGGAATGAGCTATCCGAAGAGAAAGCTCCAGAGATCTGCAGAGGGGCCCGCTCAAATCTTTGAATGGATTCTTATCTATCCATGAACATAATGAAACTCTATGAGGCTGATAAAGAGCCTCCAGAAAACGAAAGCCTGAACAATTACCAGAGCTCACACGAGCCTGGGAATAGTTCCTATTACCAGAGTGCAGAGACTTTCTAACTAATAGGCCCCTGGGTAGCATCCTTGGAAGGGTATTGCCTTAGTAAATTAGCCCCTAAAGCGTATGCTAAATCTGCCCTAACTAATATTAAAATTAGCACCTGGAAGAATCAGCCTCTTCCAGGACAAATATATTACATCTGATGTTATGGACTTAGGTTTTCTTGGGACAGAGAAGGAAAGCTCCAGTGTGAGCAGAAGACTGGAGGGACAAAGACCATTCACACAGAAAAACAATCACACCCACACAAATACAAAACAGGTTTGCAACTAAAGGCATTTAATGCTAATAGTCATGCATTCTCAAATGTCTTTAAATTCAGCCTTATCATTCATCCATCTCACGTTTGAAAGGAAACAATTATGTAAGTTCTTTAAGAAAGACCTCAGTTCCTATGGAGCTCAGTAGCTACCACTCTGTATCCACTTCATGCTTAATGAAAGCTGATGTGAATGCTTGATTCAGATCATCCAGGCATTTGAAATATTGTTCTGCACTGGAAATGAATTTCACTTATGCCAGCACCTGAAGGAACACGTGATCAGCACATATAAAAATGCTTGCCACAGAGAGTAAACCTTAGTTTTTCTCTTCCTCTGCAAAACACAAACACACAACCAAATCCCCAAGGCTATTATAAAATGTTACAGAAAGTTAGTAGGCTAAGTAGATTTTTGCAAAGCTGATGACTTTCAAAGTCCTCAGCAAGATTAATTTACTTAATGAAAAGAGCAGCATTCTCTTCCCTCATATATTGTATTTTCCTTCTCGAGTGTCAGAGTTCAAAAATACAACCTTTGGTATCAGATAATAAGCCTCATTCTTCCTGTCTCTCAGCCTCTCCAAAATTATGTTACATGCCCTTTTAGGTCACCGGAGTCTCAAAATCTATGGTGTTTTTAATATAAAGTTAATACAATAATTCCTCTGTTGAACAAATAAATATTAATACTTTTACCAAACGTGACTGATATAAACACTGCAAATAGGAAGCTCTGTATAACTGTAATAAGATCAGAAATTTCCTCAAATTCCAATAACAATTAACTTAGAATTTTTAAAATATAGGACATATTATTATAAGCTTTAGTCTGTGGGTCACACTGCTTATAAAACAAAAACCTCAAAAACTGTTAGCAAATAGTTCTCAAAGGTTTCTACCTCAACTTCATTCACATGTGCAACCAATTCATTTTTCCCATCATAGGCATTCATTCAAAGTGAAAGTGAAGCTGCTCGGTCGTGTCCAACTCTGTGCAACCCCATGGGCTGTAGCCTACCAGGTTCCTCCATCCATGGGATTTTTCAGGCAAGAGTACTGGAGTGTGTTGCCATTTCCTTCTCCAGAGGATCTTCTCGACCCAGGGATCGAACCCAGGTCTCCTGCATTGTAGGCAGATGCTTTACCGTCTGAGCCACCAGGGAAATCCAAAATTCATTCAAAAAATTACACTAAATTCCTTCTACAAGCAAAGTGCATACAGGAGTAAATACCACTGACAAGGTCCCTATCCTTATAGACATTAAAGTCTCCTAGGGGTGGAGATAGTAATCAAGTAATATAAACATAAGTAGGAATGACAAAGATTAAAAAATGACATTAAGATATGTGAACCCTAGTGTTTGCTGCAGCACTATTTATAATAGCCAAGACAGGCAAGCAACCTAAGTGTCCATGGACACATGACTGGATAAAGAAGGCGTGCATGTATGTATACATGTATCAGGCTTCCCTGGTGGCTCAGAGAGTAAAGAATCCGCCTGTGATGCAGGAGACCTGGGTTTGATGCCTGGGTTGGGAAGATACCCTGGAGAAGGCAATAGCCACCCACACCAGTATTCTGGCCTGGAGAATTCCACGGATAGAGGAGCCTATAAGGTTACAGTCCATGGGGTTCACAAAGAGTCAGACATGACTGAGTGACTTTCACTTTCATATATATATATATATATATATATATATATATGTATGTATGTATGTATATTGCAATGGAATATTACTCAACCACAAAAAAGAATGAAATAATGCCATTTGTAGCAACATGGATGAAACTAGAGATTATCATCCTAAGTGAAATGTCAGACGGAGAAAGACAAATATATATCACTCATATGTGGAATCTAAATACACAAATTAACTTCTTTATAAAACATAAATAGACTCACAGACACAGAAAAGAAACTTATGCTTACCAAAGGGGAAAGAGAGGGAGGGATAGATTGGGAATTTGAGATTAAAATACACACACTTCTACATATAAAATAGAAAAACAGCAAGGATTTAACGTACAGCACAGGGAAATATACTCAATATTTTATAATAACCTGTAAGGGAAAAGAATCTGAAAAGGAATGTGTGTGTGTGTGTGACTAAATCACTGTGCTATACACCTGAAACTGCATGATGCCCTAAATCAATTATACTTTAATTAATTTTTTAATAATTTTTAAAAACATGTGAGATTTGGTACCTAGGTTTATAAGTTATGATATAGGAAACTCTCTCCTTAGAAACTGCCCCAGGGAGATGAGAGTTGGTGTCTCTCTCCCATAGTCATGTTGCAGACTCCTTGTCTTGCTGGCCCATCATTCCTTAGGGAGCTCCTTGCGGCAGTCTAGTCACCATGCATTGTGTCTACATTCTAACTTCAAAAAGTAGAGGGAAAAAAGAAATGGGAAGCCAGCCATTTCCTTCTGAGGGATAGAACCCAGAAGCTGCGTACATGATTACTGCTCAGATATTGTCATCCAGGATTTAGTTGTTCAGCCACATCTGTTTGCAAGAGTCTGTGAAATATAGTCTCAAGCTGGACAGTCACATGCCAAACGTGAGGTTCTATTATTTAAAAAAGGAGAGAGCAGAGACAGGGGGTCTTTCCCAGACTCTGCCTTATCTAGCCCATGCATTAAACAGATGCATTCAAATGAATAAGGTAGTCATCATTTGTTGTAGAAAATCAGATCACAAGCATATATGGCCTCTCTCACATGAATTAATTAAATGATTAACTGAGTATTAATTAAAAGGGCTTTTGTTCTTAATCTGTTATTATTTCAAGAAAGTTGGAGATTGTGTCTCCTAACACTGTTTATCAATGTGGAGGAAATATTCAAATTTGGTTGCTAAGTAACCATTCTTATTTGACACATAGTTAAAATCTAATTGAAGTAAGTAATCTTCAATAATAGGAAAGAAACTGCTAAAGTAAATTTAAAGTACCCTAAATTCATTCCAAGTAATAATTGTAATTGGTTCTTAACCTCAGTCATTTAAGAAGTAAAACAACAGTTAATAAATACAAATTAATAAAAGAATAAACAGAATCAACTTTTTGCTTGAATATAATTCTGTTCTTATTTCTGCTTATTCTCATAGACTTAGGCATCTCTTATGATAAGCCCACTAGAAAATAAACATGTAAGAAGCGTGGATCCATCAGGCTTTACATTTAAAATCACAACTAAAAAAGATGTGAGAACATGAGAGAATTGGAAGAGCAGATGTCTAGATTCTCCATGACCAGGAACAGGGAAATATCCTTCCTAGCCTCTGGTCTCCGATTATTCAACAAACATCTGTTGAGCATCTTCCCTGAGTCACACGCTGAGCTGAGAGAAGGGGGCACACTTTATGCTGGCAAAATCCCAAGGTGAGAAGAATAAGGACAGGGGCTCCTTCACCTCCATGAACGCAGTCAGCACATGTGGAGCCTGCTGCCAGTCTCCTCACTGTGTTTACTTGCCCCCCACCTCCTGCCACCCCTCGTGTAAGAAACTGTTTATAAGATTCTGTTCTGGGGAATCTGATCAGAGAAACAGAAAAACTTAAGATACCACTCCCAAATTCCTGATGAAATGGCCCAGACTTGCAAATCTCCTACATGCATGCAGCCTCCAGTCAGATGGAAAGAACTCCTCCTCTAAACATGAGGGGACATGGACACCCCTATGCTAGTTAAGACTTTACCTTCCAATGCAGGGGGTGTGGGTTTGATCACTACTCTGCGAGCTAAGATCCCATATGTCTTGAGGCCAAAAAACCAAAACATAAAATAAAGCAATGTTGTAACAAACTCACAAAGACTTTAAAAATGGTCAACATCAAAAAAAATCTTTAAAAAAATATTTAATAAATAAATAAACATGATGAAACATCCAGAGATCATCAGACATCTGAGAGATGTGTGTGTGTGTGTGTGGTGACAAGGCAGGCATAAGAGAGTCAGAGAGAATTATCCCATCACACCTGAGGGGACAGACATATAGGACTCATACTATTTTATAAAATTGCCAACATAGCTCCTGTTTGGAGATCCAGTGAGTATATGTTCCACAACAGGGGCCAGCAAACCATGGCCCATGAGTCAAATCAAGCCTACTCATTCGCAGTTTTTGTAAATAAAGTTTTATAGAAACGCATCCACGCCCCTCATTCACACATTGCCTATGGTGGCATTCATGCTACAACATTAAGTGGAGTGGTCGTGAGGTAGACCTTGTGGTCCATGGAAGCCTTAATTATCCACTGTTTGTCCTTTCATAGGAAAAGTTTGTAGACCTCTCTTCTACAAAACAGATCATTTGAATGATCTCTTCAATCAATCATGCAATTTTTTTTAGTGACAGGTCTATGAAGGGAGAAATAAAGGTGATTAAGACACGGATCCCATTTTCAAGCAACCTAAGATTTAGTAAGAAGAGCTAACATTTATATATGTGTGGGTGTGTGTGTGTGTGTGTGCGTGCATGCATGCACTTGGTCGCTCAGCTGTGTCCGACTCTTTGCAGTCCCATGGACTGTATATACGTGTGTATATATATATATATATATATATATATATATATATATAATCACATTAGCAAGTAGACAGTGAAAAGCTCTGTACAAGGCACAGATAACATGCTAGGTTGTTAGGAGACCCACTAATATTTTTGTAGCGCAGGGGCTCACAGAAGACTCCTAAAGCAGATGATTTCTGAGCTGTAACTTAAAGATTAGCTGCACCCTTGAAATTTTACCTTCTTTTATGTCCTTAAAGTGCTTTACACATTTACTTGAAACCATGGGTTTTTAATTCAGATGTTTAAAAAATAATAATAATCTTGTCCTTTTAAAATATCACTTTCTGTACAAACTGTTATAATTGTATTTAGCTTTGTCTTATTTAATTCTTATTATCAAGGATCTTGAAAACTTTGTCTAAAGAAATTAATAATGAATTCACATAACGTTCTCTACCATACTCTGATTTGGGTAGGAAGCATTTATGAAAGTGTGTATGGAAGAGAAGAAGAAATGGTTAGGTCAAAGTAATTACAGCCAAGCTGCTTTCTTATCACAAGGTAATTTGGCTGTTTGGCATGAATCTAATTCCACAAAACATACCACTCATTATTGCTGGTATAAAAGAATTTTTTAAAGAATTTTTTTCAAAGAACACTACAGTTCTATAGCAACAGAAGACCAACTTTTATTTTAAATGGTTCAGTTTTTAAACTGTATTCAAAAGAGATATGAACATCTCTTCTGAGCTCCATATACATAAGTAAGCCAACGATGCTCACACACATCTATCTGGACTGATGGTTTCCGACTTTCCTTTAAAGCATAATGATGGGAAACTTCACAAATGGGGGCAACCTCTTCTTTGGTGGGGAGGCAGCTCTCATCTCAAGAGTCTCCTTGCTACCACCTTGTTGGCAATGACCACCGTTAATAATCAACAAGCATAGAGGAGAAAAAGTTCTAAAGCACTCAACGTTTTAGTAAACGTTTTAGTAAAGACTTTGTGGTAACAAGGCAGTGAAAACAGAATATCACATGAAACTGAATCTATAAGACCTCATCAGGACTCTGAGTCTCAGAGCTGTCCTCCTGTCCTTCTAGGGAGAAGATGGGGACACCATTCCCACATTTAACTCCTTGAGCTTTCTCCCACACCTGATTTCTCCCAACCGTTTTAAGAGATACAGTTATTTCACCATGATTCACAGCAGTTAACTCACTATTATGTCCAGGGTTGATACAAGGAACAATTCGCAAGACCAGAACGGAGGGGCAGAGACGAGAGGTGAGTCTGAAACAGAGGCTTTGGTTAAAAGTGTGTATGTGGAGCACTCATTTATCCCATTGCTTTCCACACCCTAAATATGAAATCCTGGGAACTAGATGTCCATTCGCTCGAGGGCACCTTCTCTAGGAAAACTGAGAGGTACAAGAGAAAAACAAAATCTCTGAGACAGTAGATTATAGACCTAGAGAGTTGACTATACTCAAGTATAATCAAAAGAAATGGCATCCAAAAGACAGGAATCAATACTGTTTCACTCAGTTAACAGGAGTTTCAGAGGTGAAAAAGAAGAACTAGGAGATGTAAATTATCAGAGAAATAATACTAGAGAAAATCCCAGAGGTAACAAGTACAAGTTGTCAGACTGCAAATTCCCGCTGACTATTCAATATACTGAATTTTTTTTTATTAGTTGGAGGCTAACCATTTTACAACATTGTAGTGGCTCCTGTCACACATTGACATGAAACAGCCATGGGTTTACATGTGTTCCGATCCCCCCTCCCACCTCCCTCCCCACCCGATCCCTCTGGGTCTTCCCAGTGCACCAGCCCCAAGCACTTGTCTCATGCATCCAACCTGGGCTGGTGATCTGTTTCACCCTAGATAATATACATGTTTCAATGCTGTTCTCCTGAAACATCCCACCCTCGCCTTCTCCCACAGAGTCCAAAAGTCTGTTCTGTACATCTGTGTCTCTTTTTCTGTTTTGCATAGAGTTATCATTACCATCTTTCTAAATTCCATATATATGTGTTAGTATACTGTAATGGTCTCTGTCTTTCTGGCTTACTTCATTCTGTATAATGGGCTCCAGTTTCATCCATCTCATTAGAACTGACTCAAATGAATTCTTTCTAATGGCTGAGTAATATTCCATGATGTATATGTACCACAGCTTTCTTATCCATTCGTCTGCTGATGGGCATCTAGGTTGCTTCCATGTCCTGGCTATTATAAACAGTGCTGTGATGAACATTGGGGTGCACGTGTCTCTTTCAGATCTGGTTTCCTTGGTTTGTATGCCCAGGAGTGTGATTGCTGGGTCATATGGCAGTTCTATTTCCAGTTTTTTAAGAAATCTCCACACTGTTCTCCATAGCGGCTGTACTAGTTTGCATTCCCACCAACAGTGTAAGAGGGTTCCCTTTTCTCCACACCCTCTCCAGCATTTATTGCTTGTAGACTTTTGGATAGCAGCCCTCCTGATTGGCGTGTAATGGTACCTCATTGTGGTTTTGATTTGCATTTCTCTGATAATGAGTGATGTTGAGCATCTTTTCATGTGTTTGTTAGCCATCTGTATGTCTTCTTTGGAGAAATGTCTGTTTAGTTATTTGGCCCATTTTTTGATTGGGTCATTTATATTTCTGGAGTTGAGCTGGAGGAGTTGCTTGTATATTTTTGAGATTAATCCTTTGTCTGTTGCTTCGTTTGCTATTATTTTCTCCCAATCTGAGGGCTGTCTTTTCACCTTCCTTATAGTTTCCTTTGTTGTGCAAAAGCTCTTAAGTTTCATTAGGTCCCATTTGTTTATTTTTCCTTTTGTTTCTAATATTCTGGGATGTGGGTCATAGAGGATCCTGCTGTGATTTATGTCGGAGAGTGTTTTGCCTATGTTCTCCTCTAGGAGTTTTATAGTTTCTGGTCTTACATTTAGATGTTTAATCCATTTTGAGTTTATTTTTGTGTATGGTGTTAGAAAGTGTTCTAGTTTCATTCTTTTACAGGTGGTTGACCAATTTTCCCAGCACCACTTGTTAAAGAGGTTGTCTTTTTTGCATTGTATATCCTTGCCTCCTTTGTCGAAGATAAGGTGACCATAGGTTCATGGATTTATCTCTGGGCTTTCTATTCTGTTCCACTGATCTATATTTCTGTTTGTGCCAGTACCATACTGTCTTAATGACTGTGGTTTTGTAGTAGAGCCTGAAGTCAGGCAGGTTGATTCCTCCAATTCCATTCTTCTTTCTCAAGATTACTTTGGCTATTCGAGGTTTTTTGTATTTCCATAAAAATTGTGAAATTATTTGTTCTCGTTCTGTGAAAAATACCGTTGGTAGCTTGATAGGAATTGCATTGAATCTATATATTGCTTTGGGTAGTATAGCCATTTTGACAATATTGATTCTTCCAATCCATGAACACGGTATATTTCTCCATCTGTTTTTGTCCTCTTTGATTTCTTTCACCAGTGTTTTATAGTTTTCTATGTATAAGTCTTTTGTTTCTTTAGGTAGATATACTCCTAAGTATTTTATTCTTTTTGTTGCAATGGTGAATGGTATTGTTTCCTTAATTTCTCTTTTTGTTTTCTCATTGTTAGTGTATAGGAATGCAAGAGATTTCTGTGTGTTAATTTTACATCCTGCAACTTTACTATATTCGTTGATTAGCTCTAGTAATTTTCTGGTAGAGTCTTTAGGGTTTTCTATGTAGAGGATCATGTCATCTGCAAACAGCGAGAGTTTCACTTCTTCTTTTCCTATCTGGATTCCTTTTACTTCTTTTCCGCCCTGATTGCTGTGGCCAACACTTCCAAAACTAAGTTGAATAGGAGTGGTAAGAGTGGGCACCCTTGTCTTGTTCCTGATTTTAAGGGAAATGCTTTCAATGTTTCACCATTGAGGGTAATGCTTGCTGTCGGTTTGTCATATATAGCTTTTATTATGTTGAGGTATGTTCCTTCTATTCCTGCTTTCTGGAGAGTTTTAATCATAAATGGATGTTGAATTTTGTCGAAGGCTTTTTCTGCATCTATTGAGATAATCATATGGTTTTTATCTTTCAATTTGTTAATGTGGTGTATCACATTGATTGATTTGCGGATATTAAAGAATCCTTGCATTCCTGGGATAAAGCCCACTTGGTCATGGTGTATGATTTTTTTAATATGTTGTTGGATTCTGTTTGCTAGAATTTTGTTAAGGATTTTTGCATCTACGTTCATCAGTGATATTGGCCTGTAGTTTTTTTCTTTTGTGGCATCTTTGTCTGGTTTTGGAATTAGGGTGATGGTGGCCTCATAGAATGAGTTTGGAAGTTTACCTTCTTCTGCAATTTTCTGGAAGAGTTTGAGTAAGATAGGTGTTAGCTCTTCTCTAATTTTTTGGTAGAATTCAGCTGTGAAGCCATGTGGTCCTGGGCTTTTGTTTGCTGGAAGATTTCTGATTACAGTTTCGATTTCCTTGCTTGTGATGGGTTTGTTAAGATCTTATATTTCTTCCTGCTTCAGTTTTGGAAAGTTATACTTCTCTAAGAACTTGTCCATTTCTTCCAAGTTGTCCATTTTATTGGCATAGAGCTGCTGGTAGTAGTCTCTTATGATCCTTTGTATTTCAGTGTTGTCTGTTGTGATCTCTCCATTTTCGTTTCTAATTTTGTTAATTTGGTTCTTCTCCCTTTGTTTCTTAATGAGTCTTGCTAATAGTTTGTCAAATGTTTGACAAACAGGAGTTTCAGTGGTGAAAAAGAAGAACTAGGAGATGTAAATTATCAGAGAAATAATACTAGAGAAACTCCCAGAGGCAACAAGTACAAGTTGTCAGACTGCAAATTCCCACTGACTATCCAATATACTGAATTAAAAAAAAAAAAAATAGACCTGTAACACATTATTTGAAATTTTGCACACCAAATTTGAATAAAAGAAATTAGAAAATATGGGTTATCTACCAAAAATAAGAATGATATGGTGTTTCTCATTCATAATTCTATATGCTATAGGACATTAGACCAAACCTTCAAAAATATGAAGAAAAAATTACTTTCAGCAATTAATTCTCTGCAAAATTATCAGCCAAGTGTGAGATAAAAGATATGTTTGTAAATGCATGAATTCAAATAAATTCTCCTTCAGTTCTATTCAGTTCAGTTGCTCAGTCATGTCTGACTGTTTGAGACCCCATGGACTGCAGTACCCCATGAATGTTGGCGACTGTCCATCACCAACTCCCAGAGCTTGCTCAAACGCATGTCTATTGAGTCAGTAATACCATCCAACCATCTCATCATCATAATCCCCCTCTCCTCCTGCCTTCAAACTTCCCCAGCATCAGGGCCTTTTCCAATGAGTCAGTTCTTCACATCAGGTGGCCAAAGTATTGAAGTTAAATGCATTAATTCAAATAAATTCTTCTTAGGTGCATCTTTTCTGAGGATTCTTTTGGGCAAGATGCTCCAACAAAATAAGAGGACTAACCAAGAAAAAGAAATGGAAGGAGACCCAAAGTGCTGGTTTTGACCTAAAGGAAGTGGTGAATCAGAGTTCCCAAAGGGCACATCTGGAGAACAATCAGGCCAACCATCAAGAGCAAAGAAGACAGGACACCAAGATGACTCCAAAGCCCTCAAGGGAAAAAGGAGAGGGCGACAAATGGGACACAAATATGGCAGAACATTTAGAAACATTAAACGTAACTGAGTGGAAATTGATGAAAAGAAAAAAGAGCACTTTGAAAAATTTTAACTCTACAATAAGTGAATACATTCTTATAAGCATTGATTTTTAGTCACTCAGAGTAGTACTATATCCTGTGGGAATACTGAAGAAGAGGAGGTAGATGTCCTAAAAGATATAAACCCTCATCAATTAAAACAGGAAGTCAGTAGGTTATCTCTCAACTTGATTAATAAGAATATAATAGTATAAGCATATCACTGTAAGTAAAAACAACCACTGAAAATAAAGCAAATGAAGACAATAAAAATGATAACTTCCTAAAAGTAATTTTTAAAAATCAGAGAAATAATAGTAGAGAATTTCCTGAAAATGAGTTACATTCATACTTACAACACCCTCAAAGTGTCCAACACCTGGCAATATATATGTGCCAGCTTATAGCATTGTATAATGTTGCATCATTAAGGGTTAAGGAGAATATTCACAGATACCAAAAACTGTGTGCTGATTCCAGCTAATTTTCTAACCTACATTTTCTTTTCTTTTTCTTTTACTCAGTAGGTAATTTTCTTGCGTATCTAGCAATGCCAGACATCATTCTAGGTGCTGAGTCTAGAGCAACAATCGAAAACCGAATTCTTGCTTTGTGGAGCTCTTTGCATGTAGAGAGGACAGACAATTAACTACTAAATATAGAAAGTGCCAGGCATGGTGAGTTCCAGTATGAATAAGCATGGGAACATAGTAATCTCATAGTATATTTTGAATTAATTATATATTATTAATAGCTTTGTACCTTCATCAACCTGATATTTCCCAAACGTGAGATTCTAGCTATGCTTTCAGTTCAGTTCAGTCACTCAGTCATGTCCGACTCTTTGTGACCCCATGAACTGCAGCACACCAGGCCTCCCTGTCCATCACCAACTCCCAGAGTCCACCCAAACTCATGTCCATGAAGTCAGTGATGCCATCCAGCCATCTCATCCTCTGTCGTCCCCTTCTCCTCCTGCTCTCAATCTTTCCTAGCATCAGGGTCTTTTCAAATGAGTCAGTTCTTCACATGAGGTGGCCAAAGTATTGGAGTTTCAGCTTCAACATCAGTCCTTCCAATGAACACCCAGGACTGATCTCCTTTAGGATGGACTGGTTACTTAAAAGTTGAAAGAAGAGGCCAATAATCACCACCTGTATACCCTTTTCCTATATTCAATTGTTAAAAACATTATGCATTTGCTTTCTCTTACTTTCTCCAGGGAGGAAGGAGTGAAAAAGAGAGGGAGACAGAAACAGAAAGATTTACATAATTAACTTTTTTCTGAGCCATTGGAAACCATGTTATAAGCATCACGATCCCTACTTCATTCAGCATGTATCTCCTAAGAATAAGAATATTCTCTCACCTAACCACAATACCATTATTTCACCTAAGAAAATCAATGATGCGTGTTTGTTGCTGCTGGGATGTAACTGTCTCTGGGACATTTTAACGAAGATAGCAAGGAAAATATATACACAATTAGTTTTTACCAGTATCTTCAATTCAAATCTAACATCCCAGGGTTCTACCTTAACTTTTCCCAACCCATATTTGCAGCTCCCTTCTCCCACAATTAAAATCATCCCCCCCCACATCTATGTATTCACTCAATAGCTGTGTCCTACTACACAAAATAGTTTGAAAATTATACCACCAATATCACTAAAAATAAAAAATCTAATAAGAGTTCAAAGGTGTTTTGTAATTGTTTTAGCCTTGAAATAGTTTCTTCTAAGTGTATGATCAAAGTACTATATTCAAAAATTACTTGATTAATTTCTTCTGTGTAGTAGTGTGGATATCAACTTCATACAAAGTAAGGATGCTTGTGTTTGTATTTAGTTTCAATGTTTGCTTTTTATTTCATCTGTTTTGTTTGCTTTTTTTGAGTATATAAAATATTTACATGAATATTGCATCACAAAAGTCAAAACCATTTACAAGTTTATTCAGGGAATTCTAGTTCCCACATTTCTACCTTCCTCAATTCTCACCCGCCTGCTTATATAACCACTTCCATTGGTTTCTAGCTTGGCATTCCTGCTTGGCACACAACTTTGAAAAACCAAGTTGTGTGTGTGTGTTCGTATTTCTCCTTCTTTATTACACAAAGCTAGTGTGCTATATACCCTATTTTGCACCTTGCTTTCTTTAACAATATGTCCTAAAAATGATTCCATGTAGTTCCATAAAGATCTTCTTTGTCATTTTCGTGATGACAAATTACTCCATTTTGTAGCTGTTCAACTACTCTAAGAGTGGATGTTTAGGCTGTTTGCAACATTTTACTAAGAATACAAATCATTTTGGCATGAGTAGCTTGGGGCATTTTGTCTTCTATATTTAAGATGTACCTTCAGAGGCTTAAAAATATTTTGAGAATTTGCCACACAAGATGGTTAAAGGCTATAGATATCATTAGGTGTGGCAGTAGTCTGTCCAAAATCCATTTTCTTCTGTCTACTCACAGAATCTTGGTTGAATTATAGATCTCAGCATGCCAACTAAAATACTATATTCTCCACCCAGTCTTAGGCAGACTCAACAGAGAGGAGGTCCTTTGCCCTTCTGTCATCTGTTCTTTATTTTTTAACTTTTTATTTTATATCAGAGTATAGCTGATTAACAATGTTGTGATAGTTGCAGGTGACCAGCAAAGGGACTCAGTCACACATATATATGCATCCATTCTCCCCCAAACTCCCCTCCCTCCAGACTGCACATAGCATTGAGCAGATTTCCCTGTGCTATACAGTAGGCCATTGTTGGTTATCCATTTAGAATATATTAATAGCAGTGTGTACCCTACAGTCTTTTTGTGTAAAACCTGAGCAAAATGTCTGGAAGTCCAGATGCCATTTTGGACTATATACTTAGTCACTCAGTCATGTCTCTTTACAACCTTTGGACTGTAGCCCGCCAGGCTCCTCAATCCATGAATACTTGAGTGGGTTGTTATTTCCTCCTCCAGGGGATCTTCCCAACCCAGAGATCGAACCCAAGTCTCCTGTGTCTCCTGCATTGCGGGTAGATTCTTTACCTGATGATCCATCAGGGAAGTCCCTTCAGATTATGAAGTAACTTCAGAAACTGCAATCTACATACAGAGGATGGCATAGCAGATAGTAAGAGACTGAGTTTTGGCCCCAAACTGCGTGCCTCTAGATTTCCTTACATCAAAGAACAATAAACTTGTCTATCGTTGGAGCTATTTGTTTGGGTTTTTCTGACAATAAGCCAAATAAAATAGTAGTGATACAGAAACTGGTACCCGATAGCAGAGTGACTTTAGGAACTTGAGTCAAAATATGCCAAGACTCAGCAGAGGCAAGCCAGCCAGAAAGCTAATGCCCTATATAGTGGGAAAGCAAACCAGGCTTTGGCAGGCTGCCCACATGCTGATGGACTCCAGTGTTAGGTGAAACGGTTGGGGTATTCATAATGATCCATGTGTTGGCTCCTTCCTGTCACTTTCAGTAAAGCCTAATAAGGAGAAATAACTCAGACCAGAGCTATCAAGTCTGCAAACTGAGATTAAAGGAAACCCTGTCTTGGTCAGGGAACTGTTCCCTGCCTGTGTTCTGTAATCTAAGTTTAATCAGAGACCCACAGTTTGAGACCTCCGAGGTACAGCAGTAACCAGTGCTTCTGTTACAAATCGGTGATAAGATGTGTCCGCACAAGTGCAGCCTTAACAAGATTTTAGAAGGAAAGTGCCGAAGCTGCTGCCAAAGACAAGACCGAGGGTGCACCCTCCCACTGGAGCCAGTGTTCCAAGTGTCCGCCAGACGTCAGCCTTGAAGTTGAAAGGCAGCGCTGGAGAGAACACCAAAGCCACAGCTGAGATGAACCTCTCAGGCTTTAGAACTGTCTCTATGAGAGAACCAGAAGAGCACGTCCTTTTGAGAATGGATATACTGTCACTGCTGCAGCCCAGGACCGTGACCGTGAACACTGTCTCTGCCTCCGTGACTTCCACCTTCCACAGGAAATCCAGCTGCTCTTGATGCTCGAGTGCTTGCCCTAAAGCAGTTACATCAGAAATGCAAGGAGGAGATGTGTTGTTGGCTTTCTTCCTCCTCAGACCAGGAGGAATCAGGAGTTCTGACTGCCATCGGGTGGACTAACGACAAGTTCGCTCAGTCAGGACATTCTTCTAGCTGGGTCCTGCTGACCACACAATGTCAACTCATAATCCCTGACTCCTTTTGAGCCAAAAGACGTGAATGCTGGTCTTTGACTCTTTCCGAGGGAAGGGGGAAAAAATCTGCAAAAAACTACACCTCTGCCAAGATTAAAGCCTGCTTTGCCTCTTTCAAACAAGTCCCCTAGGTGACAGCATCATAAGACTAAATCAAAGAGATATCTCTTACAGACTTCATGAAGAAGCGAAACTTGAAAGATGGGTTGAAATATATTAACTCTGACTTACTTCAAGCAGAATAAGCAGCATGCACAAAGAATTAGGGGAGAGAAGGCTCAGGGTCAGTCTAAAGAAGAATAGACTTACTTGACTGAAGCTTCAGGCACAAAGTGAAAGATCCATTAGGACATGGCCTTGAGTGCAAAGCTAAGACACTTGGAAGTTGTCCTGTAGGTAACAAGTGAAATGTTATGTAGGTAACATAGAAAACAACGGGGGATTTTACAAACACTGTTTTTCTACAAGCTACATAGCAATGCCCACATGTCAAGGAGTCAGCAAGGACCAATAGAAAAACAGCGCAAGTTCAACTGAAAGAATGAATAAGCAAAATGAAGTGAACCCACATTAAACTAGCAAGTCCCTTTAGTGATCCCCAGCACAGGCAGCAATAGCAGAGGGGAAATGAGGTCAACTCTGCATATTTGGAAAAACTATTCCGCCTGTATTTCTGCAGAATGAGACTAACCAATTTGGGAACTTCATAGCTTATGACGCATTATCTTTGCCAACTGAGACTTTGTAAGTCTTGCCTTTTTTCTCTCCATCATAATTTGATAGTAGGTCAGCATTATCTGATAGAGGTCAGCATTGTTACTGAATGAATCTAGGAGCATCAAGGGTGAGGTTTATAACTCACCCATCTAGATTAAAATCTGTCTAAAGGCAGGACCATTTACAAATATGTCAGAATTGCCTAAATGTTCTTCTAGGCTTACTAAGCAACCTTGATTTTTTGCACCAATTTCTATAGTACACTCTCTACAAGCCTTAACTGAGCTAGGATACAGAATCAAAACATCCTTCTTTGGTCTCATTTATATCCATCGATTATGTTACCTCCCTCTGGTAGTATCTAAGAATTTCTCTGCATTCTAGACAATGTGGTCCTGAAAGGTGGTGTGATCTCAAGTCACTTGGTGAACAACCACTACCCTCACATCCGTGCAGTCATCTCAGCCTCTGAACTGTCAGCTCCAGATTATAAATCTGGTCTATCTACTCATAAAGCTGGCTCTCAGGAGACAGATCAGACCTTGCTTTGAAAGGGGAATGATTAGCAGCAAAGATGGATTCTAATGTAAAAGAGTATTTAAAAAATTATGAAACCAAAATACATATTATCAATGCCTCCCTACACAACAGAATAAATTATCCAAACTGAATGCAGCAGGAATGTTGCTATTTGAGTTTGCCTTTCTCTCTCTTTCTCTCTGGTTATCTTTTACCTCTCTCCTGTTTGGTACAGTGTGTTCTTTTAAATTACATGTTGCCAAGGGCAAACAGTTTTTGCTGGTACTTTCCTATCTCTGGAGGGAAACAAGGGTGAGTGTCATTTGAAGGTAGACAGCATCTTATTTGTACTGTTGGAAACCTTGCACCCTGCAGGCTTGATAAAAGCTCAAAAAACAAGAATCCTACTTCTACTTTCAGTGGTGCCATCAAGATCAGTGTCCTTGGTTATAATGAGAATAAAAATTTTAACTCCATAAATGCAGAGTCTGTGATCTCATAAACAAACAAAAATCCCTCTGTACTTAGGCACTTGACTAGCTAGATGTAAGCTTATAAAGTGACAGCTCTGATGATCTTTTTCTCTCCATAAAATCATACTTTCTACTCCTAAAATGAATGCATAACCCATCAATCAGAAGTTAACTACATATTTTCTTGCTAAAGTTTTTTTTTAATTAATAACATTCTCTAAATTATGGAATTTTCTTCAGTGGACTAACACACTGTAGAATGAGGAGATAAAGATGATTGTCTGTCACAGAAACGTAAAGCTCTTACGGAGTTACCAGATAATGTGGTTGATTTGTGTCCCCCCAAAAGATACACTGAAGTCCCAGTCCCTTGTTCCTGTGAATGTGATTTCATTCAATAGAAACAGTTGTTTTAAATATAACTCAGTTAACATGAGATCATTATGGTGGGCTCTAGTCTAAAATGACTGGAGTCCTTAAAAGAAGGGGAAAGTGTCACGTGGAGACAGATACACAGTCAGATACACAGATAGATACACAGTCAGATACACAATCAGATACACAGTCAGATACACAGACAGATACTCAGTCAGATACACAATCAGATACACAGTCAGATACACAGACAGATAC
>CM035290.1:1066409-1079819 GCA_020226075.1 Hydropotes inermis
ACAGTCAGATACACAGTCAGATACACAGACAGGTACACAGTCAGATATACAGATACATTTAATCACAGGGGCAACACCGTGTGATGACATAGGCAGAAACTACAGGGATGCAGCTACAAGCCAAGGAATGTGAGGGACTGTTGGCCACCATAAGGAACCAGGAAAAGGCAAAAGAAAAATTCTACCCAGAGGTTCAGATGAAGCAATACTCTGCTAACACCTTGATTTTTAAATTTCTAGCCTCAAGAACTGTGAGGGGTAAATTTCCACTGTTCTAAGTCATCTAGTTTGTGGTACTTTGTTACAATATTATAGGAGACTCATACTCTGGGCAATGAGCTAGTTGGGAGCAATGACATCCCCTTTTCCCAGCTGGAGGGACTGCACCTGAACTTGATGTCTCAGAGGACAGCACACCATAGAGAATCTAGGTGCTGGGCAGCTGACATTTCCCAACATGCCCCAAACAGGTGCTTGCCTCCTGTTTCACCAGGCGCTCTTACTCTCCCCCCGTTCAAAGGCTGAGCAGAGGGAGGAGGAGTTCTCTGCGGGAGCACAGTCCCGTGGTGAGTGCCGCTGTGCCCAGCTCAAGCACAGCATGCTGAAGACCCAAGAGGTGAGAGTGAGCCCCTGACCTGCTCATGAGTGCCGGTCTGCAGCAAGCGACGCAGCCGGGACTTGCCCCAGGCCCTTTGCAGGACACCGTATGAGTTCAAAGCAACATGACATTCCATTTACATATCGAGTTGTAGATGGAGAGTGTGGAAACATAAAACCCATGTCCTGGAGTCCCGGTACTTGGCTTTGGAATTGACTCCTCTTCACTAGCATTGTAGCCTTGAGCAATGTATTAACCTCCTTGGCCTTAGTCTCCTCAGCTATGAAATGAAGATAAAGATAGGAAGAATATCTTCTGGGTGTCCTTGAAAAGAGTAAATGAAAAAAAAAATCCATGTAGAGTGGTAAACACAATTAGATGCAAGTGTTCACTGCAGTGGTTGATGATTCTTTTGCCTGCCCTGAGTACTAAGTGACTGAGCACTTATTTCTCATGACTGATGATGCATCTCCAGCCTCCCACTGTGCCAACCCTCTGTCTTCCTGCAAGTATCACGCTGACAGATTTCACTGGCTCAGCACTTTCCTTGCACACGGTTGTTCTGGGGCTTCATGACTTTAAAGACAGCCATGTTAACTGTTTCCACTATTTTTCCAAAATCAGTCAGCAAAACATTTACTTAAGCTTTGTACTGAAAAACAGCACAGTCTGAAGGACTCTGAGCTCCCCTGAATGAATGATCATTGTATCAGGTACGTACTGTCACCACCGGCCATTCAGTTGCTTTCTCACTCAACTAAGAAGAGCGAGCCACCATACCCCAAGATGTGGTCGCTTGTAATCACATGCGTGACTAGCGCTCGCTTTTAATCATATCTGTAACTTGAATTCTTCTAACCAAATCCCCATCAAAATATCTATAATACAGCAAGAACTAATGTTTAAAAACTAAAATATCATGATATTAGATCATTTTGGCTCCTTGTTTATTGGGAATGATGAGTCCCTCCAGCACTGGGTCATTCACAGAGAAAAGGATTGCATATAACACTCCATATCCTACAACTGTGCTATAATTTCTCACTTATTCCTGGAGGATTTTTTTCTTTTCTCTTTTTCTGACTGATTGTTTTGGATTTTCTATATAGACAGTTGCATTATTTACAAAGACAGTTTTATTTCTTCCTTCCCAAATAATGTATCCTTTGTTTTCTTTCCTTGTCTCATTGCATTAGGAAAGACTTGAAGAACAACTTTGAAAAGGAGTGGAGAGGAGAGATTTTGCGTTGTTTCTGATCTGAATGGGAAAACTTCTCTACAGGCACAATGGGAGGGACCTTCCAGGTGGCGCTAGTGGTACAGAACCCGCCTGCCGATGCCAGAGTCCTGAGAGACATGGGTTTGATCCCTGGGTCGGGAGGATCCCCTGGAGGAGGGCATGGCAACCACTCCAGTATTCTTGCCTGGAGAATCGCATGGACAGAGGAGCCTCGCGGGCTACAGCTCATAGGGTTACAAAGAGTCGGACAACTGAAGCGATTTAGCACAGTGGAAGGAGAAGGGATTCAGTTTAGTTCCTCTGATTCACTTCAAATGGCCAGACATTTTCTTCAACCCACCTCTTTTTTACATTCTCACTCTTCTCCCCTTCCTTCACTTCCTCTTTTCTTCCCAACTGCACCCAAGCCAAATCTGTTTCTTTTTCTTCCCAACTTCCAAAGTAAGTCATGCCCATCTGGTTTCTCTTATGGATCTCTAGATGTGGCTGGAGGTAGGGGGATGGAGTGAGGGGAAAGGCCCATTAGAGTCAGGCTGGGTTATCTACAAGGCAAACTAAACTTCCACATTGCCAAAGCAGACCTTTTCTTGACACACCCCCTGTTTACTATCGTGCTACAAAGCAAAATGAAGCCTCTGTCTCTTTTCTGGCACCTTTTAAGGTGCTTTCCAAGGCCCTTCTTAGTTATTTGTACTTTGGTTTATTTCAAGCCTGAGAAATGGCAGGAGGTAAGAGGAGAGAGAACAGAGCCCTGCTATGTGTATATCACGCTTATTATCACTGAAATTAAGTTCATAAGAATCTTAATTATATGTTAACTAAAAATTCAACTTGAATTATAAAATAATTACTTTAATCGCTGAACAAATTATAAATGTGTGTTATTCCAAGGAACTGTCTCAAGAATTAAAATAATTGGACTATGCATTCTGCTATTCTGGACACTAGGACTACTCTGATACGTCCTATCAAATAACTGATTGCATCACTTTGACCCTTTCTGAAAAACTTTATTCCTTGATGTCACTGACCTTTTTTAATTTCTGCTTTGCAACTGAAAGAGTGCAAAAGGAAAGAAAGTGGTAAAAAGCTGTAGTGAAAAGAAGCTAGAAAACTCTGTGTGTGCGTCCTGCTGTCATTGCTGTTGGCAATGAGACCGGCTCTGCATGCCACTGCAGTGGACCAAACTGTGTCCCACTGAAATTCACACGTTAAAGCCCTAACCCTCACACGGCTGTGCTGGAGAAAGGGCCTCTAAGAAGTCAGATAAGGTTAAGTGGAATCATAAGGGGGAAGCCCTGATCCCGTAGAACTGGAATCCTTACAGAGAGCCAGAGACACCAGAGATCTCTACTCTCTCCGCCATGCGAGGCCACGAAGCCTGTCTGCAAGCCGGGAAGGAAGCTCTCGCCAGAAAGCAAAGCCTGCTGGAACACTGAGCTCGAGCTTTTCAGGGCGGGGAGACGCGGTCTTTGTTGGCTTGTTTAAGCCGCCCAGTCTGTTATTTTGCTATGGCAGCCTGAGACAACCTGGACAATCCCTGGATAGATGCCAGGGAAAGGAGGGTACACAGTATGGACAGCTTGAGGAAACCTGTTCTAAGACAAAATTACCTTCATGGAAACATATTGTATCTGAGTCTCCCGCAATATTTTGGTTTTCTTTTTAACACATGAAGGAATCATCTGGAGAGGTTTCGAAAAACAGATTCCTCAGCCACAGACTCCGAGATTTTGATTCAGTAGATCCACACACACGACACGCATGGAATTCTTCAAGCTGCCTCAGTCGCCCGTGAATTCAAGAACTCACCGGAACTGGAGTAGGTTTGGGGCCCTGTCAGACATGCATGCTCTGTCATCCAAACGTAAAGAAAGACGGCTATGTCTCCTTCAGCTTTTACTTCCCTTTCAGAATTCCTCTATTCAATACAAGGTTACTCGTCTCCTGTCTCCGAGGATCCTAAATTCTACCACATCTAGCTTTGTACAGATCTTTAAGGAAGAGGCTAATGACAGGAGGACCAATTCTGGGTCAGGAGAACCGGAATCTAATCCAGGGCCTGCCTCTGACCAGATGTGTGACTTTGGAGAAGGTCATATATAGCTTTCTTTTCCCAGTCATGCCATCATCAATACAAAAAGAGGTATGCTACATATTAATGTCTAAGGTGTCCAATTTTGTCTAAAATTCTCTGGGATCTAGTAAATAAATTTATAACAAACATGCCCGTGCCTGGAGGAAGAGAAACACATCCGTTTATTAGCAACGGCCTTCAGTAAGCCAAGTCGTTGAACTTCTCTAGGCCTCACTGTGTGTGCTTCTTCACCGAGTCATGTCCAGCTCTTTGGGAGCCATGGACTGAGCCCGCCAGGCTCCTCTGTCCATGGGGATCCTCCAGGCGAGAACACTGGAGTGGGTCTCCATGCCCTCCTCCAGGGGATCTTCCCAACCCAGGGATCAAACCCAGGTCTCCCGCGTTGCAGGCAGATTCTTTACTGTCTAAGTCACAAGGGAAGCCCCACCAGACCTCAGTTAACCAGCCCAGAAGATGAGGATATTAATGGCTGTTTCACCATAAGGCCATTGCAAAGATTAAATGAGTTAATACACTTAGCATGTTTAGAGAAGTGCAGCAAATAGTAAGAACACAGTCAATGTCAGCTGTTATTATCATCCTTGTCATAATAAAATGAGAATAACCACCTGCTTTGATTTCTCGCCATGATTCACAAGGACCAGTTGAGGTATTGTGTATCAAGTGATTTTTAAATTTAAAAGTGCTATTTAAAGTGAAGAAATGATCCAAATGTTCAGTTACTGGTTACTGAATTTTTAAGATACGTGCCATATACAACGACTACGGGGAACACTATGGAGGTTCCTTAAAAAAATAAAAATAGAACCACCATAAGATCCAGCAGTCCCAATCCTGGGCATATATCCAGAGAAAACCATAATTCAAAAAGAAGTCAATTTTCACTGCAGCACTATTTACAGCTGTCAAGACATGGAAACAGTTTAAATGTCCATCAACAGATGAATGGATAAAGAAGGTGTGGTACAAATATACAAAAGAATACTACTTAGCCATAAAAAATTAAATAATGCCATCTGCAGCAATATGGATGGACCTAGAGATTACCACACTAAATGAAGAAAGGCAGAGAAAGACAAACACCATATGACGTTATATGTGGAATCTAAAAGAATGAGACAAATGAACTTATTTATAAAACAGAAACAGACACACAGCTTTCAAAAACAATCTTGTGGTAACCAAAGGGGAAACATGAAGAGAAGGCACAAATTAGGAGGTTGGGATTAACATACACACACTATTATATGTAAAACAGATGATCAACAAGGACCTACTTATAGCTCAGGGAACACGACCCAATATCCTCTCGATGATTTTGATACATGACTCTGTCACGTAGCTGACACCTGAAACTAACACAACTCTAAATCAACTGTACTCCAATATAAAGTAAAAAATTAAATTTAAAATAAATGTGTGCCACATTCATACAACGGAAAATAATTCAGCAACTGAAAGGAACTAGTGTTACATATTATATACTGATGAAGCCAAAGACATTCTGCCAAGTAAAAGAAGCCAGACACAAAATATTGCATATTTATTCTGTGTACTGATCTGCAAATGTATAGAGGCAAAGCAGGTCAGTGGCTAGGACAGGTGTGGGAGGAGGGAAGTTGACTGTAAACGGGCATGCGGGAAGTTTGGGAGTCACTGGAGATATTCTGCAACCGGACTGTGGTGATGGCTGCACAACTCAAAGCTACTAAAACCACGGAGTTGTATATTCACAGTGATTGAAAGCTACGCTGTATAAATTATACCTCAATCAAGCTATTAAACTAATAAATACCAAGTGAAGGCACTACTTAATGCCACTTAATATGTTGTATTGTAAACCCTGTTTCTTTCGTAAAAACTGATTTGACATTGCTCAGTTTTGAAGACAAAGTGCTTTGAAAGCTGTCATTCTCTACACAAAGTAATAATGTTACTTATAAAAATTAAAATAACAAAAACATTTTAAGGCACTCTGTTATGCCCCATCCCCCACACACCCATTCCCACAGTCAGATACTCCCACAGGAGTCCCTGTTTCACAAGCCCGAGTTCCACAGTCCACTCACTCCCATAACTAAGCTTTCCTCAGAACTCCATCAGCCCATCTTGGGATCACACTCCAATAGAATGAAAAAAATAAATAAATAAAACCACCAAGCTTTAAAGTTAGTCATGGGTTCAAACCTCAGTTCAGCACATACCACTTTTATGATCCTAGGCAAAGTATTTACCCCAAGCACTTCCTTTTCCAAGGGCAGGAAGGCAGGAACCAAAGCAGAGAGATCAGTCCTGCACTGAGAAAGCCGCTCATCCTCTGCACATCTTTCCACATCCAGCTGAGTCCTCACTCCTCCGTGAGGGCTTCTCGGCTCCTTCAGCTTTTCTATGAAGTCACCCATGGAGGTTCCTTCACCAACCTTAACTCTGAGCTCCTGAGGATAGGGACCAGGTCCTCTGTACCTGCTTCAAACTTTTAGGTGGGAGATGTGCAAGACATATTCATTAAAAACCAACTATGGTATTTCTGCTCATCACTGAGTGAGCTGCTTCTCATGATCATTTTTACCTTGTTAGGTTTGCCCTAACCCACCGCGTCTGCCTTTCTTATTTCTTCATGGGAACAGATATTAAGATGTGCCAACATGTTAAAAATCAAAGATGTCACTTTGCTGATAAAGGTCCATATAGTCAAAACTTTGGTTTTCCCAGTAGTCATGTATGGATATCAGGGTTGGACCATAAAGAAGGCTGAGTGCTGAGGAATTGATACTTTTGAACTGTAGTGCTGGAGAAAGACTTTTGAGAGTCCCTTGGACTGCCAGGAGATCAAACCAGTCAATCCTAAAAGAAATCAACCCTGGATATTCATTGGAAGGACTGATGCTGAAGCTGAAACTCTGATACTTTGACCACCTGATGGGAAGAGCTGCCTCATTGGAAAAGATCCTGATGCTGGGAAAGATTGAAGGCGGGAGGAGAAGGGGACGACAGAGGTTGAGATGGTTGGATGGCATCACCGACTCAATGGACATGAGTTTGAGCAAGCTCTGGGAGATGGTGAAGGACAGGGAGGCCTGGCGTGCTGCAGTCCATGAGGTCACAGAGTCAGCTACAACTTAGCGACTGAACAACAACAACACATGGAGAAAGAGCCAGTTTGTCGCCAGAGAAGTGAGCTTTTTCATAGTGCAAGGATAACTGCTCCTATGAAGCCTGGGTTCTGATGACACAGTCTAATCAGTTAAGTTAATCAATCTAGATTTACTAATTTGCTCCCCCATCCTAAGTTTGGTGAACATCATTAGCCAATAGACTCAATAAATAAAGATTTTTAAAGAGAAGCATGACTGGAGACTTGTCAATTGAATACTTTGTTGACAATATTTGTCACTCAGGCTCATTTACAAAGCCTTTCCCTGGAATCCCTTCTGCTAAGAGGAAGTCAGTTGACATCAGACGCAGCCACGTGATTTGCTTTAGCAAATGGAATGTGAGCAGAAATGCTTAACCTTATAAGTAAGCAAAAGCTTTAAGAACTATTGCAATGTTCTGCCATCACCCTTCCCTCCACCTAAGAACAGTCTGGCTCCATCAGTCTGTGTCTCAGGACAAACGTGTGCAGTGAACCCACTAGTCACAGTTTATATGTACTGTGGGTGAGACACAATCCTTGGCTGTAATAAGCCACTGAGATTTCAAAGTTACGCTTTGTTCACAGCGGAACTTCCTGAGAGTTGGCTGACACAGAAGCTAACTGTACCTGTCTCATACTCTCTCTCTGGTTTTTGTCACACCATAAATCTAGAAAGATTCAGATGGTTGGATAGCATCACCACCTCAATGGACATGAGTTTGAGCGAACTCCAGGAGACAGTGAAGATCAGGGAAGCCTGGCGTGCTGCCGTCTACGGGGTTGTGAAGAGCCGGACGTGACTTAGCAACTAAAACACAACAACAAATCTTGAAGGAACTGGAAGCTCATTTTTTAAAGTCAACAGCAAAAGAGAGAAGAACTATGTCATCCAGCTGTTGGAACTGTTTGGTGGGCTAACGTATGGAAATCATCTGGGATTCTGCGAGCTCAGTAAATGTGAGCAGCTCCCCGCCACACCTGATCCCTTCTCACTTCATCCCCACTGCCACAGTGGAGGTGGGAAGTTACAGGCAAGTGTCTCCTAGGGTCTTCACTTTTCTCTGTACTGGTGAGATGAACGATGTACACAGTCCCTACCTTAAGAAGCCTCTAGGCTAGCTTCTAGTAGGAAAACGTGCACACTTGCTTCCCCAGACACTAAAGCGAGGTTCCAGCGTCCATGTGGAAAGCTCATGGGTGTGGCCGGGATGTGTCTAGGGGCCAGTGCATTGTTCACCATTCTCCCTACGCCCCACCACTTCAACCACCTTCCTCCTACACGCACAGCCTCCACCCCCACCTCCAGCTGCCACGCGAGCGGGATCAGATGCCCCTCTCAGTCCCCACAGATCCCTGGACTTCCCTATTTGCCCAGCTGTTGCTAAGGACTGGATTTACTTCTTCGTGAATCAGTGAACGAAGCTGCATCCTTTAATGTGTCCCCAGAGATTGGCTCAGGGGGTACAATGCTTGGGAGAGGGTGCTCATTCATTAACATGTTTGAATGAAAAACTGTGATCAGTTAATTCCTTCCTGATGACTTTTGAGCTCTCCCTACAAGCTGACCAATTTGTTATGCCATGGGCTCAGGGCGCCAACTCAGTCCTCACAGATGCTTTTTAAAATAACTTACAAGGAGTTCTCTATGTGAAATCAGTACGTGATTCACATACACCTACAATGTTAAAGCACTCACAGAGCCTCGCAGAAATTCAAATGGGCAATCCACAAATTGAATTATCAGCTCCTAATTAGGCAGATGTTAACTTTCATTAAAACTGGTAAAATATATTCCAGAAGTTAATTAATAGCTTTGAAAATAACCATGAGCTTCACAGAGCTGAAATCTGCCAAGCAGGGGTGTTCTGAGGTATGTTCAGCAGAGTTTCCAAGTGTAGGATATGTTTCCATAGTCGCCTACACTGCGGTAATCAAAGAATAGATAAATTAACTTATCTAAAAAATTAAAAAATGGAATGAACTCAAATTGCCTTTATCTCCTGAAGGCCTCCAGAGTTGCCAGAATAAGAAAGACCATGCCCTTACTTATTCCAGGGGTATCTAAAAAACTTCACTTCTGTGAGTTCCTTTTTATAGATGAGGAATGATTCTTTTTCTGTTTATTTTTACATAACACCTCTATCATCAACCGTATTTCAAAATGATGATTTGGATTCCTGCAGCCACTGTGGAAAACAGCATGGAAGTTTCTCACAAAACTTAACAGACCTACCATCTGACCCAGCAATTCCACTCCTGGATATATATCCAAACAAAAACAAAATCCCTAGAGCAGGACATCCTGGAGTGCAAAGTCAAGTGGGCCTTAGGAAGCATCACTATGAATAAAGCTAGTGGAGGTGATGGAATTCCAGTTGAGCTATTTCAAATCCTAAAAGATGATGCTATGAAAGTGCTGCACTCAATATGCCAGCAAATTTGAAAAACTCAGCAGTAGCCACAGGACTGGAAAAGGTCAGTTTTCATTCCAATCCCAAAGAAAGCCAGTGCCAAAGAATGTTCAAACTACTGCACAATGACATGAATCTCACATGCTAGCAAAGTAATGCTCAAAATTCTCCAAGCTAGGATTCAATAGTAAAAGAACTGAGAACTTCCAGATGTTCAAGCTGGATTCAGAAAAGGCAGAGGAACCAGAGATCAAATTGCCAACATCTGCTGGATCACAGAAAAAGCAAGAGAATTCCCGAAAAATATCTACTACTGCATCATTAACTACACTAAAGCCTTTGACTGTGTGTATCACAACAAACTGTGGGAAATTCTTAAAGAGATGGGCATACCAGACCACTTGACCTACCTCCTGAGAAATCTGTCTGCAGGTCAAGAAGCAACAATTAGAATTGAACACAGAACAACAGACTGGTTCCAAATTGGGAAAGGAGTGTGTCAAAGCTGTATATTGTCATCCTGCTTATTTAATTTATACGCAGGGTTCAGTTCAATTCTATTCAGTCACTCAGTAATGTCCAACTCTTTGCAACCCCATGAACTACAGCATGCCAGGCTTCCCTGTCCATCACCAACTCCCAGAGCTTACTCAAAAGTCATGTCCATCGAGTCGGTGATGGACTCAGTGATGATGCTGTTGGTGATGATGTATCCAATTATCTCACCCTCTCTATCTTCTTCTCCTGCCTTCGGTCTTTCCCAGCATCAGATACATCATGTGAAATGCTAGACTGGATGAGGCACAAACTGGAATCAAGATTGCTGGGAGAAATACCAATAACCTCGGCTATGCAGATGATACCACCCTTATGACAGAAAGCGAAGAGGAGCTAAAGAGCTTCTTGATGAAAGTGAAAGAGGAGAGTGAAAAATCTGGCTTAAATCTTGACACTCAAATAACGAAGATCATGGCATCCAGGCCCATCACTTCATGGCAAATAGATGGGGAAACAGTGGAAACAGTGACAGACTTCATTTTCTTGGGCTCCAAAATCACTGCAGATGGTGACTGAAGCCATGAAATAAAGAGATGCATGCTCCTTGGAAGAAAAGCTACGACCAACCTAGACAGCATATTAAGAAGCAGATACATTACTTTGCCAACAAAGGTCCATCTAGTCAAAGCTATGGTTTTTCCAGTAGTCACGTATGGATGTGAGTTGGACTATAAAGAAAGCTGAGCAGCAAAGAACAGATACTTTTGAAATGTGGTGTTGGAGAAGACTCTTGAGAGTCCCTTGGACAACAAGGAGATCAAACCAGTCCATCCTAAAGGAAATCAGTCCTGCATATTCATTGGAAGGACTGATGCTAAAGCTGAAACTTCAATACTTTGGCCACCTGATGTGAAGAACTGACTCATTGGAAAAGACCTTGGTGCTGGGAAAGACTGAAGGCAAAGGGGAGGATAGAGGATGAGATGGTTGGATGGTGTCACCAACTCAATGGACATGAGTTTGACCAGGCTCCAGGAGTTGGTGATGGACAGGGAAGCCTGGCATGCCAACAGTTCATGGGATTGCAAAGAGTTGGATACGAGTGAGCGCCTGGACTAAACTGAACTGCACTGAACTAAAAAAGATACGTGCACTCCAATGTTTACCGTAGCATTACTTATAACTTCCCAGTTATGAAAGCAAGCTATTTGTTCATCAGCAGATGAATGGATGAAAACGATGTGGCACATGTATACAATGGAACACTACTCAGCCATAAAATAGAATGAAATGTTGCCACTTGAAGCAACATAGATGGATGTGGAGAACATTGTGCTGAGTGAAGTAAGTCACAGAGAAAGACAGATGCCGTATATATCACTGATATGTGGAATCTACAAAATACAACCCATCAGTGAATAACACAGAAAGAGGCAAACTCACAGATAAAGAGAACGACTGGATACCAGTGGGGACAGGTTACCAGTGGGGGAGGGGGAGGAGTTATTATGGGATTATATAAAATCACATGTGTGAAATTTTCAAACATTGTAAAGCACTGCAGAATTTAAAGATTCTTTCTAATACTGTATGATATCACTTGTATGTGGAATATAAAAAATACAACAAACTAGTAAATACAACAATAACAAAAAAGAAGCAGGCTCACAGACATAGACAGCAACTAGTGGTTAGGGGAAGAGGGGGTAGTGGCGATGCAGGGCTGGGGGAGCAGGAAGCACAAACGACTGGGTATAACTAGGCTCAGGGGTATAGCGTACAACATGGGAAATATAGCCAATAATTTGTAATACCTGCAAATGGAAAGCAACCTTTAAGAATTAAATAATTTTAAAAATTTAATAACGCAAAATATAAATAAAATCAAATTTTTAAAAAGAATCATTAAACTAAACAAAAAAATGAAAAAAAATTTATTTTTAAAATGATAACTTATAAACACTATCTTTTTTGGCAGAAAAAAAAAATCCTTCCATCCAATCCTCCTATTAGGCTTTAGTCCACTTAAGCCCTTTCTCTTAGTTTAATAGGATTGACAAAAGCAAATCACAATTCAAGACTTCAGTTTACCAACCTTCCTTTCCCCTGTTCACCGAGATTCTCCTACCTACCCATCACCCAGTCCCGGCTGATCCTGAGAGGCACTCCAGAAGGCAGGAAGAAGGGTACACATGCTTGCTTTCTGAATTGAAGATGAGGATTTCATTTGTTTTAGAAATGCCAAGCTATTGGGGGGGAGGGGGTGAATCGCCTTCTCCATTTAGCCATGAGGCTACACACAAGAAAGATAAGCAGGAAGGCAAGTATTTCAGGAAACACAGGGTTGTCTGCAAAAGTTCCAGTATCCCTTCAACATGAAGATTACAGCAAGCTGTCCACAAATCATACTGTCTATGTAACATTCGCTCTCATTTCGTGGCTTCCTCGTCTCCTCTGCCACCTGCCAGGGTTGTGGTTCAAATAATTTGATTTTACCCTGAAATACGGGATCAACCTATATAAAGCTCCAGACAGGAGGTAACAACTAGCCTGGGGAAGCTTCCTTCAGCAGCAGCGCCAGGATTCTATCAAGTCCCTCCCAGGTAAATTTCTCTGGCCTTGTGGCAGGTGGGTACTCCGGGAACACTGCAACACGAGAGCTCCTGCCAACCTGAAAACTCGGCTCCAGCACACTCCCTTCTCCTTTTCTTCTCTGCCTTCCCCCATCTCTCTGCCCCTTCCACTTTTCCCCATCCCAGTTTGCCCCCCCTGCTTGCCCACCCTCTTCTTCCCATCCTTCTCCTTAAAGCATCCGGTAGATGTTGACCGGAATTTTCCCCTTGAGGACATCTGAGTAATAATTCACTTCCAGAGGGTTTGCCTGGAGGAACCGCAGAGAGCGTGTCCAGATCTGCCAGCGCCTTTCTTTGCCTCTGCCTACCAACCCAGTCTGGCCACGGGAGGGGAGAACGGGGTCTGCCTCTCCTGGCACCCACCAGCCGCCGCCAGCGAAGGGCGTAAGAGCCGGACCCTCGTCCACTTTCCCCACCCCACAGGCCAAGCTAATCGTGTGGCCAGCACTGCTCTCTAGCGTCGGCAAGTGGAAGCCCTGGGGCGCCATCAGCTCCAGAATTTCTCTTTTTCAGCCTCAGCAAGACCCGAAGCACCTCGGAGCTCCGAGCCCCCGGCCCTCCTCCAGCACCGCGCTGCGCGCTGCACGCCGCCCACCTTCTCATCCCACCCCCGGGTTCCGGTCCGAGGGTGTCCGGGAGGGCTGTGACCCACCGGCCGGCCTAACAGGCTGCCCCCTGCCCCTGCTCCCCTTCCTGGTCCTCCCCGCCCGCGCCGCCTCTCCCGATCCCGGCGCCCGGAGCTGGCGGAGCGCGGCGCCGGCCGCCCTGCGCGCCGCGCCCCCGCCGGCTCCGCCGC
>CM035290.1:1080219-1093985 GCA_020226075.1 Hydropotes inermis
CCGCCGCAGCCCGCGGGGTGCGCGCGGGCAGAGGGCGCCCGAGGGGCCGGCGCAGCGGGGCGGCGCGCCCGGGAGCCGGCGCGGTGCGAAGCGGCGCCTTGGGAACGCGCGGGAGCGGAGAGAGCGGCTCGGAGTGAGACTGCGGGAGCGGAGGACGCCCGGGCTCGCCCAGGCTGCGGCGGCTGCGCGCTCCGTCCACGAGGTGAGGGGCGCCCGCCTTCCGAGGCGCCCTCGGCTTCCCCCTGACCCCTGCCCCGGGCAGGGGCTCCGTCGCGGGCTGGCGGATTTCCGCCTGGTCTTTGGCTCGAAGGCGGCGGGGGTGGGGAGGGCGGCGACCGCGGTCGCCCGGGCACCGTGCCTGCTTCCAGACTTCTTTGCACGGGACGCGGTTCTCGGTCAAACAATCCCCCAAATGTGTGAGACCTGAGTGTCGACATTGTGTCGAACTGTGCTTGGAGAATTTTATCCTACTGCCTTGCAAAAGGATTTGAGCAGCTTAAAAATCAAATACATTGTGGGAAAGGGGTGCTTGGAGGAAAACACTTGTGTGGGAATTCCGCGGAGAGGGCTGGCTGCGGGCGCCGCGGGACCGCCAGGGAGGGGCAGAGCCCACGCTGACCGGAGAAGCGTTGATGAGAAAGGACCGCGCGGTTGCTCCGGCGGTCAGAAAATTAGGATGTGCTCCGTCCTGAGAGAGAAAATACCCGTGTGGGGGTGATGGGGCTGACTCGTTTGCTTAAATTACCAAATACAGCTTGGAAGTGGAGACTGGGAAGTTTCGTCTTCAGCTACCACCCAGTTCTGCAAGGTGAGAGACGGGCCCTCTACGTGGTGAAAACGAAAGGGAGTGGAGGCCAAGTGGAAGGGGCTCCTGCTCCTACCTCAAGATCAAACAACTTCGCGTTGTTAAAATATCATATACTTTTTTTATGTGTTTCCGTTTGCGTCCAGTTTGGGGTAGGACCTTGTATTCAACCTAAGCCTGCTTGTCCTTGGCTCAGAAGGATAAGGCAGAGGGTGTCAGGCTCCCAGGATGCTTCTTCCTAACCTTCCTTATTGTCTTTGCATACTTCCTGCATCAAATCTCTGAGTCTGGGAGGGAATAATAGTCAAGTGGATTGGGGGAGGGGTGTTTTCCTGAATAGTGCAGGGTCCTCTTACCATTCTCATCTTACTCCCAGCTCCACAGTAGTATATGCTCAGGTCTGAACTTGACATTGCTCCACAATATGTACTTACGGTAGTTTCTACACTCAGATGCAAAGCGCATGACCTTAAGCACCCAAGGTGGACTTGTGAATCCAGGGCTTCCCTGAATTAACCCTGTTCCAGGGGCAGAAAGCAAGGGCCTGGGTCTGGTTCCCTGTGCGGTCTCTTCCATGGAAAACATATTTGGAATACAAGGAGATTATGAGCCAGCCTTTCTTCTCTTACTGGTGTGCTTGTTTTCCTGCCAAATTAAATGAGGTGACCCTGTCTTCAACAAATAAATGAATGGAGGTGTCTGAGGCCACCTTAGCAAATGCAGAAACTATATCTGCCTGTCTTTTTCCTCCATTCAGAACTTCAGCCCCAGACCACAGAAATGTGAAAATGAAGCAGGCCTCCTAAATGGGGGCCTAAAACTAAGTATTTTGCTAGTATTGTAGTATTGCTAAGTACTGCTAATATTGCTGAGTATTTTGCTTATTTCTAAAATTGCACAGCACCTCCACAGCTAACCATGTCTCTGCATAAAAGTGGGAGAAGTACTTCTGCCCAGGTATTTCATCACTAGAGAGCTACACAGAGAAGTTCATTCAGATTCTGATTCATTGTTGTTGACCGAACTTAACTATTATGTCATCATCACCTGATGTGGGCTGTTGAAGCCCAAGGGTTGCTGCAGACCTCTGTATAGATTGAGACATCATGAAAGAGCTGAAAAGGAGCTCAAAAATAATGCAGCCAAGGCTCAGGTCCACAGAGTCTTGGCATAAATGCATGCTCAAACATTCCTTTAGGTGGTCCTTGTTCCTTTTGGGAAGATTTTGAGGAATGACGACTTCACAGATTATTTTCACATTAAAAAGTATTCAGAAATTGGTCATTTATGTCAACCAGCTGACAGATTTAAAATTCCATGTAAATCAACATAGAAAACTCAAGCTTTCCTTCTCTTCTCTTTTCCGGCCCATGGTAACTTTACACGGGGTGTATTCCCAGACCAGTGCTCCTGGCACTTTCTTCCCTTGGACTTATGTTGAAACCTGAGCCACAGCCTCCTTCGCAACTGGTCCTGCTGTGACTTTTGTTAACCTTTCTGGTATCTGTTCAAAACATCTGCTCACCATTTCTTCTTATTGATGCCTGGTCAGCATCAATCATGTAAATACTGTTATATCCTTTTGAGGAAAATAACCAAATCAGGACAAGTCAGACATTCTCAGTGATGGTACCCAGGAAAAGACAAAAATCCAGGATACATCTCTAGCCCAGGTGACATTGCACTGCTTCCATTTCCTGCTATTTGATGAGATACAGTGAAGTGAACTATGTCACTAACAGCACCTTGTCCCCATCTGTCTCAAGCACCTCCTCACTGACATTTTAACAGCCCCCTCCATCACCACCAAGATCTCCCAAGGCTCAGATAGAAAGTAGAAAGCCTCAGCCCTGACTTGCTGGGTTGATGTTGTTGTTTAGTCGCTAAGTCATGTCCAACTCTTTTGTGACCCCCTGGACTGTAGCCTGCCAGGCTCCTCCATCCATGGGATTTCCCAGGCAAGAATACTGGAATGGATTGCCATTTCCTTCTTGAGGGGACTCTTCCCAACCCAGGGATTGAAGCTGGGTCTCCTATATTGGCAGGCAGATTCCTTACCACTGAGCCACCAGGGAAGCCTCTGACCTGCTCGGCTGTCTTGGCACTAACCAGGCATCTGATCTCACCTTTATACATGGGCTGTTTTTTCATTGTTCTGTAGTCTTTCTTGGAATTTTATTTCTATTCTATCCTTTAAAAGTACAAGATCATAGTCTAATATTTTTATAGAGAGGGGACGTCTCTATTTCTGAAGGCTTATTTACATGAGAAAGCAAGCCTGAGGCTACTCAAGATGTGAATTTCAACCAAATAAGGATTTATTGTTCATACCACATGTTTTCAAGGTCATCTTAAGACAAAGGTGAATCTGGGCCTCTTAGGCTTTATGCTCTTTTCTGCTCCACCACCCACATTTCTATGTGTGGGAAATTATATGAACGTGAATTTCAGGGAAACACTGAAGATGAAAATTCTGTAAGGGAAGGGAGAAGTGTAGATGACTGGATAGGGAAGAGAAAAGGGAGGATGGGCAGTGGCTCTTTAGAGCATCTGACTTCGCCCCTGAGTTATTTTCTAAAAGTACTGGGGGTCCTGAAACGTGGGGCCAGTCATCCTTCCAAAGTCTTGTCTTCCTAGGAATGAAAAGATCTTTCATCAACATATCCCATCACCTTGTCATAATTTGGTGTTCATCACCCCATTTTGTGGATTAGGAAACTGAGAACCAGAATTTATACAGATCATTCAGTCAATTACCACATCCTAGATCACAATAAATTAGCAAAAAATCTTTGAAAATTCTAAACCAATTTGATTCTGATTTATTTTTCATTTTTCATTTATTTTTTTGTTTGTTTCATCCACTGGTTCGCTATGGTCATTGTGCTAATAGATTATAGTGCTTTTAGTTCTGAAAAATGCACATCAGCAGAGGAATATTTGTAATAGATTTGTTGTTTGAGCTGTCTCCTGGTGACCAGTTCTCAACACATGCAGCTGTAGGATTAGGAAGACAAAATCCTTTGGAAGAAGCTATGCAATCCAGTCCTTCAACACATGGATCATTTTATGTGGTAAGAGGAATGAGCATCTCAAGATTCAAGTTATCAGTACAGACCAGATGGAAGGTCTTTTATGAAATCTGGCTTGAGAAGAAAAGCATTTTTATAGTGAGAAGGTAATATTTTGAAAAATAGCAACCAATAGCAGCAGCAGCAGTTTGAAAGCTCTCAGATCCTTCTAACAACCCCATCTACCTAAAGTGACCAGGTGAAGTAAAACCAGACCCCGGAAAATGTCTCTCCTTATCTGCAGCCATTTTTTACCCCTTCATCCTAGTGGCATGGTGATGTTCCCAAAGAAAGCATCTGACTCAAACATGAAAGAATGGGTTTAGTTGGGACAGCTTGCCCAAGAATGTCAAATTTGTGTCAAGATCTGTATTCTTGGGAATCAAAGACAAGTAAGAGTACCTTTTTGGAGTAAAGTCCACTGAATGGATAATGAGAGCGATAGGCAATACCCTCCAGAAAATGACTTCAGCAACAATATTCTGATAATGTGCAGAGTTTTCATAAGTCCATTCACAGATGGTAGAAGGGAGAGAGGGAAAAGGAACTATCACGAGTATCTGCTATGCTTCAGGAATTGTGCTATGAACTGTACGTATATTCTTTTATTCAATGCTAACAAAGGCACTGCAGTATAAGCATTATCGACCCTACAATTCATTCATTCGTCTAAAAGCTACATTTGTCATCCAACTGCCAGACCTACTGTCCTTTTCAGGAAGCTGCAAAAATCCAGAGTGAGTAAAGTGAACAAGGGGAACCGCTAGAGAGAAGGTCTGAAAACTGCGCTGGCCATGGAGGGGATCCAGTGAATTTGGACTTGACTCTGTAGGCCTGTGGGGATCATTACAGGATTTTTAAATGAATTTATTAGGAATAATATACATACAAAAAGTGTACAAATCGTATGCATAAAGCTCAGTGACCTTTCTCAAAGTAAACATACCCAGGTAACTAACCGCCACCAAGATAAGAAACAGAACATCCCCATTATACAAATCCCCTTTCTGTCCCCGCCCCGTCACTCCTTCACCGTCCTCTCTAAATGAAGCCACTGCCTGCCTTCCAACTTCATAGATTATTTTAAGCTTTATAGACACGTAAATCCCACAGGATGATTTCTTTTGCGATTTGGCTCAGTCTTACATTTGTGAGATTCATTCTTATGGATGCTGATAGCAGTATCTTGGTTACTTGTGCTTGAAATTGCACTGTATTGTATGAATGCCCTGATGCTGGGAAAGACTGAGGCAGAAGGAGAAGAGGGCAACGAAGGATAAGACGGTTGGATGGCATCACCAACTCAGTGGACGTGAGTCTGAGCGAACTCTGAGAGATGGTGAAGGGCAGGGAAGGACTGCGTGCTGCAGTCCACGGGGTCACAGAGTCAGACGCGGCTGAACAACGATAACCCTGGTTTAATTAATTATTCCACCATTAGTGGGCATTTGAGCTGTTTCCAGGTCTCTAAACCTGGTGAATGGTGTTTCTTCTCACCAAGGCTGAGAACACAGGAGAAGGATGAGTAGGAGTGCATTTCTTGTCTCTCGGAAGATTAAAAGAACTGCCCAAACCTGAGCTTCTGCCTCAAACACTTTCTCCCCTAGCTCACCCATGTCCCTTCCTCCTGCCCCAGCACCCCTCACACCCCGAATTGTAATGAGTAGTCACCTAAAAGGGAACATGAACTACTTCATATTTCCTGAACTGGTGACCTATGAATCATATGCTTTTTTCCCTTTAATTTTACCTCCTTTCAGCAGCACAGTTACAAAAAAAGGAAGGAGATGATGATGAATCAGCTAAAACTTTCTTTTACCTTTTACATTGCAAGACAGAATTCAGAGCAAGAGAATGGAAATAAAAGAAACAGAATGCAGAGAGCCTAGTCTTGTTCTGGTAGGTTTAGGGAGACCGACCCAGTTAACAAAGTGCAGAGAGACGCCAACACTTTCTAGAAGACTAACACTCTCTGGCTATGCATCTGGACCACGGATGGAGTGTGGGTTGTACTCTGCATCACTAGGGGCACTTCCTAGGCGGGGTTCTCCGAGAAACGCACCGTGAGATGGGGCTTAGGGTGTAGGATGTGTGTTAGGGAATGCCTGGGGGAAACACACCAGAGGAAGGGCAGGAAGCAGGATGAGGCAAGAGGAGAAGTCGAACTGCGGTCTGGGCCCCAGGGTGGGTGGGGGTGGGGGTGTCTGAGCATTCTAGAATGATCTATCGGAGTTGTCCCAAGCTGGGCCATAGGAGTCAGGCTTCCCAACTCTTCTTCCAGCAGTAACCAAGAGTGGCTGCCCTGAGAAGGGCCCAACTCAGCTGTCTGCAGCTGAGGTCATTCCTGAAAGGCTGACCACTCGAGCCTGAACCGGCCCAAACCCAGCATCCCGGTCACAAGCCCTTTCTTTTTATAATTTTTAAGAGATTTTTTATTGGAGTATAGTTGATTTGCAGTGTTGTGTTAGTTTCAGCTGTACAGCAAGGTGAATCAGTTACACATATACACACATCCACTCTTCCTTAGATTCTGTTCCCATTTAGGGCACATGGAACATTGAGTGGGGTTCCCTGCGTGAGTGTGCTCAGTCCCTGCAGTCGTGTCCGACTTTGTCTGACTCCACGGACCGTAGCCCGCCAGGCTCCTCTGTCCATGGGCTTCTCCAGGCAAGAATACTGGAGTGGTTCGCCATTTTCTTCTCCAGAGAATCTTCCTGACCCGGGGATCGAACCCGCATCTTTTACGTCTCCTGCATTGGCAGATGGGTTCTTTACCACTAGTGCCAGTTATCTATTTTATATATGGTAGCATATACATGTCCATCCCGGTCTCCCAATGTATCCCACCCCCCGACCCCTTGCCCCCCAGTAACCATAAATTTGTTTTCTACACCTATAACTTTGTTTTGTAAGCTCATTTATACCCTTCTTTAGCTCCTACATATAAGCAGCATCACATGGTATTTCTCTCTCAGCCTGACTTGACTGCGCTCAGGATGACAATCTCCAGGCCCTTCATGCTGCTGCAGATGTACCAGCCCTTTCTCAAAGGAGGGATCTGGACAGCGTGTGTCTGTATCCATTTCAGGATATTTTTTATGTGGACTCTACTTATAGAGGGTTAAACGAGATAATTTTCCAGGCCCTTCTCACTGTGAGTTCTGCATCATAGACTGTTTTCATTATACCCAGGCTTCTAAGCCACTGAAGAACTTCCAGAGTGTGGCAACTAATTTGCCACTTTGCCTCTCAGCTCTCCTCCCCACCATATTGGCAAGTAAATATATCACTTAAACCACTCAGAGCAGATGGGTGGCCAGACTCCTGTAATATAAGGTTCTCCCCTTGACGCAGAAAGAAGGTGGGAGTGTGTACTGTCAACCGTCTCCAGGAGAAACCTTTCAGATGCTCGTAAAGCAGCTGTGTGTGTGTGCGTGCATAATGGGCTACCTGTACTTAATGCTTGAGAAAGACGTCGCTATAACTGCTCCTTGGTCACTGGACCTGTATGATGAAAATACAGTGGAAAAATCACCCTTGAGAACCTGTGCTTACTGTCTCTGCCTGTTCAACTCAGTAACATGCTATGCCGCGAAGGGGTTTTGACGTACATCGTTGAGAAGGCGCTGGCTGACACTTGTCAGCTCGAACAACCTCTCAGAGCAGATTCTGCTGGGAAATCTTTGCTCCCACACCGGACGTGCAGCCCCTGAGCTGGACACTGCGCCTCTGACCTCGTGATGTGTTCCATCTTCGCCTTTAATGCCGAGACTGCTGCTCTCAGTTTTCCCACGGCTGTGTTTAGTGAATTCCTGGCAAGAGCCTCTCCACGGCACGTTTCTGACCCAGAAAGGGCAGAATTAGTCTGCATCCATCCCAGCTCCTTTCCTGGGTGCTATTTGCTTTTCTTCCCTCAGGTTGGTCTCCTTTCAAAAATAGTTTTAGTGTCTGCAAAAGCATCCTGATAAAAGAAACAGTCTGTTAAGAAAATGTTAACAGATTTTCTGGCCTCTGTCGCCTTAGTTTCCTCTAACATTCTTACTGCGGTTCTCCAGTTTGCTTTTCTTGATGGCAATCTGATGCCTCCTCCTCCCGTATCGCCTCCAATAATTCTTGGACTACTTTAGACTTCAGTTGTCCCGTCGCTGACATGAGAATGACCCTTCCTGCCTCAGAGACCTACTGCGGGGAGAAGAGAAGGGCAGTGTGACACAGGCTGTGAAGAAACAGAGGTCTTCGTACCATTCCTGTTTGCATCATCATTCCTGTAGGGGCTGTTGTGGACAGAATCTTGGCCTAAATCTGGGGGAGCGTGTGGCGCTGGCCTTGTAGAAAGTAAAGCCTGGTGGATTTCTGACCGAATTCCACGGCACAGAACCCGTGGGCAAGAGTGTTTCCTCTCGGGAACAGCACTGAAGCGCCTACATTACTGTGTGTGAAACCGATCGCCAGTCCGAGTTCAACGCATGAAGCAGGACGCTCAAAGCCGGCGCTCTGGGGCAACCCAGGGGGTGGGACGGGGGTTGGTTCACACCCAGGGCTGATTCATGTCGATGTATGGCAAACACCACCACAATACTGGAAAGCAATTAGCCTCCAATTAAAATAGATAAATGAGTTTTTTTAAAAAGAATGTTTCCTCTCTGGACTTCACAAATGGCCCACTGAGGCAGGAACTGTCATTCTCATGTTAGACCCCACGTATAAGTGATATCACCCAGTATTTCTCTTTATCTGACTTATTTCTCTGTGCGTAATGCCCTCCAAGGCCATCCATGCGTGCCTGCTAAGTAGCTTCAGTTGTGTCTGACTCTTTGGGACCCCATGGACTGTAGCCCACCAGGCGCCTCTGCCCATGGGATTCTTCAGGACAGAATACTGGAGTGGGTGGCCGTGCCCTCCTCCAGGGGATCTTCCCGACCCAGGGATCGAACTCATGTCTCCTGCAGCTTCTGCATTGCAGGCGGATTCTTCACCACTGAGCCACCAGCGAAGCCCCCAAGCCCATCCGTGTTGCCGCAAACGGCAAAAAGGTTTCATTGGCTGACTGCCCCTCCCTTGTGCATAGATACCAGATCTTCTTCATCCAGTCATCTGCTGATGGACACTTAGCTTGCTTCTATGTCTTGGCAATTGTAAATAATGCTGCTATGAGAATTGGGGTGCGTGTATCTTTTGTTTTTCCTTTTTTTTCCATATATATACTCAGAAGTGGAATTGCTGGGTCATATGGTAGTTCTATTTTTTATCTTTTTAAGAAACCCTCATACTGTTTTACACAGTGGCTACACTGGTTTAAATTCCTACTTGCAGTTTCTATGATGGTTCCCTTTTCTTCACTTTCTCACCAATATTTGTTTCTTGAGTTCTTTTTGACAATAAGTCACTTGCATCTTAAAAGTTTATTTCATGGCACAGATTTTAATGTTGAACTCTGCCCTCCTCAAGGAAATGGTTATCACCTGACATGAGAGTTGCACATTTAGTACTCTGTAAACACTCACCTACCATATAGTCCAGAATAATTTAAGTAAAAATTCAAGGAAAGAAGCAGGGTTTCCTATTTCATTGTGTTTTCATTTGAACTGTTTTAACTTTCAGATCAGTCTGTTGCTCTGAAGCTAATTCAGTTCCTTACATAGATGCTTTTAAAAAAATCAAGTATTAAATATGCCATTTAATTACCTATTAGCAAATAAATTCGCACATGCATTTATATTGGCGAGCATGTTTTATTTCATAGATTCTAAACTGATAGAGCCATGTAATCTCCTCACCCTTTCTGTGACCTGATAAGCCTGTTTCTAAGGCCATCTGAGGCCTTACCTGATGTCCAAGGCATTGGAAGACCAAAATGTGCTGAGCCCAGGGTTTAGTGGCTTAAATATAAATGAAGCGTTTTACCAAGAAGGCAGGACAAATTACTCTGGAGGAAACAGACGCCTCAGAGCTCATGAGATGTGCTTCGTCTTTCAGTTTGATGGCAGAGGCCGTGCTCCTGGTACACTGATGGGGCAGTTGTCCCAGCACACCCAGGGCAATTTGTGGTTGTCGTCATTCAGTCACTCAGCTGTGTCCAACTCTTTGCAAGCCCGTGGACTGCGGCACACCAGGCTCCTCTGTCCTCCACTGTCTCCCGAAGTTTGCTCCAACTCATGTCCATCGAGTCCGTGATGCCATCCAACCATCTCATCCTCTGTTTCTGGCTTCTTCTCCTGCCCTCAGTCTATCCCAGCTTCAGGACCTTTTCCAATGAGTCGCCTTTTCACATTAGGTAGCCAGAGTCCAGAGAAGGCAATGGCACTCCACTCCAGTACTCTTGCCTGGAAAATCCCATGGACGGAGGAGCCTGGTAAGCTACAGTCCATGGGGTCACGAAGAGGTGGACATGACTGAGCGACTTCACTTTCACTTTTCACTTTTATGCATTGGAGAAGGAAATAGCACCCCACTCCAGTGTTCCTGCCTGGAGAATCCCAGGGACGGGGTCGCACAGAGTCGGACACGACTGGAGTGACTTAGCAGCAGCAGCAGCCAGAGTCTTGAAGCTTCAGCTTCAGCATCAGCCTTTGCAGTGAATATTCAGGATTGATTCCCTTTAGGATTGACTGGTTTGATCTCCTTGCTGTCCAAGGGACTTTCAAGAGTCTTTTCTAACACCACAGTTGAAAAGCATCAGTTCTTTGGTGCTCAGCCTTCTTTGTGGTCCAGCTCGCATGCATACATGACTACTGGAGAAACCGCAGCTTTGACCAGACAGACCTCTGTCAGCAAAAGTAGCGTCTCTGCTTTTTAACATGCTGTCTCAGTTTGTCAGAGGCTTTCTTCCAGGGAACAAGTGTCTTTTAATTCCATGACTGCAGTCACAGTCATTGCCCGCAATGATTTTGGAGCCCAAGAAAACAAGATCTGTTACTGTTTCCACTTTTACCCATCTATTTGCCATAAAGTGATGGGACCAGATGCCATGATCTTAGTTTTTTAATGTTGACTTTTAAACCAGCTTTTTCACTGTCCTCTTTCACTTTCATCAAGAGGCTCTTCAGGTTGTATTCACTTTCTGCCACTGGAGTGGTATCATCTGCATATCAGAGGTTGTTGATATTTCTCCCAGCAAACATTAGCATGTATTTAACAAATAATTTATGATTCACACAGTATTTTAAAATATAGCAGTAAAAAACCAAAATATTATTATATTTTATTTATTTTAATGAATACTTTATAGTTCACAGCTTTTTATTATTATTGCATATTACTGTTATTAATAATATATTAAAATATGTGGTGTTTGTAGCATATAGTTTGCCAGTGTAGTAATAATTAGCATGAATCTAAGGGTAAGGATGAATGGAGCAAAGACAGAGGACCTGGATTAATGCCTCAGCCTTCGGGCTTCTAAGCTTCATGGTCTATCGTCATTGCTGGTGGTGGTAGTTTAGTCACTAAGTCATGTCCAACTCTTTGCAACCTCATGAACTGTAGCCCACCAGGCTCCTCTGTCCATGGGATTATCCAGGCAGGAATACTGGAGTGGCTTGTCATTTCCTACTCCAGAGGATCTTCCCGACCCAGGGGTCAAACCTGCGTCTCCCCAGGTCTCCTGCACTGTGCATGGGTTCTTTACCACCGCCCCACCAGGGAAGCCCTCATCATCATTCCCAGAGGACAGTAATACCCTGCCAACTTAGCCTTCTTTTAGAAAAGTTTCTCAAATCAGCGTGCGCTGTAGGGATTCACCCTCTCCGTGGTCACCTGTGTTGAGTCAAACTGCATCTTGTCTTACTCCTAGGGAGTAATTCAGCATGGAACTCAAGCTCTGGAGTTCAGCAAGCCAGGTTCAGGTCCCAGCTCAGCCACTTATTAACTGTTTGCTTTCAGGGAATTTACTTAGCTCTTTAAATCTTAATGTCCTCATTTGTTAGGGCTGGCATAATAGATCTACCTCATAGGACTACTATGGGAATTTAAAATATGTGTTAATTATCCACTGCAGCATAACAAATTACCCCAAACCTAATGGCTTAAATCAACAGACTGACTTATGTCAGGTTTTATGTGAATGAGGAATCTGGGCATGGCTCAGCTGGGTCTTCTGGTTCAGGTTTCTCAGAAGGCTGCAATCAGTGTCAGTCAGGACTATAGACATCTCACGGCACAACTGAAGGAAGATCCACTTTCAGACTCACTCATGTAACTATTGGCAAGCCTCAGAGCCTGTCTGGCTGGAGACTTAGGTTCAGGATTACATGCACCTCTCAATAGGGCTATTATCAGCACAGCTTACTTCTCCCACGTGTTGCAGCTTGCTTTCCCCAAAGCGAGGGCTGAGAGTCAAAGATTCCAGGATGGAAGTCGCACTCTTTTTATAACGTAATTTCAGAAGTGTCATTCCATCACTTGGGCTGCATTCTGTTCATTACAGATAAGACACTAGCCCCAGCCTATATCAGGGGAGCTACACGGGGGCATGAGTGTCAGGAGGCACAAGTCGCTGGGCCCTCTCAGGTTGCCGGCCACAAAAGGGTATATGCAAAGCTGTTTGACGAGGACTCAGGTCAGTATAAACTGCTGTTACAGCCGCACAGTACTGTTCTTGTAGCTCAGCTGGTAAAGAATCCTCCTGCAATGCAGGAGACCTGGGTTCAGTTCCTGGCTTGAGAAGATCGCCTGGAGAAGGAATAGGCTACCCACTCCAGTATTCTTGGGCTTCCCGGTGGCTCAGCTGGTAAAGAATCCTCCTGCAATGCAGGAGACCTGGGTTTAATCCCTGGGTGGGGAAGATCCCATGGAGGAGGGCATGGCAACCCATGCCAGCATTCTTGCCTGGAGAATCCCAATGGACAGAGGAGCCTGGCGGGCTACAGTCCATGGGGTTGCAAAGAGTCGGACACAACCAAGTGACTAAGCACAGCACAGTACTGATCTTAGACTGAACTTAGAATGAGTGTGATCTATTATAATATACGTAAAAGAAATTTGTAAAATGTAAATATCCATGTAAAATCAAAGTTTGATTAGCTTTATAATGTTGACAATCTAGTTCCAGATTATAGATGGTGATATAAAAGCAGCAAATCAAGGAGTAAGTGGTCTGAATTCTATACCTTTCTCTGAATGACCTTGGAATAACCATTTATTTGTTTCATGCCTTAGCTCTCTTATAAGAGCAATACTAATAACAGCCTTGCCAGGATAAATGTAATAGTATATATATTGATAAAATTATGCTCAAACCTAAAGAAAATGAGCAATGATGACAATGCTGATGGTGATGAAAATGATGACAACAAGTGTAAAGATGATGATACAGTTCAGTTGCTGCTTCTTGGTTCTGTGTTGACAGTTCAGCTGAACAGATGTGACTTTTATCAGTTATGCTTTAAGTGTATGTATAAAATCCAGCTTCTCCCAATTTTTACAGTAATTTTTTATGGCTCAATCTTATCCTGCTTTGCTTACGAGATAGGCTGCACTGGAAAGTGGATGCAAATAGAGTTTTTGGAATCTGACCTGCAAGTCAAATGCACAGAAAGGGTTTCCATATATCTAGGGAGCATGTCATGCAAAGATGGGCACAATAAAGGACAGAAATGGTATGGACCTAACAGAAGCAGAATATATTAAGAAGAGGTGGCAAGAATACACAGAACTGTACCAAAAAGATCTTCATGACCCAGATAATCACAATGGTGTGATCACTCACCTAGAGCCAGACATTCTGGAATGCACAGTCAAGTGAGCCTTAGGAAGCGTCACTTGAACAAAGCTAGTGAGGTGATGGAATTCCAGTTGAGCTATATCAAATCCTAAAAGATGATGCTGTGAAAGTGCTGCACTCAGAATGCCAGCAAATTTGGAAAACTCAACAGTGGCCACAGGACTGGAAA
>CM035290.1:1093995-1127968 GCA_020226075.1 Hydropotes inermis
AGGTCAGTTTTCATTCCAATCCCAAAGAAAGTCAATGCCAAAGAATGCTCAAACTACCACACAATTGCACTCATTTCCTAGTAAAGTAATGCTCAAAATTCTCCAGGCCAGGCTTCAACAGTACATGAACCGTGAATTTCCAAATGTTCAAGCTGGATTTAGAAAAGGCAGAGGAACCAGAGATGAAATTGCCAACATCCGCTGGATCATTGAAAAGCAAGAGAATTCCAGAAAAAACACCTATTTTTGTTTTATTGACTATGCCAAAGTCTTTAACTGTGTAGATCACAACAAACTGTGGAAAATTCTTCAAGAGATGGGAATACCAGATCACCTTACCTGCCTCCTGAGAAATCTGTCTGCAGGTCAAGAAGCAACAGTTAGAACTGGACATGGAACAACAGACTGGTTCAAATCAGTAAAGGAGTACCTCAAAGCTATGTATTGTCACCCTGCTTATTTAACTTATATGCAGAGTACATCATGAGAAATGCTGGGCTGGAAAAAGCACAAGCTGGAATCAAGATTGCTGGGAGAAATATCAGTAACCTCAGATATGCAGATGACACCACACTTATGGCAGAAAGTGAAGATGAACTAAAAAGACTCTTGATGAAAGTGAAAACAGAGAGTGAAAAGGTTGGCTTAAAACTCAACATTCAGAAAACTAAGATCATGGTATCTTGTCCCATCACTTCATGGTAAATAGATGGGGAGACAATGGAAACAGTGACAGACTTTATTTTGGGGGCTCCAAAATCACTGCAGATGGTGACTGCAGCCATGAAATTAAAAGATGCTTGCTCTTTGGAAGAAAAGTTATGACCTCCTAGACAGCATATTAAAAAGCAGAGGCATTACTTTGCCAAGAAAGGTTCATCCAGTCAGCTATGGTTTTTCCAGTAGTCATGTATGGATGTGAGAATTGGACTATAAAGAAAGCTGAGCGCCAAAAACTTGATGCTTTTGAACTGTGGTGTTGGAGAAGACTCTTGAGAGTCCCTTGGACTGCAAAGAGATCCAACCAGTCCATCCTAATGGAAATCAGTCCTGAATGTTCATTGGAAGCACTGATGCTGAAGCTGAAACTCCAGTACCTTGGCCACCTGATGCGAAGAACTGACTCATTAGAAAAGACCCTGATGCTAGGAAAGATTGAAGGTGGGAGGAGAAGAGGACGACAAAGCATGAGATGGTTGGATGGCATCACCGGCTCAAGTTTGACATGAGTTTGAATAAGTGCTAGGAGTTGGTGATAGACAGGGAAGCCTGGCATGCTTCCATGGGGTCGCAAAGCATCCGACACGAATGAGCTACTGAACTGAACTCAACTGAGTCTACAATGCAAGTGTAATGTAAGTAGTATTTTTGCAATAGAAAGGATTATATTTCTCTAATTAGCTTAGTTTCTGACATATGTCAAGTGCTATAGATTGGGCACATCTGGAAAAATAGTATGTGTTTTTTGTATCCATTAACTTTTCCAATTAACATTATATCTTTAATATCAATAGTTTCACTTATAATTAAATAATGTTTAAAACATCTCTTCTAGTAAGTATATAGTATATTGTAGGATATTATTGTAACATTTGACCAATCGTTACTACAGGGTTTTAGATTGTCACTTTTTAATACTATAAAATTATAGTGTGAAGTTATATAAATTTAATACTATAGCATATATATTACATATATATATAATATATATAGTGTGAAATCTTTTACTTAAATCGTTGCCTTTTATTATTCTGGTAATTTTAGTAAGAGATCTGTGGCAGAGGAGTTTTTGCAGTCACTACGTAGAAAATGAGGTTGGCTAATTTCATTATGGATAGGACTATCACACATAGCATAGCCTTTTCTTTCACTTCCTCCCCTCCTTTGATAGAAATTTGTAGCCTTTTAGTGCTGGAAATTGCCAAAGCAGCAGTCTAATTGGAGTGGCTTCTGTCTTTTTATCCCTCCCCAGCATCCATCCTCCTGTAATAGTGACCTGATTTTTCTTGAAGAACCACTCCTCTTTACTCTCCATTTGTATGACCCGCTCAGATCGAACTGAATGTACCCTTGGCTCCGAGAGTTACACAGACCATTCACAACATGTTGCACTTCTAGCCCCTGTGATTGGTTCAGGGATGCCCTGTGATCCAGGACAGAGCAATCAGAACCGGTGAAACTCAGTTCAGAGGTTTACCGGTGCCGCCAAAACCCCTGTATCCACTGTGCAGATTTGAGGATTTATGCCTTGAACTGCATAAACTTCTGGGATCTGATATAAAGGCAAAGACCCCTAAAGATAACATCTTACATGGTGGAAAGAAGAGATGAGAAAGATTCCTGATTTACTTTTTGACTTTCTTGATCCAGCTGTGCCTGAATCTACCTTGGACATTAAAATCTCCCAAGCAGTTTTACCTGCCCCACCTTTTTTTTTTTTTGCATGAACCAGTTAAAGAGGATTCGTGTCATGTGTGTTTGAAAGGATTCTCACTAATCCAGGGATCTTACACTCTCCACTGATAGAGAGGAGTTGTGATTAAGATAGTATAAATTCATACTTTATACATTTTTAAGTTGTGGTAAGAAGATTTCGGAGCTTAATTGTACATCCATCTCGGGAAAGGCCGTGAACACAGCCTTCCCCGTCACCTCAGCTTCAGTGAGAAGAATGCAGAGTTGAGTGTGTTAACATGTGAAAAGTGCTTAGCACTCTGCCTGGCGCCTCCTAAGTGCGTATAACTGTGCCACCGCTGCTGCTGATGTTAACTTGAAAGCGGAAAGTGAAACAGGGGAGTTAAGTGGCCTGTTTCACTCAGAGCTTGCTGGCCAACCTAAAATTCAAACGTAGGTCTTCTCTTTTCTCCACTGTTAACCGCGTCATCATCTTTACAGCAGAGATTTAAGCATTAAGCTTTGAGACAGTTTTTGTGTATGTATTTGAATACTTCTGTCAAAGCATTGAAAGGAAGTCTGGGACCCACAAAATAGCTTCATGTTTCTAGCAGTGACCAGACCTTACCATTAGGACTGTAGGTTTTAATCTATAACTGGATATCTTTTATTAAAATAAATTTAATTAAATGTATTTAATTGTAAATATATTTCTAATTATAGTTTTATATTTGATAATAAATATTTTTGTAATATATGTAATTATTATTTAGTTATACATATATTTAATTAAAATTAGAATGCATTTTATTGTGATTTCTGTTACAAGTGACTGAAAAGGGAATACTTGCTCCCTTTCCCGACTTTTTATTTCTTAATAAAATATGTGTGTGTGTGTGCACTCAGTTGTGTCTGACTCTGTGCAACCCCGTGGACAATATGTAGCCCAACAGGCTCCTCTGTCCTTGGAATTTTCCAGGCAAGAATGCTGGAGTGGATTGCCGTTACCTGCTGGAGGAGATCTTCCCAACCCAGGGACGGAACCTGGATCTCTTGAGTCCCCTGCATTGACAGGCAGATTCTTTACCCCGTGCCACCCGGGAAGCCCCTAAATAGAATATACTTTCCCACTAAACCAGTTGCTCCAGCAGAATGCCCTCAGTTAGCAGGCCCCCATTACTATTGCACGCTGAGGGAGTGTGTTTGCTGGGAAGGCAGCTAGTCTCTCCCAAATGTAAATCAGATTTCATCATGTCTGGCTCAGAGAGAATGTGGCATGTGGCAGACAAATACACAGCTGCCTGGTGAATTTCTCCACCGAGAATTAGTCTAATACCTAAATGCACAATGAATAAAACATTTTCTAAATAAGACTATTACATTCAAATTCCTTGTCACCATTAAATATTAAGAGTCAGGTCACTCCCTTGAATTATAACAAAATCCCACTCTCCTCCTTGAAAAAAAGTCCATATTACCTAGCATTTATTGTCACACTATTCAAATATGGGCTGCCTTTTAAATTTTATTATTAATTTTTTTTCAGACAGCTACATTGCCTGTTATTAAAATATAAATTCTCCTTTGAGTGGAGAACTTCTCTGTAAAGGCCTCACAAAGTTCTTTTCTTTCTTATTTTTAAACACTTCTCTTTATTTATTTGGCCACACCTCAAGGTATGTGGGGCTTCCCTGGTGGCTCAATGATTAAAAAAAAAAAATCCACCTGCAATGCAGCAGATGCAAGGATGCAGGTTCGATTTCTGGGTTGGGAAGATCCCCAGGAGTAGGAAATGGCAACCTGCTCCAGTGTTCTTGCCTGGAAAAACCTGTGGAACCTGGTGGGCTACAACCCATGGGATCACAAAGAGTCAGACACCCTTAAGCATACACACGTGCTCACACACACACACACACACACACACACACACACAGCTCTTAGCACAGTACAGGCTGCAGACCACCCTCAAAAACAATGCAGCTGCTTTGTTATTGATTCCAAAATTTACAGAGTTATCTTTGTAACCATGGGAAAATTATTAAACCTTCCTGGGCCTCCCTCACTTTTGTCATCTTTACAAGTAAATTGGATCAGATTCAATAGAAAATGCCTTTCAGGTTTCAAATGCTGTGACAGTGCCCATAGGGATGGGGCGAATCCCAAATCTCTAACGGTGTCAGTGTTGGGGGAACTTCTGCAGATCTGTTCTTCCACAGTGAAATCAAGCGTCACCCCTTCTCAACAAGGTTCATCACGGATTTTTCCGCATCCAGTGGTCAGATTTTCTAGCACTTGTTTGGGAAGGGGAATGACTCACTCACTCATTGCAGGACTTTCCTCATCATGACAACTTTAATAGTATTATCGACTCTCAAATTTCATAACAAATTTTTTCTTTTTTAAATATTATCTTATTATTCTTATTGTTATTTATGTTATTTTTTTTACCATGCTGTGCGGAATGTGGGATCTTAGTTCCCCAACCAGGGATCAAACCTGTGCCTCCTGCATTGAAAATGCAGAGTCTTAATCACTGGACCTCCAGGGGAGTCCCCAGAATTCCATCATGAATCTTTATTATAATCAAAAGGCTGCATGATGTAGATAGCACAGATAAAACTAACCGATTCAAGGGTTAGTTTGGTTAACAAGGCTCACTAATACAGATTATTCCCTCCCAGTTGTTTTGGTGGGGTGGTGTTAGGCACACTATCTAGTCATCTTCAGTGATTAAGCTAACCTGAAAATCGCCCATCAGCCCTTAACTCTGTACTTCACCAACACAGCCTTTGAAGTGTTTTTTTCCGTCTCATGAATAGCTTTTAACTTTTTTCTTTTTTTTTGCCTAAGCTCCAAATTAAGAAATTAAATAGCATTACTTTCAAAGTAGACTTATGAGACCATTCACACATCATCATTAAATCTAAACTGATAAGTATTTTTTTTTCTCTAAATGATGCTACTTGTAGAACTAGTGGTATTTCCTATATGAATTACTATAGCTATATTGATTTGTGAACTCCAGAAAAAATTACCACTAGGAGAAAAGGCAGGCTAGAAGAGCATTAGTTTTGTCAAGCAGATATAACATTTTAAACTGTGTTTACATTCACAGTATGTGTTTTTGTGTTAACGGGTATTTATGCTCATTTTCCAAAAATGAATTGTAGATTGATGAAGGATATACTCACAACTCAATTTACTGGAAGAAAAAAACCAATAGATATAAATACACCCTATGAGATTAAAAAATGTTTTTCTTCCAATAATATAAATGGGCAATAATGCAAATAAGAGTGTCACCTGGGTTTTAAGTGGCACACACAGCATTTTTGAATCCCAGATCGACTACGGCATAAATTGTTGTTTAGTCACTGAGTCTTGTCGTTCTCTTTTGTTACTCCGTGAACTGGAGCCCATCGGGCTCCTCTGTCTACGGGATTTTCCAGGCAATACTGGAGTGGGTTGCCATTTCAATCTCCAACTAGCGTAAGTATCAGAAAATAAAATAGAAACTAGATACAGCTAGGCACTGGCAAATATCCTTTCATGTTATTGCCTCTTTATTGGTGTGAATTTTCCTTATTTGAGGCTTTCTTGATTACGGATAACAGATTCCCACTTCAAATTAGCTTAATCATGAAGGGGATTTATTAGAAGATGCTAGACTATAATATGGTGAAACCCCAGATCCAGAACTAGCTGTTGGGAGGTTATGCAACACCTGGAATGCAGTGTGTTTATGTCTCTCTTTCTCTCCCTCCTCAACCCCTTCCCTCATCTCCTCTCTCCAGACTGACTGTTAATGCTTCTGCAGGCATGTAGGGAAATGTTGTTGTTCTGCAGCTCCGTAGCTTAAATGTCCAGATTCGGACAACTCAGAGAGAAAACCAATAAACCTCTCTCACTCATGGGCTCAGATTTTTAGGAGAAACTGATTGGCCCAGCTTTAGTTAAGTGTGTTGTTTTGTTATCTAGTTGCTAAGTCATGTCTGAATCTTGCCACCCCTTGGACTGTAGCCTGCCATGCTCCTCTGTCCATGGGATTTCCCAGCGAAGAATACTGGAGTCACCATTTTCTTCTCCAGGGGATCTTCCCGACCGAGGGATCAAACCCACGTCTCTTATATCTCTTGCGTCAGCAAGTAGACACTTTACCACTGAGCCACCAGGGAAGCCCAGTTGAGTGTGTGCTGTTGGCCTAATCAACAATGGCCAGGGAGTGAGGTTCTGGAAGTGCAAACATGGTTACTGGGAATCTAGTCCTAGCAGGAGGAGAACAGTAGGCAGAAAACAGAGGATATGGGTTGTATAGCGATACTCCCCCCAAAAGGTGTGTATTCTTCCTTTTGACTGGCATGCATACACACCCACACACACACACACACATACAACTCTCTCTTCCTTATTATGAGGTTTCCCTGCAATGCATGATTTAAAGCATCTTACATTGGACTAACTCACTCTCTTCCTGGAGGGAGATAATCCAATCAGTCGTCTCAAGCAACTGAAACCAAAAACGTCATCCATGGGCCCCTCTCCTCAAAGTGAATGATTTTCTGATAAGCCCATCTTCCCTCCAAACAGGACTCCATTTTGTTCAGACTATGCTCTTTTTCATCCTTCAATTCAGTGGTTAGATGAAAAAGTTAGAAAGCAGTCAGAACCACACACCAGCCCCACTTAGAAAAAGGTACAGGAAGCAAAAATCTTCAAGGCAACGCCATCCATTGGTTGCCAGGTCACAGACTGTATTGCATCTCAGGAAAAAGATGATCAAAGGGAAGGCTAACAGCATCTACAGGCATCCGTTTGTGTTGTGGTGGGTCCTTGCTTAGTCAGTTGCTTTAGTAAAACATAATTACAAATGAGGGGTTTCTTTCTGCACAATGTCCTGAGTGACTCAGCCAATCAGTTCTTCGGTCTCTCTGTAGCCTCTTCTATTGTTGCAATTTCTCTCTTATTCAAGATTCTTTGGGGTGAAAGTGAAAACATACACAGTCACAAAAACACACAGCTTAGGGGGAAAATGTTAGAAATTTACTGGAAGGACAAAGGAGGTGTCAGGTAGCTTTTACCACATAACAAATAACCCCCAAACTTAAAGACATAAAACCACACCCCTGAGGACTTCCTTGGTGGTCCAGTGGTTAAAAATCCACCTTCCTATGCAGGGGACCCAGGTTTGATCCCCCGCCAGGGAACTAAGATCCCACATGCCTCGGGGCAACTAAGCCCGTGCGTGCACCATGACTGGAGAGCCCGTGTGCTGCAACTAAGACCTGATGCAGCCAAACAAATAAATAATTTTTTTTTAAAGCACCCTTTACGTAACTCAGTTTTGGAGACTGGCTGGGTAGTTTTTCTCATGTGGTCCAACGCAGCTGGTCTCTGCTGAGATTCCTTGTGCCTCTGCAGACAACTGGAAGGTAAGTGAGAAGCCTGATCGAGTGTGTTCATGCACTTATGGGGACTGGCAGGCTGCTGTCTCGTGCATCAAGGTGGGTCACTCGGGATTCTAGACAAGGTGCCCTCACGTGGTGGTCATGGGGTTCCTGAAAGAGCAGTGGGGGAAGCTGCAAAGTTCTGGAGAGCCGGAGTCAAAGCTCGGACACTTCCCTGTCTGCATATTCTACTGGTCACAGTCACTCCTAAACTCAGCTGGATTCCAGGAAAAGGGGAGAGATCTACTCTTTGATGGGAGGAGTGCAACATCTTATGGGCATTTCTGCAGTCACCAGTAAGTGATATTTCAAGGAAGTCAAAGATAATATGAATGGCCAGACACCACGTGACTTCATCTGGGAACAGTAACACTGACAGAGCCTGGGAGATTTCCATCTCCTTCAGGCTGTTGTCTGCCTCTCGTCATAGCTAACTCTGCCCTTCTCAATAAGACAGCTGACTTTAATTTGTGACTCTTTTCTCCTCTTTGGTGGGTGTATACAAGGCCGAGGGAAGAGCCTCACCATTCACAAGTGTGCACGTCTTCTGTTCCCGTGACCAGGGGCAGCTGTTGACCCAGCCCATCCACTGTGTCTGGGTGGAGAACCACAGAATAGACACGTGTGGCTGGGAGCCCACCTGTGGAAGGGGAAGTTTGGGGATCTTTCTCAAAGACGGGAGACCCAAGAGGCACTTTCTGTCACAGCATGTGATGCCAAAGCCTGTGTGCTACAAAAAAAAAAAAAAAGACAGACGGAATAAGTACCTGGTTACCACGCCAGCAGCAGACAAGTGCAAGAAACATTGAAAACAAGCTTGTCATTTTCTTTCACGTCTTCTGAGTCTCAAGCTCCTGTAAATACTCTCTGTTGTTTTAAAAGATTTATAAACGGTATTTAATGGAAGTCAAATTTGGTCTGCAGCATATTTTTCTCATTTGATTTTTTTTCTCCTTATCTTGGGAAGATCCCCTGATGAAAGAAATATTCCAGAGCACCATCATCATATCCTTTCCCTCCATCTGGGAAATGAGCTCAGCGTAAACCATAGCAAATAGACTATCTGCTTTCCGATAACAAATGTGATTTTTAGGAGTTTCTCTGAGCCCACGTCTTATGATTGCACCACACTTTCCTATACTTCCTGGAGGCCCCACAGAGAATCAGTTTTTGCTGGTATACTTGCTGGGACAAACAATAGCTCTTGCTGGCTCCACTGCTTGTTTGTAGAAAGTGATTGAGAGGGATATAAAGCCCTGCAGATTATTTCCCCACTTGCACTTACTCACCACCTAACGGTCAGCAGGCCCTGGCAACCTTAGATCCGCGGGCACGGAGTAGAAGGCTGTGCTGATCACTCAGCTCGGGCTCGGAGCACAGCGAGACAGCAGCTTCTAGGCGGCCGGCTCCCCCCGCTGCCGGCGGACAGCGCCCGTGCGGGCCTCACGGTGCGGGCTGAGCTTCAGCCTTTCCTCCCGTCCCCGCAGGTCTCCTAGCAGCCGAGGAGGCCGGTCTTCTACACGTAGGACACCAGGGCTGGGGTGCCCACTGTGCGGCTTAAGCACGCACACCAGGCCCAGTGTGTGTGACGCTTTGCTTCCCGTCCTGCCCAACAAGTATGCATCTTCCTTACAACCTGGATGATACAGGAGTCCTTCTCCCAGGTTCCAGCTAGTTTTCCATGAGCACTGTCCCACAGGTAGATGTATATGATGGGTTCACAGGGGAAGCTGAGCTCCACATCCTCTTACTCCACCATCGTGACCTCCTCTGGCCTTAGACCTATATCTACATGTTGAATCAGTGTTATAAAGGCTTTCCCCTGGTTTATAAAGGCCTGAATCTGTATTTTCTTCTGTTCTTATATAGTATTTTTATATTTAGAACTGTAATCAATTTGGAATTTTAGTATGGATCTAGTTTTATTTTTTTCAAATTGCAGTCCAATTGCCCCCATACCGTTTATTTACAAGTCATCATTTTTCCAGTAATGTTAGTGGAAAGCTACTTTTATCATCGTCAAAATTTCCATTTGCATTTGAGTCTACTTGGGGAGTTTCTCTTCCGTCCCATCTGTCTGTCTATTCATGCACTAAGCTCCACAATTCCAAGAACTAAGCTCAAGGACCTGGGAGAAAACTGACCATAGAACTGAAGATTAACTGTACTTAAAACAATCAAGAGGATGCCTGTCAGACCAGCACATGACCAATTTCAGGATGACCGTCAGCTGACTGTGCTGTTCCCGCATGGAGCCGCCTCCTTCTGTCTTCGAAAGCTCTTGCCCGCCCGTTGTCGGCAGGGAGGGGGTAGTCTGCTTTCAGATAGGAGTCCAACCTCCCCCTCTCTGGTTGTCGGCATCCGAAATAAAGCAAACTTTCCTTTCCACCGAACTTGGCTCTTTTTTGGCTTTTAGATGATGGTCAGCCGGACCCCACTTTTGGTTATATGAGCAACGACCAGAAAAAAGCAACAAACCTGAAGCTCTAGAATCTTCCTCTCTCCTTCTCCGTCTCCACTGTGGGTTTAAAGAGGCAAGCTGCCATGCATCCTACAGCCGTGAGAAAGTTCATTTTGCCAATGATCTGAGGAACCTTGACGTGACTCTTTCTGCATTCAGGTCTGTGACAAGAACCTAGCCCTGGCGGACACCTGAGGGCAGACTGATAAGACCTTAACCAAAGACTCAGCTTAAGTCACGCTCGGACTTCTGCTCCCAGAACCTGAAATGATGAAGAAGCGTGGTATGAGGCTGCTGAATGTGTGGTAGTTTATTATACAGCAAGGAACAACTGATACAGCATTCACTCTTCAGTGTTAAATAACATTTTGAATAATAGAATCCTAAGTACATATGAGTATATGTAGGCTTGCGTGAGAGAAAGGGTGTGTGTGAAAAATAAAACACATTTAAAAATTAAATATATTTTTAAGAATCAGAAAGTGCTGAGATGCTATTTGCTTAAAGCAAGTAAGTAAATAACCTTATATGTATTATTTACTTTTTTTTGAGTGTGTGTGTATGAGAGAGAGAGAGAGAAAATAAGACTACCACCTCCAACCTCAGAGTTTTATGAGAGTGAAATGATAAAAGTATATACAAATGCTTAGTGCATTGTTTGGCCAAGGTAGAAGACTGTATAAATATTAGGTCTGAGCTTACACATCTGTTTGACTGTTTATTGATGTTCAAGGGCATCCATGGCTGAGTTCCATCACATTCCAACCTTGTCATTCAGCATATAAAACAATCCTTGTTGAAACCATCAGTCTACAGATACCTAACAAAATGTCTGAGACCACGTAGCAAAGCCTTCGAACAGAACTGAGAAGCCTTGAGAGCAGGCGCTGGAGGGCATCATAAAAGTCTACGCACCAATCTAGGGGTTTTTTTGTTCAAATGGAGAAGGTATTGTGGAATTTTTCAAAAACAATAAGCAGAACACCATTGTTCTGGTTATTATTGTTGTTCATTGTTCAAGATGATTATTTCCTGTCTGCTGGGGTAATTATTTGAGCAATGTATTTCAAATAATCCTAATTGAAGAAGAATTTTTCACTTCAACCTATGAAAAGATTCTTGGAAAACCTTTGAAAATATCTGTCATCTTCTGTTAATAGTTGTGTGAACAACCTCTATTTATTAGGATATTTAGGAGCTTCTTTTCATGATCAATATTGGCCAAGACCACCTGTGTTTTTATTTTTATTTTTTTTATTATTAGTTGGAGGCTAATTACTTTACAATATTGTAGTGGGTTTTGCCATACACATGAATCAGCCTTGGATATACATGTGTTCCCCATCCCGATCCCCCCTCCCACCTCCCTCTCCACCCGATCCCTCTGGGTCTTCCCAGTGCACCAGGCCCGAGCACTTGTCTCATGCATCCAGCCTGGGCTGGCGATCTGTTTCACCCTAGATAATATACTTGTTTCGATGCTGTTCTCTCGAAACATCTCACCCTCGCCTTCTCCCACAGAGTCCAAAAGTCTGTTCTGTACATCTGTGTCTCTTTTTCTGTTTTGCATATAGGGTTATCGTTACTATCTTTCTAAATTCCATATATATGCGTTAGTATACTGTAATGGTCTTTATCTTTCTGGCTTACTTCACTCTGTATAATGGGCTCCAGTTTCATCCATCTCATTAGAACTGATTCAAATGAATTCTTTTTAACAGCTGAGTAATATTCCATGGTGTATATATACCACAGCTTCCTTATGCATTCGTCTGCTGATGGGCATCTAGGTTGCTTCCATGTCCTGGCTATGATAAACAGTGCTGCGATGAACACTGGGGTGCACGTGTCTCTTTCAGATCTGGTTTCCTCGGTGTGTATGCCCAGAAGTGGGATTGCTGGGTCATATGGCAGTTCTATTTCCAGTTTTTTAAGAAATCTCCACACTGTTTTCCATAGTGGCCACCTGTGTTTTTATAAAGCATAATTAGAATCAAACCCCAGAATTCAAGGTGAGCTTCCCCTCACTGTTGCTTTTCTTCCTACTTCTTGACTCCACAAGGCCACTCCGTGGACACATCAGCCCCATATTCTCCATCCTGAGCAAACACACGGTGGGGTCTGTCTCTCATCAACTGATCTGAATATTTAGCTCCTTCTGTTTGTTTTACAGTTTTTACAAAATAAATTCTTTTCCTAGTGGAGGGGAAAAGATTTACAGGTATTTGCATAGAAAGATTTCTAAGATGTATCGCTAAGAAAAAAAAAGCCTGTGATGGAATGAAGACTCATATGCAAAGCCAAATCCCACATGCATGGAAAAGCATGGGCAGAAGTTTGAGGGTGTTTGACGGTCCCGCTGCACACCCATGCATGGGAGTGGAATGGGAAGCGGCCGGGGTGCCTGTCGCCTTTAGCTCTGTCTATTTCTGCATCATGTAAATGTTTCACAGTAAGGGTGTACAGGGTCCCTGTTTCAGGCTTTCCGGCAGCTCGGCAATGAAGGGCATGCCTGCCAGCCCAGGAGACACAGGCAGCATGGGTCCCTCGGGGTCGGGAAGGCCTAGAGGGGGGCATGGCAGCCCACTCCAGGGTTCTTGCCTGGAGAATCCCGTGGACAGAGGAGCCTGGTGCAGTACAGTCCATGGGGTCCCGCAGATAGAGTCGGACATGACTGAAGCGACTGAGCATGCACACATACAGACTCACCATTTCATTTTTTAAATTGTTTTCAATTAAAGAGAATACGTAGACTTTGACCAATAGAGGTACTTATCATTGACATGCCTATGCTTAGATGTCAGCTCCTTGAAATCACCTTCTTTGAACATTATGTCTAAAGGACCCTCTCTTCCTTCAATCTGTCCCTGCGTCCCTCATCTCCCTCAAAACACTTGTCACAATCCAAAATTTAGTTTTGGGGACTTCCTTGGTGGTCCAGTGGTTAAAACTTTGTGTTTGCAATGTGGGGGGCCCAGGTTTGATCCCTAGCCCCACTGGCTGTGAAGCATGTGCCCTCCAGAAAAGAAGGATGAACTAAGAACAAAACCACATGGACACAATCATTCAATGGATTCTCTTAGAACTCATGGTAGATCTGAAAACCCACGAGTATGTGAGTAGCTGAACTTCCTGCTTGACTTTCCTCTAATGCCCTTGCAATGGCCAAAAAACAAAGAAAGAAAAGGTGATAAAAATAACAGTAGCACACTCACATGGTTGTTGTAAAGATAAAATGGAATAAATTATCTGTTATAAAAGGAACAAAATTCAATCAAATGAAGGCTTATTGGCCTCTCCCAGCTAAAATGCAGATTTTGTAATGGCAGAAGTCTCATCAATCTTGTTCAGTTTTGATTCTCCAGTGTCTGGAGGAGAACTGGCCATAGAATAGTTAGTCAGGAACTATTTGAATGAAATGTTGGAACGAATGAGGCAGATGCCCATTTGCCATGCATTCTCAGCTGCACAACTTCAGAGGGGCAGGAGCTGCAAGGGAGAGCTGCAGCTTGGCCAAGTTCTATGTCTGCTTCCAAATTACCCCTCTCTTCACTGTTAGAGACATGTATCTCAAGAGCTTCAGAGAAAATTGGCCCAACAGAGGATCCCAGCAGCTGCAGATTTGTGACAAGGGAGTGTCTGCCAACCTGCTGTTGATCTGGAGCCCAAACAGTGTGAGGCGGCCTGTGACTCCGGGTTCCCAGAGAAGACGACCCAACAGCATGTGTGTACATCTCTCTCGGACTCATTATACCTATTGTTTTTAAACATACATTATAGCTCTGTTCAAAGGGCTTCCCTGGTGGCTCAGATAGCAAAGAATCTGCCCTCAATGCAGCAGACCTGGTTCAATTCCTGGGTTGGGAAGATCCCCTGGAGGAGGGCATGGCAACCCACTCCAGTATTCTTGCCTGGAGAATCCCTATGGACAGAGGAGCCTGGCAGGTTGCAGTCCATGGGGTTGAAAAGAGTTGCACACGACTGACCAACTTGCATATGTACGATATATGTGTGTGTGTGTGTGTTTATTCTATAAAAATGTAAGAAGTGAATGTCTTTTACATGAGGGGAGAGCGCAAAAAAATAACTAAAGCCACCCTCTTGTGTACAGAGAGATCGTCCCATATAAGACGGTGACTCTCATTACAGATTTTAAGTGAAGCAGTGATACTACTCAAAAGAAGCCCAGAATTGGGCTTAAAGTCTCTCTGTCACCTGGCCTGAAGTAGTGAATGAAATACAATTCTAAAAGAATAGATGTTTGATATAGAATGACAAGAAGGCAACGAAGTGCAGTAACTCATCACTAGCAATTTTTTTTAAGGTAGCGTGAATTTAAGCTTGCAGCCACCTTTTGGAGCTCGGAGCTGATAAAAGAACGGCCGCACAGGGCAGACAGGTCCCGACCACTGGGAGCGGCTAACATGCGTGGTTCCCTAGAACCAAGCCGCTTCCCACACTGCGCTGTGATGCTTCAGGCCCCACTGTGAACTTTGGGCACACTTTGAATCAGAGAGTGGTCCTTTCTCTTACTCTTTTTCTTGTCCTGTTCAATAGTTCTACTGGTTTCAGAAGCATCACTCCACATCCTGCCAACAGAGAGAGAGGGAATATGAGAGAGGGAGACTGAGTTTAAGGAATTAGCTCACAAATTTTTAGGGGCCAGCAAGTCCAAATCTACAGAGCAGGCCAACAGGCTTGAGACCCAGAGAAGAGTTCAGATTTCAGCTTGAGCCCAAAGTCAGTCTGCTGGCAGAATTCCCTCTTCTTTGAGGAACATCAGTCTTTTTTCATGAAAGATCTTCCACTGATTAGATGAGGTCCACCTTCATTATAAAGGGTGACCTGCTTCACTCAAAGTCTCCTGGATTTTAAGTGTTAAAAAATGCTGTCAGAGGCAGGGAAAGTCTGCACCCTTTCCCCACACTTTGCCCTGTGTATCCATTCCGTCTGGTTATTCCTGAGTCACAGCCTTTTATAATAAATTAGAGACCCTGTAGGTTTGCCAGGTGGCACTGTGGTGATGCAGAAGACCCAAGAGACATGGGCTCCATCCCTGGCCCGGGAGGGTCCGTTAGAGTCAGAAATGTCAGCCACTCCAGTATTTCTGCCTGGAAAACTCCGTGTATGGAGGAGCCTGGCGGGCTACAATCCATGGGGTTGCAAAGAGTCAGACACGACTGAGCAGCTGAGTACAGGTAGCGATCATGTAAGTAAGATGTGTCTCTGATTCTGTGAGCCGACTTAGCACATCAGTTAAACCTGGAGAAGGGTTCACTGCAGTTTCCCATTGTGGAAGCGCAGGTGGAAGTCTGGACTCAAGACTGGCATCCAAAGAGGCAGGGTATTCCTGGAGGAGTGACCCCTCCACCTGTGGGGTCTGATGCTGTCTCAGCAAAGACAGGTCAGCACTGAGTTAATCGGTAGTGTCAGAGAGTTTCTTCCTGGTGTGGGGAACCACTCCCAGCCCACTACACGCACACACACACACACATTGGCACTGGTAACCAGAACCTTTAGAGACTCACTCATCTTGTGTGCAGTTGTGGTTTGTTTATTCTCATTGCTAGATAGTATTCCAGCGATGGATATAAGATAAAGTTTAAGAAATACCAAAAAAGCCTTCATAGAAACATTTAGACTAGCATGTGATGCAAAATGAGGGCAGCATGTCCTATCCAAGGTGACACATAAAGTTAATCATCCCAGGCAGGATGGCAGAGCTTCAGCTGAGGCAAGTGAGTAGAGAGTCCTATGTGGAAAAGATTAGACACAAGGGCATGTGTCAGGGAGAAAGAGCAAGTTTTATGTAACTTCCTGACTGATGAGGAACCTCTCTTAACCCTCTGTTTATGTTCTTTAATCGTGGTGAAAGTCACGTAATCTGAAACATACTGTCTTAACCACATTTAACTGCATAGTTCAGCTCACTAAGTACATTCACACTGCTGGACAACTCTCACAGTCTTTCCTCTCCCGGATTTTTCTCCTTCCTAAACTGAGGTGCTGTCCCCATTAGACAACTCCGCACTCCCCCTCCCCACCCCCAAGCCCCCAGTCCCTGGCATCTACCAGTGTACTTTCTGACTCTATGAATTTGACTGTTCTAGGTACCTTGTATAAGTAGAGTCAAACAGTATTTGTCTGCACCTAATGTATATTGGAATGCATGTTTAAGGTCTTACCCCTCCTTTGTGCAGTGACTGGGGCTTCCCAGGTAGCGCTGGTGGCAAAGAACCTGCCTTTTCATACAGGAGACATAAGATACCCAAGTTCGATCCCTGGGTCAGGAAGATCCCCTGGAGAAGGAAATGGCAACCCACACCAGTATTCTTGCCTGGAGAATCCTATGGACAGAGGAGCCTGGTGAGCTACAGTCCCCAGGGTGACACAGAGTCAGACACGACTGAAGTGATTCAGCACACACACACACATGCAGTGGTTACAAAGAGAATCAGAAGCTGGAGCCAAGTCCAGCAGCGGAAGCCCTGGATTCCGGCCCCATCTCGGCCAAATGTAGAGATGAAGCTGCTGGTGGAAACCACGCAAGCTCTGAGCACCCAGCTCTGACTGCAGTGACCGTCTTCCTCAGCATCAGTACATTCTTGGGCACCAGCAAGAAGACCAACCAATTCTACCCAAATTACAGATATGCATGTTGAAAGGCAGACTGTCTAAACAGGCCGCTTTCAGTGGCACCCTGGAACAGTTGTCCAGACAAGTCAGGATAAGATTTTTTCAGCAAGTGTGAAAAGCTGAGGCTTGGGGGTTCCCGTTACTCCCGGGGGTGACGTTCACCAGGGAGACTCTTCAGCACGTAGCTCAGGCAGTTGCTCTGTTATTCAGATGTTCATCAAGCTCTGTGCAGCTGCCCGTGAGGAGAGAGGTGGACAGGGACAACCCGCCAAGGAGGTGGGGCTTTACGAAGGGGTGTCCGAGGGGCGGGGTGCTGGTCCGCTTCAGCACCTCCCTGCCCGTCACTTCAGGACCAGTCGCTTAACCTCGAGCCTCAGTTTCCTCTCTGATTCTCCCCCAGCCCCACCGTTTCCTGGGATTTCCAATCTCAGGCTCTCTGATGGCCAACCTGGCCTTGGTTCTCTCTCCTAATGCCTAGTGCTAACCCCACGTGCCGTCAATATCTGCTACAAATGCTGTCGATTTTATTTCTTTTTTTTGTCTGTGCTGTGGGACATGTGACATCTTAGTTCCCTAAGCATGGATAGAACCCGCACCCCCTGCCTTGGAGGCGTGGAGTCTTAACCCCTGGGCTGCCCGGGAAGCTCCATGCTGATTTTATTTCTGCCACTCGAGTCACGGAAAACCCATATTAAAAACATTTCTCTTTCCCCACACTGGGGTGTCAGGATATAGGTTCTGGATTCCCTTATACAAACACTACGTGTTTCTCTAATTATAATAGAGAATAAAACTGTGCCAGTGATAAAAACAAAGCAAGGAACAATTAACAGAGCCTGATTGTATTTCCAAATACCACTATATGCTTTCCTGGTTTAGTTTCCAGTATTTGCGAAGTCGGTTTTTCTTTTTTTAGTATTCCTGCTGTTCACTTGATTCAGAAAATCTCTTGTTGCTATGGAAGTCGAATGGGTTTGTTTTTTTTTTTTTTTCATGTTTTCAAATCCTCTCTTCATGTCTTTACAATTAAAAGTCAGACCTGATTATAATGCTAAACATTTCAATCTGAGATCACATATGAAGTAAAAGCTTTATCTGACTTGGTATATTTTTCTACTTGACTTTTAACTCTTTTCCATTCTTTCACATCCACTTGAATGAGGCTAAGAGGTGACGAAAATCAATTATATGAGTTTAATTTGTCCAAGCTTGGGATCAAATTTTATTACTCTTTTCCTGAGCATCTGGTTATTCTAATTAATTTTCTCCTCCTTATCAGCAGATTTAATGACTCACTTCCATGCCCTTCTTTTGCCAAGCGCGTCAGCGCGATGTGGTCGGCCAGAGGTGTCTCCATGGCTGTTGAGAAGCCCTGACTGTGGCGGAAGAATGGGGAGCAGGATGCTGAGCAAAAACGAAGGATGAGGTCACTTCGCTGAGCGGTGACTGTCACCTTCATTTTGCCTGTGGGTTTTGTCATGTCCGCGCATGCACACACACAAATACATCGTTGGATGGATTCTGATGTCAGAAATGGGTAGCAAGTGAAAATGAGGGCATATTCCACACTTTTTACCTAGTCTAAATTCAGGTCCTCTGCAGCACTTCTCCTAAGTAAGCTCTTTTAAATCTGGGCCCTTTAATTCCTTCAGATCCCCTTAACACGTTGCTGTCATAGCGAAGTCACGGGTCGACACGCCCAGCAGGGAAGGTCAGTTGCAAATGTGTGACCTTGTGGCATGAGATCGGGTTCCAGACATCCAGGCTCGTGACTGGCATTGAGAGGAGTGTCAGACCTGCTAGAAGGTCAAGAATGTGACGTGAGTTCCTGGGATTAACAGTAAACACAGATTGAATCTGAAATGGTGTGTGTGGCCCCATCCTTGAAAGGTGTGAAAAGGGCTCTGCTCCCTGTAGCCCTCAGAAGGTTCATTAAGTCCTTCCCAAAGGGAACATGGCTCAGTCACAGACTGAGCACCTGCAAATAATGAAAAGCATGCAGGGAAATAAATGCATGAATATGAACACATCCATGTGGAAGGGTACCATCACCACCAAAGACTACTGAGGCTGATGGCAATCACACAGAAAAAGCAAATAAACCACCCATGCCTTATGCTTCTGTTTCACCTTTAATTCCCATGACTAATCTTCTAAGTAGGAACTGCCTTCCTGAGAGCATTTTTTATCATGTACCTTTTATCTGTTCACAAAGAGTAGGCAAAGAAGATAAAGCAGGGGCATTCTGTTTGCACGTGAAGAAGGATTTTTTGGGAATGAACAATGGAGCTGCTTATAAAATGTGGTGTGTAGTTTTCAACCCCAGAGCAGGTAAAGAGAAAAAAAAAAAAACCATTTGTCTGAAGTTGTTTGGGTCATAAATGGCAAGGATTGGATACACATTATTTTAACCTGCTATGAAACTGGTCAGATATAGATACGGAGAGATTAGTATCATCATTTGTCCTATAAACACTTGCCAAGTACCTACTATATACCAAACACTATGCCCAGCTTTGGAAATACACTGAACCAACTCTCTTTCCAAGGCACTCATAGTCTCAGGAGTGGGACAAGCAGGCAAGCAAAATTTGCTATGTAGGTCAGAACATAATTCCAGAAAACTCTAGTAGAGGGTATGCACTGGGTGCTTTGGAGTAAAAAGAGAGGTATCTTACTTGGGGCAATGCATGCTAGGGAAGCCTTCCTGATAACCAGCCCTCTGGTTATAAAAATTAAATAATCATGTGATTATAAAGAAAGTTCAACTATGGGAATAAAATAATATATATTGGAATCGTTCCTTGCAGGATGGGGTAGGTTACTAGCACACAAGACAAAAGTCAAATGTATTGACAATTATTCATAAACTTCCTTCACATTGCCCATTAAGTACTATGCACATAAATTTTTGCAGTTTTATGTGATAACTATATTCAGTAACAAATATGCATAAATATGTGATCTAAACAATAAGCACAAAGATCACAGTAAGCAAGATGCTTTCCACATGAGAGACACAGAAAATGTGATATACTTATTTACTGATAGAGCAGAACCATTTGCAGTATTTAAATTATTTCTTCCTTCCCCTGCCTTTGTATTTTTGTTTCAAGCATGGGTAGTCAGATTTGTCTTAGTTAAATGAGGACATGATTCGATTGTGCTGTATTACTTTCGTTTCTCCTTACAACAATGATAAATTACAGTTGGAACAAAAGTCTTTAAAGTATCTTGAATTCTCTTAAAACAGTGATTCACAAAACTGAGGAACTAAATGAAAACTACAGCAAAATAAACCTTTAAAAATAACAAATATTTGTTAATTTTGGTATCCTTATTTTTTTAATGTCCTGCGATTAGGAAGAATTATTTCATTCGTAAGAATGATGACTTTTGAATAAAATTACAATTGCTCATTTCAAATTGACAAGTGAAACAATATAGCACCATTAAAAGAAATGAAAACGAACATTAGAAACATATTCTCCAAATTTGCTGTGTTCCATCTGCCCTGGGACTGTGTTGGCCCAGCTGTTGCTTCAGAAGCAAATCTGCTCAGTTGATATCACCTGCCTCCTTTCCATTATAAGCCAAGTGAAACTGGAAAGTCGCTCAGTCCAGTCCGACTCTTTGCAATCGCATGGACTGTAGCCTGCTAGGCTCCTTTGTCCATGGAGTTCTCCAAGCAAGAATACCGGAGTGGGTAGCCAGTTCCCTTCTCCAGGGGATCTTCACCACCCCAGGGATCCAGCCCAGGTCTCCCACGTTGCAGGTGGATTCTGTACCATCTGAACCACCAGGCAAACCCACAAGTCAAGTCCCCGATCACTGTTTCCCTCCGTGCCCCATATGCAACCTTCCAAACCAATCCTGCATCGAGGGGCTCAGCATCCCGGGCTACTTACCGCTGTCAGGGAAGCTGTTCCAGGGGCGCCTCGGTCAAGCCTGGGGCATGCTCACTGCTGCTCAGGCCCAAAATGGGAACGGAGCTCATCTCCGACGCAAGGCAGCTGAGTCTCCTCGCCCTCCACGGAAGGCCCCCGTCTGATCGTGATACTCCCGTTCTTGTATCTGCCCCCACTCTCCCACCTTCTCTGAGTCCCACTCCAGGAAGTCTCACTGATACTCAACTGAAAGCATTCACATTCCTTATTGCAGTTCTTCTAAGTTCACTGCACATTTTATTCTTGGGAAATTCTTTAAAAAAAAAATTATTGTCTGGCCCCACCCCCCATAAGTTATAGTTATTAGCATTCTGTGTATGTTTCTAATGTGTGTGCAGCCAGGGTTGAGGACCCACTGCCCTAGCAAGCATTGTGCGTAATCCCAGGCCCAACTTCCCAGGCACTGCCCACAGCCAGGCTAGTCCATCGAAGGATTCCTAACATGCACGCGCGCACACACACACAACGCCAGACTAGCTAAAAGTGAATAACGCAGGAAAGATTACCAACAGGAGCAGAAACAAAGTACGCCTACCAAGCTGTGTCTGAATGCCTGGCCCGCAGAATCCAGAAGCATGATAAAGTAGTTGTGTGTATATACATTCTGTTTGGGAGGTTTTCTTACATAGCAGTAGGTAACTGGAACAGCAAGTTACATAATATGTCTAAGGTCTGATTTGGTTGTTTTCTAAAGGTTATTTTTCTAAAGGTTTTGAAAGGTTGTGTTGAAAATTAGAGTTAATGTATATCATTTACCTGGCACAAAATAAGTGCTCAGTAAATGATATCCATTCATGACAGCAGTTATCATTATTAACTCTTGTCTCTGTGAAACCCGGCTGCTCTGTCCCATAGTCGCCCTTCAGATTTGAAGAGGCATCAGAATGTGGACAAAAAATTTTATATGATGAATGCTCTTTCAAATCTAACTGTGCAGAAGTACCAGCCTCTTGATTTGAAGTGACACCAGTCATTTATCCAACAACTTAATCATAAATTACTTTTTTGATTCATGTTTTTCTGAGCAATTTAATAAGTTTTTATGGAACAATATGCTATGGACAATGACACAGAAGATAGAATCTCTGCCCAAAGGGCTTAATAGTCTTAATAATAATTAAGAAAACAAAATCATCAAATAGGGCTGAGAGCTTCTAAAATATTCCTTCATTTTATTCTTGAGGAAATTGAAATCTGGAAAAGTTCCATTCAGCTGCTCAGGACCACATATGATTAGCAGCAGAGCTGAGACTAGAACGCAGAATGCCTTACTTCCAACTTTATTCATTCCTCCCTTCAGGAAATATTTGTTGAGCACGTCCTATGCTCTGGCCACTGCAGACTCAAAGATGAAAGGGAAGCACTCTTGCTGACAAGCAGCTCATAGTCTGATGGGAGGTACAGTCACAAAGATGGATAAGCACAGAGTTCAGAGAGGCGCTGCAAGGTTGGAAGGTGGTCTCTGAGCAACGAAGGGGCTGCCACCTCTTCTTTGTTGGGGAAAGATTCAGAAAGGAGATGACATTTGGGCTGATTTTTAAAGGCTGAATAGGAGTTTCCCAGGCAGGGAAAAGGCATGTCAAGTAAGAAGGACTAATTTTGTGACGCCTTAGATATATGCATATGCATTTTTATTACACTGGAGTTTCGGAAACTCAGCTCCATGCACCTGTGGAGAATTTTGATCCTTTTAAAGAGTTCATATTTTATTCAAGTTTGTTAAACAGACACCAATCCTGAATATTTATTGGAAAGACTGATGCTGAAGCTGAAGCTCCAATGCTTTGACCACCTGATGTGAAGAGATGCCTCTTGGAAAAGACCCTGATGCCAGCAAAGAGTTGGGGCAGGAGAAGAAGCAGGCAACGGAGGGTGAGATGGTTGGATGGCATCACCAACTCAATGGACATGAATTTGAGCAAACTCCAAGAGATGGTGAAGGTCAGGAAAGCCTGGCATGCTGTGGTCAATGGGATCACGGAGTCAGACATGATTTAGTGACTGAACAAGAGCAGACACGATTCTTCACACACAAGAAAACAATATGAGACACATAAAATATACATCTTTTCTAAAGAAAGATGCAGTGTCTAAATTGGAGAGACCTTCAGAGATCATTATCTCAGCCCCTGTGGATTCATGGCCCATAGACATGGAGGGACACAGCTTAAAAAGCAGGAAGGCTATGAACCGGAGATGTAGCTAAAAGCAAGAACAATTAAAGGTTAAACTTAGATTGTTATTCCCCTTGACTCCCTTCCCCCATGGCATATCACAAAATATAAAAGCAAAGGGGAGAAAAAAAACCAGCCACTGGGAAGACTCCCTGCTCTAGCCAGCCTATCACAATTATAACATGGTATTTGAAAGAAGAAAAGACATTTCCAAAGGGCAACGTTATTAATGCCACCAAGAAAGAATCGGAAAGTTGCAGTTTAAATCATTGGTTTTGTGCCAGTTCCCCTTTTTATATAAATATCAATTCTCACTGTGAGTTACTGCACCCTAATTTACTTAGGAATGCATTTTAAAAATGGCATGCTGGAAGGTGTGATTCAATGGAGGAAAAGGATTATCAGGTGAGGTGATGATCCATAAATAGCTGTTATTATTATTTAACATTCGTTAAACACCCACAGTGAGCTAAGCACCGTACTAAGCTTTGGGAAGATACAGTTCTTTCTCTGACAAGAAGAGGCAAAACCCACAGAAAAGATGAAAGTTTAAATCTACTTAAGATCAGGGAAATTTATTTTTCTACTCCAACTTTTCTTTGCTTCACTTGTCAAATTAATATGATTCCAGATATGAGACTAGTGTTTATAGCAGTTGCTCCTCAACCACGTTCAGTGTTTCATCCTTTTTTGTTTTGTTGTTGTTGTTTAGTCTCTCAATTGCGTCCGACTTTTTTGTGACCCCATGGACTGTAGCCCACCAGGCTTCTCTGTCCATGGGATTTCCCAGACAAGAATATGTGAGTTGGTTGTTATTTCCTTTCTCTAGGGGATCTTCTCGACCCAGAGATCAAACCTGCATTTCCTGCATTGCAGGCGAATTCTTTACCGCTAAGCCACTTGGGAACCCTAATGTTTTATGCTTTATAAAGGGTCTTCTGTGTCTATCACATTAATAGCTAGGTACATAGTCTTTGGAAGATGTGAGCATTAAGAAGAGAGAGCTTCATTTCAGGAGAAGACCAAAAAAGTTAGAGGGGTCAGCTGACCTTTCAGAGCATCAAAGGGCAGCTATACTTGGGGGAGGAGAGAGATTTTTCAAATACGTTAATATATGCACAAAGCAATTGTCCTTCCCACCTCTGTCTTTCAGGCCCCAGGTTCTTATCCTAGAGACAGAACAATATCACAATTTTGTGTCTTCTGCCAGAGATATCAAATGCAAGTACCAGCATACAGTTTACATATGCAGTGTCACACTATATGTATGGTTATGCATCCACTTGTTTTTCATATATTTTGGAGATTTTTTTCATGCTGCGTTATTGTTTGTAATGGTTGAATCATATTTCATGTATAAATGATCCATAATTTATTTAGTTAGTGTGGTTGTTGTTGCTTATTGCTCAGTTGATCAGTCGTGTCCAGCTCTTTGTGACCCCATGGACTGCAGCACACCAGGCTTCCCTGACCTTCACTATCTCCCGGAGTTTTCTCAAACGCATGTCCATCAAGTCAGTGATGCCATCCAACCATCTCATCCTCTGTCGTCCCCTTCTCCTCCTGCCCTCAGTCTTTCCCAGCATCAGGGTCTTTTCCAGTGAGTCAGCTCTTCTCATCAGGTGGCCAAAGTATTGGAGCCTCAGCATCAGTCCTGCCAGTGAGTATTCAGGGTTGATTTCCTTTAGGATGGACTGGTTTGACCTCCTTGCAGTCCCAGGGACTCTTAAGAGAGTTCTCCAACACCACAGTTCGAAAGCATCAATGCTTCAGCACTCAGCTGAATTAACACGGTAATAAAGGCTATATAGGTGACATATATACACTACCACATATAACATAGATAGCTAGTGGGAACTCGCTACATAGAGCAGGGGGCTCAGATCAGGGCTCTGTGATGACCTAGAGGGATGGGAGGGAGGTCCAAGAAGCAGGGGGCGTGTCTGTACATACAGCTGATTCACGTCATTGTGCCGCAGAGACTCGCACATTGCAAAGCAATTACACTCTAATCATTGTACCGCAGAGACTAGCACATTGCAAAGCAATTACACTCTAATCTTAGAAATGGGGAGAAAAATAAAGTACTATTTAAAATAAAACCGTATTTGGGAGGATTGAGTTTTTCGTTTGTTTCTGCAAACTTTCTGCTATTACAATGATTCAATAATACCGTTGTAAAAACAACTTTCCTATAAGTGGATTTGGGAGTGGAAGTGTACACGAATTGGTCATTTTGATAGCTGCTGACAGATTCTTCTCTGGAACATCTATGTGAGTGGATTCTTGGCAGCAGCATAGAGGAGTGCCTGGTTTTCCACTATCATTGGCATAAATGTGTACTGTCAAAATTGATGGTTTTTGATAATCTGATAAGTAAAAAATAGAATCTCACAGTAGTTTCATTTGCCCTCCTTCTGATAATGACACTTCTTTTTTTTTTCACAGTTTGAAAAACATTAGCATTCCTTTCTGTGAACTCTGTTTATATTCTGTGTAAGATTTTCTTTGGGGGTGGTTGTTTTTTTTCTGATTGATTTTAGGGAACTCTTAATACATAATCTGAATTGCATGTATTTTTCATAGTATGACATTTGTCTTTGGATTCTGTTAATGATAATTTTTGTCTTACAGAATTGTCTAGTTTTAATAAATATGTGAGTTTGAGGGCATGGCAACCGACACCAGTATTCTTGCCTGGAGAACCCCATGGAGAGAGGAGCCTGGGAGCTTCCAGTCCACGGGGTCACAGAGTCGGACACGACTGAGCAGCTAAGCAGCAACAGGTTTTGTTTCATACTATAAGTGGTTGTTCACACAAGAGTATGTTTCAAGAAACGCCCTAGTTTTCATCTGGTATTATGATTTTTATATGTAAGGGATTAATCCATTTGGTATTTATTTGGTGTAAGTTAAGCATCTAATATTTTGTTTTTCTTGATGGCCACTCAGTTCAGTTCAGTTCAGTCGCTAAGTCGTGTCTGACACTTTGTGACCCTATGAATCACAGCACATCAGGCCTCCCTGTCTATCACCAACTCCTGGAGTTTACTCAAACTCATGCCCATCGAGTCAGTGATGCCATCCAGCCATCTCATCATCCGTCATCTCCTTCTCCTCCTGCCCCCAATCCCTCCAAGCATCAGGGTCTTTTCCAACAAGTCAACACTTTGCATGAGGTGGCCAAAATATTGGAGTTTCAGCTTCAGCATCAGTCCTTCCAATGAACACCCAGGACTGATCTCCTTTAGGATGGACTGGTTGGATCTCCTTGCAGTCCAAGGGACTCTCAAGAGTCTTCTCCAACACCACATTTCAAAAACATCAATTTTTCGGCGCTCTGCTTTCTTCACCGTCCAACTCTCACATCCATACATGACCACTGGAAAAACCATAGCCTTGAGTAGATGGACATTTGTTGCCAAAGTAATGTCTCTGCTTTTTAATATGCCATCTAGGTTGGTCATAACTTTTCTTCCAAGGAATAAGCATCTTTTAATTTCATGGCTGCAGTCACCATCTGCAGTGATTTTGGAGCCCCCCAAAAATAAAATCTGACACTGTTTCCACTATCTCCCCATTTCCCATGAGGTGATGGGACCAGATGCCATGATCTTAGTTTTCTAAATGTTGAGCTTTAAGCCAACTTTTTCACTCTCCTCTTTCACTTTCATCAAGAGGCTCTTTAGTTCTCCTTCACTTTCTGCCATAAGGGTGGTGTCATCTGCATATCGAGGTTATTGATATTTCTCCTGGCAATCTTGATTCCAGCTTGTGCTTCTTCTAGCCCAGCATTTCTCATGATGTACTCTGCATATAAGTTAAATAAGCAGGGTGGCAATATACAGCCTTGACGTACTCCTTTTCCTATTTGAAACCAGTCTGTTGTTCCATGTCCAGTTCTGACTGTTGCTTCCTGACCTGCATACAGGTTTCTCAAGAGGCAGGTCAGGTGGTCTGGTATTCCCATCTCCTTCAGAATTTTCCACAGTTTATTGTGATCCATACAGTCGAAGGCTTTGGCGTAGTCAATAAAGCAGAAATAGATGTTTTTCTGGAACTCTCTTGCTTTTTCAACAATCCAGTGGATATTGGCAATTTGACCTCTGGTCCCTCTGCCTTTTCTGAAGTCAGCTTGAACATCTGGAAGTTCTCGGTTCATGTATTGCTGAAGCCTGGCTTGGAGAATTTTGAGCATTACTTTACTAGCTTGTGAGATGAGTGCAGTGGCCACTAGGTTATCCCAACTCCTTTCATGAATAAATCACCTTTAAATGTAAAGGCCATTTCTTTTGAATATTAAATTCCTTTTTGGGCAGCAACGCTTTGTTAAGGCCGTTATTCAGTTTAGGAATCTAGAAATTTCCCTGGGTCAATTCACCAGAGCTGATGCTAAGAATGAGCTCCTTAATCCAAGTAGATGTGTGTGGAATAAAACACAGAAAAAGTGATATGTAGAAAACAGGCAGAGTGCCTAGCTGGCCTTGAGATAGCAAATAGGAACAGAGAAAAGTTAAGATGAAAATATGAGGGGAAATTTAGGGCATATTCCAAAACAAATACTTTATGATACAGAAGGTGATCTGCATTCCAAGTGCCCCCCTGATAAAATAGGCAATCATCTATTCCAAATGCCTTGATGATAAAAATTCAAACTACATCCAGGACCTGTCTGACTACCTCTGCTTACCTCTCCAGCCCAGGATAGGTTGTGACCCCTTCAGCTTTCAGCTTAACCACTATTTCCCCAGGTCTCCTTCCCTGACTTGGCCAGGACTGACTCAGATATTCCTCTTATGCGTCTCTGCAGGATTTTGTGCTTTGTAGGATATAAATGTCTAGTCTTTAATGCTTTCACCTCTGTTGTAAACATTTCCCCCTGCCTCCCAGCTTCTATAAGATCTTTCTCCTGGTTAATAAATTTCTCCCTGAGGGACAGTCCCATCTCTTACAATAAGTTCCGTATTTCTGGGGGCGTTGACTCCAGCCAGTCCAGAGATCTCACACTTGATCTAGGGCAAAGTCATTTAGCACTTGGTCCAGGGATGGGCGTGTGCCCAAGGAGAGCTAATAGACTCTTAGACGGGGGAGCCTGAATACAGACTCACACCAAAAGTCATCGCGGAACAGGAGGCTGCAGAATGAAGCGAAAATGAAGTGGAGCCAAGAAAATGGAGAGATAGAGTATCATTTGAAGCCCTAGGTCAGTCTGAAATCAGTCTTGTCCTCAGGCAGTTTAATGACATATGGGTTATTTCCTGTTTTTCCTCAGGTCACTTCAGTTTGGGTTTTCCATCACTTCCAACTGCAGTTTCTTAACTTAAAGATTATGTTTCTTCAGTTCAGTTCAGTTGCTCAGTCTTGTCCAACTCTTTGCGACCCCATGGACTGCAGCACACAGGCTTCCCTGTCCATCACCAACTCCCGGAGCTTATTCAAACTCATGTCCATTAACTCCGTGATGCCATTCAACCATCTTATCCTCTGTCTTCCCCTTCTCCTTCTGCCTTCAATCTTTCTCAGCATCAGAATCTTTTCCAGTGAGTCAGTTCTTCACATCAGGTGGCCAAAGTATCGGAGTTTCAGCTTCAGCATCAGTCCTTCCACTGAATATTCAGGACTGATTTCCTTTAGGATTGACTGGTTTGATCTCCTTGCAGTCCAAGGGACTCTCAAGAGTTTTTCCCAGTACCACATTTCAAAAGCATCAGTTCTTCAGCACTCAGTTTTCTTTATGGTCCAAATCTCACACCCATACATGACTACTGGAAAAACCATAGCTTTGACTAAATGGACCTTTGTCGACAAAGTAATGTCTCTGCTTTTTAATATGCTGTCTAGGCTGGTCATAGCTTTTCTTCCAAGGAGCAAGCCTCTTGTAATTTCACGGCAGCAGTCACCATCTGCAGTGATTTTGGAGCCCAAGAAAATAGTCTGTCACTGTTTTCATTGTCTCCCCACCTATTTGCCATGAAGTGATGGGACTGCATGCCATGATCTTCATTTTTTGAATGTTGAGTTTTAAGCCAGCTTTTTCACTCTCCTCTTTCACTTTCATCAAGAGGCTCTTTAGTCCTTCTTCACTTTCTGCCACAAGGCTGGTGTCATCAGGTATGCTGCTGCTGCTGCTGCTAAGTTGCTTCAGTCGTGTGGACCTGAGGTTATTGATATTTCTCCTGGAAGTCTTGATTCCAGCTTGTGCTTTATCTAGCCTGACATTTTGCATGATTTATTCTGCATACAAGTTAAATAAGCAGGGTGACAATATACAGCCTTGACATATTCCCTTTCTGATTTGGAACCAGTCTTTTGTTCCATGTCCAGTTCTAACTGTTGCTTCTTGACCTGCCTACAGATTTCTTAGGAGGCAAGTCAGGTAGTCTGGTAGTCCCATCTCTTGAAGAATTTTCCACAGTTTGTTGTGATCCACACAGGCAAAGGCTTGGCGTAATCAATAAAGCAGAAGTAGATGTTCTTCTGGTATTTCTCTTGCTTTTTTGATGATCCAACAGATGTTGGGAATTTGATCTCTGGTTCCTCTGCCTTTTCTAAATCCAGCTTGAACATCTAGAAGTTCATGGTTCATGTACTGTTGAAGCCTGGCTTGGAGGATTTTGAGCATTACTTTGCTAGCGTGAAATGAGTGCAATTGTGAGGTAGTTTGAATATTCTTTGGCATTGCCTTTCTTTGGGATTGGAATCAAAGCTGACCTTTTCCAGTCCTGTGGTCACTGCTGAATTTTCCAAATTTGCTGGCATATTGAGTGCAGCACTTTCACAGCATCGTCTTTTAGGATTTTAAATAGCTCAACTGGAATTCCATCACCTCCACTAGCTTTGTTCATAGTGATGCTTCCTAAGGCCTTAGGGGCAGAATTAAGCTTCTTAGGGGAAGGAATTATCACAATGTTATTGTATTCCTATCACCTTGCCTGGAGCACAGCAGCCTTCAATATTGATATTCTACTTGCAAAAGATCACTGAGCCAGTGGTTGTAACCGAGCCTGGATTCACACCCAGGGCTCCCTTGGGTCAAAATCCTTGGTTTTCTCATCTGTAAAATAGCAACAATAATACCTACTTTGAGGTGTGACATAAAAATGATAATAACATATGACCTGGGAGAGTACCCCACTGCTGCTCCTGGTGAAGGGCTGGAAGACCCACCACACACCCCCACAGGCCAAGTCCAAGACCAGGCACGTGGTGCTCTCCATGTGGTTGTTATTCTTCAATCTCCAAGTTGTGTCCAATGCACACCAGGCTCCTCTGTCCTCCACTGTCTCCCTGAGTTTGCTCAAACTCATGTCCATTGAGTCAGTGATGCCATCTAAACATCTCATCCTCTGCCACCCTGTTCTCCTTTTGCCTTCCATCTTTCCCAGCATCAGGGACTTTTCTCCGTGTGGACCCAGCATGACTCTCGGCACTGCCAGACTGTGCATGTCCTCGGGCTGAAGTTAGCGCCCAAGGTGCAGGATAAGGCGAAGCAAGCCCGGGCCAGATCCTGGCAGAGCGCAAGATGCTGGAGGACAGCAGTGAGTGCGCGGAGCTGACAGCTTGGAAGCAGGTCAAGAAGCTGGAGCAGAAGCAACAGCCAGCTGAGGAGAGGGCCCTCAGTCTGGAGATGTGCGGGCCTGGGCACGACTCAAGGAGCCAGAGGCGCTACAGCTACAGGAGGAAATGAAAAACCTCCTCACCCAGAGAACTCAGATATGCAGGTGCAAGATGCACTGGATTCCTAAAAAACTACCACCCTGGGCCATTCCCAGCCTAGGACTCTTACTTCCCCAACCAGGGATGGAACCTATGCCCCTTGCAGTAGAAGCGTGGAGTCTTAACCACTGGATCACCAGGGAAGTCCCTGGAATAAAAATACTTTTTCTGAGGAAGGCTCAGCCTACTCCAGCACAGCCCTCACCTTCCAGCCTCTGCACCTACCTACCACTTGGTCAGAAACCACACGGGCTCATCTCACAGAGGAGCAGACCAGGCCATGGTACCCTTGGGCAGCCAGGTCATCTCTGAGTATCTTTAAGGATGTTGTTGTTCAGTCATCCAGTCGTGTTTGACTCTTTGCAACCCCATGGACTGCAGCATGCCAGGCCTCCTGGTCCCTCACCATCTCCCAAAGTTTGTCCAAGTTCATGTCCATTGCATCAGTGATGCCATCCAGCCATCTATGCTTTGACGCCCCCTTCTCCTTCTGCCCTCAATCCTTCCCAGCATCAGGGACTTTTCCAATGAGTCGGCTGTTCACATCAGATGACCGAAATACTGGAGCTTCAGATTCAGCATCTTCAAGGATAGTAGGTAGCAAATTACAACCCATTGGTCAAATCTGAGCTGCTTTGAATTAGCCAAGCCTTATCAGAATGTACACACACACACACACACACACACACGGTGATGATAATAAGAACAGCACATATCAAATACTTATTCTTAAACTGATTATTTTATCCTTTTTCTCCTATAGACTTAATCCTCTTCAGAATCTTTGCAGATTATAAAAACCCATATGAGAACTCTAAAAACTCTGAAATGAAGGTATCATGGCTATAAGAGATAATCCCAACTTTGCAAATAAAATGACGTTTTTAACTCAGTTTGCAACGGTCTCTGCTGATGTGAGGATGCAAAGCATTGGATAATCCAAAGTCATTTATATGTAGTTGGGGACATGTCCTGATTTATATGTAGTTGGGGACATGCCTGTGATGAGCTCAGCGGCAAACTTTCTTTCCTAATTGCATTTTGCCTACAGCAGCACGGAAATGAGTTTGGACTGTGTAAGCATCTGTTGACCAGGTGATAAAGAAGATAATCATTGGGTAGGAGAGGAACAGAAACCACTTTTAAACGTTTTAAAATTCTCCATGGAACCCTCAGAACAGATAATCCAGTGAAGCAGAGCAGTGACTGCCAACGAGGTATAAGACATCATTTTGCTTGACTCCGTCATTATGACTTTTAACATAGCATTATATTTTTTTATTTTGCAATAACTAAAAACAAGTTCAGCTACTTTAGTTAGAAGAACTTTTATTAACTGTGAGATTTAATACCACTTGAGGACTCTCTTGTTTCAATTACCATCTTCTTAAAATAGCACAAGAAATGTCTGAAGCATTATTCATTCTATTCATAAGTTAATGCTCTTTTAATTCTGTGAGTGAAGTGGATTAAAAATTCTTTATGGAATGCTGCTGATCCACAGATCACAGTAGGTAGAGCTGGGCTTTAGAGAACAAAATGATTCCTCTCTGCATGTAAACTATGATTGGGGAGCCAGGATAGGAAGGATAAGAGCATAAACTGGCTTCAGTGAAAGTGTAGCAGGGTCAGCTGAACTGTCATCTGAGGTATGCCTGCTGAGATTTGCAGGTGCAAGGCCTTGCTAGAGGATTCTTTTCTTAAATGTCATTCAAGGGACTTCTCTGGTGATCCAGTGGCTAAGGCCCCACACCCCCAGTGCAGGCGGCCCGGGTTTGATCCCTGGTCAGGGAATTCGATCCCACATGCCGCAACTGAAGATCCTGCATGCTGCAAGGAAGACCTGGTACAGCCCAAGCAAATAAATAAGGTTTTAAATGTCGCTGAAAACCGTTTGTCGCCCCAGTGACATCAGCATCTGGCTTCATGATGCTCCCATGGTCTCGCCCCTTCAATCCGCAGCTCGTAAAACATGTAACTGAACGGAGGCGCCTCTGCCGGACGCACCAGGATGCAGAGAGGTCCGCAGGTCTGTGGCCCTGACGGTGGGTGGACTGGAACAGCACAGAGCAAGCAGAGCCCGCGGCCGGCCCTGCAGCCCCGGCCCGGCGAGCGCAGCGCGGGGCGGCCTCCCCGCAGCAGGGGCCCCGGCAACCTTGGCTCACCGACCCTCCTCTCGGCCGCAGCGGTGCCCGCGACACCGAACGCCGCACAGCGGTCAGCATCCCGGCGCCCCCGTGGCGACGCCCGCGCAGCAGGCACGCTGGAAGTGGCAAGGCCGCGCGGCCGCCCCGCAGCGCGGGCAGCGATGGCAGGCCGGCGGAAAGCGCCAGCTCCGCGTGCGCCCGAGAAAGCGCGGGGAGGGAAACCGAAAACTTGTGCTGTAGCGCCACCTGCTGAAAAGTGAAAGAAAGGCCTCTGATTACCGACCTGTGGAATTGTTGCGAGGTTTCAGTAACTGTTTTTTAAGAAAAAACACATTTGTTACTTCAAATGCACTGGCAAACGAGTAGCACATCAAGGCACCATGAAAACCGTGGTCACAGAATCACAAAAAGAAAACGACAACCTAACATAAAGTCATGAAAGACTGTGATCTAACTGACAGAATGAAGACAGCTGCCATGAAGAAACGCAGCAAGTTAAAAGAAAATTCAGTAGATGCAGAGAAAGCCTTTGACAAAACTCAACACCCATTTATGATTAAAACTCTCCAGAAAGCAGGAATAGAAGGAACATGCCTCAACATAATAAAAGCTACATATGACAAACCCACAGCAAGCATCACCCTCAATGGTGAAAAATTGAAAGCATTTCCCCTGAAATCAGGAACAAGACAAGGGTGCCCACTCTCACCACTCCTATTCAACATAGTTTTGGAAGTGTTGGCCACAGCAATCAGGGCTGAAAAAGAAGTAAAAGGAATCCAGGTAGGAAAAGAAGTGAAACTCTGTTTGCAGATGACATGATCCTCTACATAGAAAACCCTAAAGACTCTACCAGAAAATTACTAGAGCTAATCAACGAATACAGTAAAGTGGCAGGATATAAAATTAACACACAGAACTCTCTTGCATTCCTATACACTAACAATGAGAAAACAGAAAGAGAAATTAAGGGAACAATTCCATTCACCATTGCAACGAAAAGAATAAAATACTTAGGAGTATATCTACCTAAAGAAACAAAAGACCTATACAT
>CM035290.1:1128068-1197546 GCA_020226075.1 Hydropotes inermis
ACAAAAAGAATAAAATACTTAGGAGTATATCTACCTAAAGAAACAAAAGACCTATACATAGAAAACTATAAAACACTGATGAAAGAAATCAAAGAGGACACAAACAGATGGAGAAATGTACCGTGTTCATGGATTGGAAGAATTAATATAGTGAAAACAAGTATACTACCCAAAGCCATCTATAGATTCAATGCAATCCCTATCAAGCTACCAACGGTATTTTTCAGAGAACTAGAACAAATAATTTCACAATTTGTATGGAAATACAAAAAATCTCAAATAGCCAAAGCAATCTTGAGAAAGAAGCAGGAATCAACTGGAGGAATCAACCTGCCTGACTTCAGACTCTACTACAAAGCCACAGTCATCAAGACAGTGTGGTACTGGCACAAAGACAGAAGTATAGATCAATGGAACAAAATAGAAAACCCAGAGATAAATCCACGCACCTATGAACCCCTTATCTTTGACAAAGGGGGCAAGAATATACAATGGAGAAAAGACAATCTGTTTAACAAGTGGTGCTGGGAAAACTGGTCAACCACTTGTAAAAGAATGAAACTAGAACACTTTCTAACATCATACACAAAAATAAACTCAAAATAGATTAAAGATCTAAACATAAGACCAGAAACTATGAAATTCCTAGAGGAAAACACAGGTGAAACACTCTCCAACATAAACCACAGCAGGACCCTCTGTGACCCACCTCCCAGAATATTGGAAATAAAGCAAAAATAAACAAATAGGACCTAATTAAAATTAAAAGCTTCTACACAACAAAGGAAACTATAAGCAATGTGAAAAGACAGCCTTCAGAATGGGAGAAAATAATAGCAAATGAAGCAACTAATAAAGAATTAATTTCAAAAATATACAAGCAACTCCTGCAGCTCAACTCCAGAAAACTAAAAGACCCAATCAAAAAGTGGGCCAAAGAACTAAACAGACATTTTTCCAAAGAAGACATACAGACGGCTATCAAACACATGAAAAGATGCTCAACATCTCTCATTATCAGAGAAATGCAAATCAAAACCACAATGAGGTACCATTACATGCCAGTCAGAATGGCTGCTATCCAAAAGTCTACAAACAATAAATGCAGGAGAGTGTGTGGAGAAAAGGGAACCCTTTTACACTGTTGGTGGGAATGCAAGTCAGTACAGCCACTATGGAGAACAGTGTTGATATTCCTTAAAAAACTGGAAACAGAACTTCCATATGACCCAGCAATCCCACTACTGGGTATACACACCAAGGAAACCAGAAGTGAAAGAGACACGTGCACCCCAATGTTCATCGAAACACTGTTTATAATAGCCAGGACATGGAAGCAACCTAGATGTCCATCGGCAGACAAATGGATAAGAAAGCTGTGGTACATATACACAATGGAATATTACTCAGCCATTAAAAAGAATTCATTTGAATCAGTTCTAATGAGGTGGATGAAACTGGAGCCCATTATACAGAGTGAAGTAAGCCAGAAAGAAAAACACTGATACAGTATACTAATGCATATATATGGAATTTAGAAAGATGGTAATGATAACCCTGTATGCGAGACAGCAAGAGAGACACAGATGTATAGAGCAGTCTTTGCATTCTGTGGGAGAGGGTGAGGGTGGGATGATTTAGGGGAATGGCATTGCATGTAAATTATCATATGTGAAACAAATCGCCAGTCCAGGTTCAATGCATGAGACAGGATGCTTGGGGCTGGTGCACGGGATGACCCAGAGGGATGGGATGGGGAGAGAGGTGGGAGGGGGGTTCAGGATTGGGAACACATAGACACCCATGGTGGATTCAAGTCAATGTATGGCAAAACCAATATAATATTGTAAAGTAAAATAAATTAATCAATTAATTTTAAAAAATTCAACATACAAAAAACAAAACAAAACAATTCAGATAGGCAGTTCAATGAGCTCAGGGATATCAACAAATAGAAATAATATTTTACCAAAGAGATTGAAACTCTAAAATAGAATAAGACAGAAATTCTGGAACTTAAGAACTCAGTGCATTAGAAATCATTGGAAATAGAGCAGATCATATGGAATTCAAAGATAGAAATCTAGAAATGATTCAGGTAGACAAGGACAGAGAACTAAATTTTTTGATGAAGAAACTCTATGAGAACTACCTGACTCCTTTAGAAAAGGCAACATAAAGATAAGGATATCCCAAAAGAAGAAGAGAGGGAGAAGGGAGCAGAGAACTTATTTGAAGAAGTAACAGCTGAGGACTTCCCAAACCTAAGGGAGTAACTGGATGTACAAGTACACAAAGCTAATACAGCACTTAATAATGCAAAATAGACCCTCTAAGGCATTCCCTGTTGATCCAGCAGTTACTCCTTACTCCCAATGCATGGAGTCCAGATTCAATCCCTGGTCAAAAAACTAGATCCTGCATGCTGCAACTAAGACTCTGTGCAGACAAATAAATGAATAATTTTTTAAAAAAGACCTTCTCCAAGACACAGTATATTAAAATTGTCAAAAGTCAAGAATTAAAAAAGAATTTTAAAGGCAACCAGGGATATAAAGACAGTAACCTATAAAGGAATAGCACCAGGCTATCAGCATATTTCTCAGCAGAAACTCTACAGTCCAGGAGAGAGTGGAATGGCATATTCAAAATATTGAAAAATAAAAAACTGTCCGCCAAAAAATTATATGTAGCAAAGTTGACTTTCCCAGACAAACAAAAGCTGAGGGAGTTCATCACCATTAGACTTGCCTTATAAGAGATGTTGAAAGGAACTTTTCTACCTGAAACAAAAGACAAAAGTAAATAAAACTTTGATCAGGTGATAGAATCAAAAAATTGCAACTCTGTATCCGAATAGGTTGTTAAACACAATTATAACATAAAGGTTAAAGTGGGGGAAGCACTGAAAACAACTATAACTATTTCAGTTTGATTGAGCCCATTAATAATAAGGGATAAATTATGGAACTTGTATAGACAAATGAAGATATGATGCTATTAGGAGAAAATTGACATTTTATCTGTGAGACATGGATACAAAGCTTATGGTAACCACAAAACAAAAATCTAGAGCAGAGACACAAAATATAAAAAAGGAGAAACTGAGAAAACAAGTAGAAAACCATCAAACTAAAATAGAAGACAGAAACACAAAGGAAAAATGGAGACATAGAGCAGTCAGAAAATGAAAGATAAAATGTCAGTACTAGACCTTCGTTAATTAGTAGCCACCCTAAACATAAATGGACTGAATTCACCAATCAGAAGACACAGAGTGTCTAGCTAGATTAGAAAACAAGACCCAACTAGATGCTGCTTCTAGGAAACTCCATCAAGACATAAATGTACTAATATGTATCCCAGGTGGTACTAGTGGTAAAAGGGGCGGGGGGCGGGGGGGAACAGCCTGCCAATGCAGGAGATGTAAGAAACTCAGGTTTGATCCCTGGATCGGGAAGATCCACTGGAGGAGGAAATGGCAATGCACTCCAGTATTCTTGCCTGGGAAATCCCATGGACAGAGGGGCCTGGAGGGCTACGGTCCATAGGGTCACAAAGAGTCAGACACGACTGAAGTGACTTAGCATAAACATAGGCACCTAAGTTAGGAGCACCAAAACATGTAAATTAATTATTAACATACCTAAAGTGAAAAATTAACAGCAATACAATAACAGCAAGGAAATTTTGCAAGGCACTTACATCAGTGGATAGAAAGTCAACAAGGAAACATCCGCCTAAAATGAAACATTGAAACAGATAAACCTAACAGATATACATAGAACATTCCATTCAAAAGCAGCAGAATACAAGTGCACATGGAACATTCTCAGGGACAGACCATATACTGGAAGACATACCAGTCTCAATTAATTTCAAAAGATTAAAATCATAATAAGCATCTTTTCCAACCACAAAGATATAAAACTAGAAATCAACTATAAAAAGAAAGCTGGGAAAATCACCAATATGTGGAGGCTAAACAGTATGCTATCAAACAACTATTGGGACAATGAAGAAATCAAAGAGAAATTTTTAAATACTTGAAGACAAGTGAAAATAAAAATATAATAGGCCAATATCTATGGGCGACAGCAAAAATGATACTAAGAGGATATTTCACAGCAATTCAGGTCTACTTCAAAATACAAGAAAAATATCTCAAAAACAATCTAAACTTACACCTAAATGAGGTAGAAAACAAAGACCAAAGGGGTCGAAGGAAGAAATAGTACAGATCAGTGCAGAAATAAATGAAATAAAGACCAAAAAGACAAGAGAAAGAATCAGTGAGCCTAGGAACTGTTTCTTCGAAAAGATAAACAAACTGGACAGATGTTTAGTGATACTCACTAAGGAAAAAAGAGAGAAGGCTTAGACAGATAAAATCAAAAGTGAAAAAGGAAAAAAAATTTCAGCTGCCACATAAATGGAAAGGATTAGTAAGAGAATTAGTAAGAGAATACTTTGAATACCTATACACCAACTAACTGGACAAGCTAGAAGAAATGGATAAATTACTTGGAACTATCATAAAATTTTCCAAGAGAGAACATGAAGAAATAGAAAATCTGAATAGACCAATCACTAGAAAAGAGACTTGAAACAGTAATTAAAAAAAAAAAAAAAACTCTCAAAAAAGCAAATGTTCTGACCAGATGGATTCACAGGTGAATTTTACCAAACATTCAAAGACAAACTTAATACTTACTGATCCTTCTCAAACTCTTCAAAAAATTTGAACAGGAGGGAATGTAAAAATGCTAACACATTAAACAAGACTAACATTACCCAAATATCAGAACCAGAAAGGGACACCACACAGGCGTCCCTGAGCTTCACCGTCTCCTGGAGTTTGCTCAAACTCATGTCCATTGAGTCAAGGATGCCGTCCAACCATCTCATCCACTCTTGCCCTCTTCTCCTCCTGCCATCAGTCTTTCCCAGCATCAGGGTCTTTTCCAGTGAGTCAGCTCTTCACATCATGTGGCCAAATATTGGAGCTTCAGCTTAGCATCAGTCCTTCCAATGAATATTCAGGGTTGATTCCCTTTAGGATGGACTGGTTTGATCTCCTCACTGTCCAAGGGACTCTCAAGAGTCTACTCCAGCACCACAGCTTGAGAGCATCAATTCTTCAGTGCTTGGTCTTTTTTGTGGCCCAGCTCTCACATCTGCACATGACTCCTCAAAAAACCATAGCTTTGACTATACAGCCCTTGTCAGCAAAGTGATGTCTCTGCTTTTAAATATGCTGTCCAGGTTCATCATAGCTTTTCTTACAAGGAACAAGCATCTTTTAATTTCATACCTGCAGTCACCATCTGTAGTGATTTTGGAGCTCAGTAAAATAAAATCTGTCACTATTTCCACTTTTACCCCTTATATTTGCCAGCAAGTGATGGGACCAGATGCTGTGATCTTAGTTGTTTTGCATGTTGAGCTTTAAGCCAGCTTTTTCATTTTCCTCTTTCATAGATATATACTCCACCAAAAAATAAATAAATAAATAAAAATAAAAACTATTTAAAAAAATAAATGAACACAGGAAAGGTGCAGAGGACAAAATAAATATACAAAATCATGGCAACCCGCTTCAGTATTCTCACCCTAGAGAGTCCCATGGATGGAGGAGCGCATGTTGCATTTCTATACACTAATAATGAACAAGCAAAAAGAGAAATTATTAAGAAAACACACTTCATATTCTTAGTTATGCAGGATGTAAAGACCAAGCAGAATATTTGAAGATACACTTTGGGCAGTCTTTAAAAAAAATAACCTAAACTCAGGGAAATGACAGACTTTTACAAGGAAATCTCTAGTACCTTTCACATTATGGCCAGTAGCTGTATACATTAATATATTATTTCTATAGTTCAGTTTTCCAATTTGTATAAAAATCCCTGAAGTATTTAGCATTTGGGTCAATTACACTTTAAGGAGCTATCTTAAGAAAATAGACACAGAGAAAACATCTCATCACAGCACTATTGATTATAGAGTGAAAGATATAAATTTCTAACAATAACAACATATCTGTAATTTTAAAAATTGTGTTTTCAAAGATTATTTCATAGCCAGACAAGATGATTACAGTGTAATTATTAAGTAAAATACTCACAAAGAGAAAATTATCCCATATATCTATATGAGTGTGTATAGGGGGAATAGGGGAGTATGGTAGAAAATTTGCCAGGTATGGCTAGGGTTGTGATGATGAATCATTTTTGCTTCTCATTTTCAACTTCCTGTATCATCATAAACGTCTGTAATAAACATGTGTATCCTTTAGAAGTATGGGATTTATTTCAGTAACTAGATCCAGTTTCTCAGAGTAGGTAGAATAAGCATACACCTCACTTTAGAGGATGGTTCCTCAAAAGAGCTTGCTTTCCTGCAGCTATTTCTAATTATCCAGTTCCTTTTTGGAGCTACACTTTGCAGCTTGGTCTATGATATACAAAATTTAAAACTGTTAGCTTAAAAGCATAGTATGTTCTGTGCTCCTTGTCTGGAGGCAAGAAGACCCATGAAGAGGCTATTGCAATGGTCTGTGTCAGAAATGATTACCCTGAACCAAGGCAGTGGCTCTGTGTGTGTGTGGGGGGGGGGGCTAAGTGGGAACTTCAGTTAGCCCACCCATCCCACATGTACCCTCAGCCTGAAATGATCTTCGTCTTTGCTCAGCCAGATCTTCCTTCATGCTACCATTCAAATGCCTCCTCCATAAAACCCTTCATATTTTGTATTTTGAAGCAACCACAGATACAGAAAGTTTAGGTACAGTACAAAGCTCTTTCTAAACTGTTTGAGAATAAGTTACCCAACTAATGCTCCATCACCAGCCCTGAATACTTTCTCATGCATTTCCTACCAAAACAGACATTCTCTACATAACCAATTACAACCAGCAAAATCAGAACAGTAATATTGAAATATTAATGCCATCTATTCCTCACTCAAGTCATGCTTTTTTTTTTCCAAAGCAGAAGGATCCTGTTTAGAATCAATGTCTCGTTAATCTCATTCAACCTGGAGCAGCATCTGTCTTACCTTCACGACCTTCACACTTGGAAAATCACAGGCCAGTAGCTCATTGTTCACTTGCTTTGTCATGTCCAACTCTGTGACCACATGGACTGCAACTCTCCAGGCCTCCCTGTCCTTCACCATCTCCCGGAGTTTGCTCAGGCTCATGTCCATTGAGTCAGTGGTGCCATCCAACCATCTCATCCTCTGTTGTCCTGTTCTCCTCCTGCCTTCAATCTTTCCCAGCATCAGGGTCTTTTCCAATGACTCAGCTTTTTGCATGGGGTGGCCAAAGTATTGGAGCTTCAGCTTTAGTATCAGTCTTCCAGTGAATATTCAGGGTTAATTGCCTTTAGGATGGACTGGTTTGATTTTCTTGCAGTCCAAGGGACTCTCAAGCATCTTCTCCAACACCAGTTTGAATGCCTCAATTCTTTGGCACTCAGCCTTCTTTCTGGTCCAACTCTCACATCCATACATGACTACTGGAAAAACCATGGCTTTGACTATATGGACCTTAGTCAGCAAAGTAATGTCTCTGCCAGTAGAATATCTATCAATTTGGGCTTGTCTGGTATTTCCTTATGACTAGATCCAGGTTATATATCTTAGCAAAAATAAAACAGAAGCTATACAGTAGTCCTATTAAATAGTATATGACTGTAATTTTTACTACTATTGGTTATGTTCACTTTGGCCACTTGATTAGGATGATTTCTGCCAGTCTTCTCAACTTCTCAAATCTTTTCTGTATGTAATTGATATTATAGGGCTATACTTTGAAACTTTTAATTTATGTGTTCATTTATTTTTATATAAGTACACATTCAGTCACCATAAGGGTCTCCTTCACTCTCACTCATTCCTCTGCAGATCAAAAGTTTGCAAAGGAAAATCAAATTAATATTTTTAATGGGAAGTACTGTGTATTACATTCTGTTGCTGGAAAGATACTTTTGGTGCAGCTAGAAGGATGGCAGCACCAAAGGGAACACTGGAGGATGTTATGGAAGAGAGAAGAAAGGGGATGAGGAAATAAGAAATTGAAAAGTTGGGAGTGAGGACGGTACAAGGAGGGAGATGGAAAAGATGACCTAGGTGAGAAAAGGCAGATGAGGGAGACCGGACAAGAGAAATGTAGAAAGGCGGTGGCAGAGTGACACTCGGGAGGATCTGACTTGGTCACCAAATCCCAGGTATTCCGACCATATAATCAGCTCCCAAACAGAGACAGTGTCAAAATGGAAAAGAATCAACTACCCCAGGATCAATGATATGTGTAAGTTATGCAGGAATTGTTAGTTCATATACTTCCTTTAGGGCTTCCCTGGTAGCTTGGCTGGTAAAGAATCCACCTACAATGCAGGACACCCCAGTTCAATTCCTGGGGCAGGAAGAAGGGATAGGCTACCCACTCTAGTATTCTTAGATTCCTCTGGTGGCTCAGACTATAAAGAATCCGCCTGCAATGTGGGAGACCTGGGTTCAAGTCCTGGGTTGGGACAATCCCCTGGAGGAGGGCACGGCAACCCACTCCGGTATTCTTGCCTGGAGAATCCCATGGACAGAGGAGCCTGGTGGGCTGCAGTCTGCAAAGAGGGGGGCACGGCTGGATGACCGAGCACAGCACAGCACATTCTTACTTTAATGTACTGTAGAACCGGGGACTTCCCTGGTTAAAACTCTGGGTTTCCACTGCAGTGGGCACGGATTTGATCCCTGGTCAGGGAAATAAGATCTCACACGTTGTGTGGTGCAGCCAATAAATAAAATAATATAACTTAAAAATATGTATATTTTATACAACTGAATCAAACTAGCATCTGGAGGATTAGTGTAGTGAATTTCTAGATTTTGTCTATGTGTTTGCTTACTGACACCTGTAAGTAATTTCTATTTTGAGAGTCACTTTTGGAAACTACACAGGCATTGTGACATGCTCAAAACTTTAATGAGAAAAAATATTGATACTATATCATACATATATGTATATACATATATACATACATATGTATGAATGGAATGCCTGTGACTCTTAGCATCACACTGATTTCACTGCTTTGATAAAGAAACTACATATCCTGTAGCTCATGGCATCAATTTATCAGACAAAATCCCTTACCAAAGGGTTTCCCAGATGGTTCAGGGGTAAAGAATCTGTCTGTCAATACAGGAGACACAGGAAATGTGGGTTCAATCCCTGCGTCAAAGAGATCCCCTGGAGGAGGAACTGGCAACCCACTCCAGTATCCTTGCTTAGAAAATTCTATGGACAGAGGAGCCTGGCAGGCTACAGTCCAGGGGGTTGCAAAGTGTCAGACATAACTTAACGACTAAATATGCACACATCCCCTACCAACCACCCAGAGGGTCTTATTTCAAAGCCCTGGTATTAAACCATTGCCTTTTAAACAATTTTGGTTCAGAAAAGTTTTAGCAAACTACAGAGTTCTTTTCTAGTACACCTAAGATTGCTGGATTTCCAAAAGGTATTCTGGAAACACAACAGAACTCAAAGCAAAAGATTTAGAGAAAAGGAATACCCATTCTCTGAATAACTTGATAGTTAATTCACAGTTTGGTTTAATTAGCAGATATTTTTAGCTGAGGTAAGACTTTCCACATACTTCCTACAGGTGATGTTATGTATACAACTGAAAGTATCAGTAGAGAACATAAGCTGCCTTCCTAACATCTACTCTTTCTTCCTAATAGAATTCTAATTTTGTTCAGAGATCTCCCCCAACAGACTGAGAGTAAAGAGACCTCATTTTGAATTTGTTCTTGCAGTCATCACATGGCTGCACAAGAGAAGTCATGTAACCTATGTTACCCCAATCATAGATGGGGCAAAACTTTTCTTTCTCTATTAGGATGCGAACAGAAACATTTGTTGGGTCAGATAGTGCTGATACATACCTTGCAGTCACAAGCAAAGATGGTCTAAATTCATTGCCATCACACAGAGTATCGCAGAATAGAAGTATGGATAGAATTTGGATCTCTGATGACATCACTGAATTACTGAGTCACCAACCTGACTAAAACCAGCTCTGTTTCCAGACTCTCTGTTATGGAAGTCAATAAACTTCTTTACTATATACTTCTTCATTGAATTGGGCTTTCATATTTACAGTCAGAAATATCCCATTTAATTAAACCATTTCCAAGCTCCAGTCTGAAAGCCAAAATTACATGCAAATATCCATGTCAACTTTGCAGTGCTAGGGAAAGTGCTTTTATAGGTTAGAGTCAAGAGTGACAAGGTCTTCTCAGCTTCCTTGCAGAAAGAAATCTGAAAACAATTGGAAATGCTGGAGCTCTCTTTGGAGATTCCTCCTGTTTAAACAACTTTAAGACTTCAATGTAAATTCATAATCCTTTCTTTTCTGGCATAGAGAAAAATCAATAATACCAGCTTTGCCAAGGGAAACTCATCGATTTGAGTTTTTCAACACAAAAGAATCTTGGAAAATTTTGATGTTCTTTGATAAGAATCTTCCTTTGAGTCACACTTTTTAGCCCCAGCTTCCATCAAAGTAAAAATGTCATAATTAATTTAGTGCTCAAGATAACTTTCACACTGCTATGTCAAATTCTTTTCCAAGTTTAATATCGAAAGTCTTAATTTGAGCAGAGTTAATGTTTACTTTTTAGGAGGGCTTTTGTTTTGCTTTGTTTTGTTTTCACAAATTAGATTTATTTCAATTTTTCCAGAAAGTCACTATTAGATTTCACATGATTTTGTCCATGGACAAATTATTCTGGTCAAAATCAATTTCTAGTTGAGTAAAATAAATTATGTGAATTTGTTATGTATATGTTTTATGTATTTTTCTAGGGAGAAAAAAAATCATATTTTCTTCTGGTTCACAAATGAGTCATGACTCAAGAAGTTAAAACTGTTGCTGGAGAATGAATAATAATTGTAGGCAGTCAGAAAAATAACCACAACAGGGGGCAGAACAAGAAGAAATAAAATAAGATGTATCTAAAGAGTTTTGAGGGACTTCCCTGGTGGTCCAGTGGGTTAGACTCCACCCTTCCAATGCAGGGGAGCTGGGTTTGATCTCTGGTCAAGGAACTAAATCCCACATGTCTCAACTAAAGATCCTAGCACAGCCAAATAAATAAATATTTTTCAAAAATAAAAATTATTGTTTAAAGAAAGAAATGAATATATTTGGTTCTATAACAACTTTGGTACACATTTGAGGCTAAAATATACAGTTTTGAATCCTTTCCATTTTGTTAATGTTAGCTTTTAGTCATCATACCTCTCATGTTGGCAACTTTCTGAATAGAAACAAATACATATTTTATAATCATTAACTTTCTGACAGTAAATTCAATCCTTTTCCTCTCATGCAGAAGCACTGTCCTAGCTCCATAATCTTGGCAGTACTTTATTACTGTCAAAGAGCAAAGTGTTTATGTAAAGGTGAGACCATCTGCTTTGACTCCACCTCCAAACTACGCTCAGTCACGATCGGTTCATACTTCTCTTTTGAGTCATTGTGAGCATAAACTGTGCCTGGAAGTGTGGGTAGGTGTGTGCAGATAGTTTACTGAACTGATCAACAGGAAGGCCATGTGTCCGGACAATCTGAAAACTACCAGTAGCTCATCATGTCTGTCTTTTCAGGAGCTGATTGTATAGGGTGTGTGTGTGTGTGTGTGTGTGTGTGTGTGTGTGTAATAGTCACTCAGTCATGTCCGACTCTTTGTGACCCCATGGACTGTAGCCTGCCAAGTTCCTCTCCAGGAATTCTCCAGGCAAGAATACTAAAGCAGGTTGCCGTTCCTTTCTCCAGGGTATCTTCCAGACCCAGGAATCTGGGTCTGGAAACCTGGGTCTCCTGCATTGCAGGGGGATTCTCTACTATCTACGCTAATATGGTTCAGTGGAAAATGTTCTGGACTTTGGGTCTGGAGGCACTGGTTATCATCTGTCTTTTCACTAACAAGCTGTGGGGCTCTGCAACTCCTTTCACCCATCCAGGTTCTCTTTTTATTTCCATAAAAAAAAAAAAAAAAAAAAAGGTTGAGGCAACAGAGGCTCTTGATGTCAGTTCCAGCTGATACTTAAAATTCTGTGCTTGTCATGCAAGACTCTAATCACCATACGTAGCAGGAAGCATCATCTTGCTGCTTATTGGTAGCTTTATTGTGAAAGAGCTTTTTTTTTAAACTGAAGTAGAATTGATTCATGCCGTGTTAGTTTCAAGTGTACATCAAAGTGATTTAGTTCTACAAATATACACACACACACATTCTTTCTTCAATTCTTTTCCATTACAATTTACTATAAGATACGGAATATCCTTCCCTGTGCGATACATCGCTGATGTTTTTCTATTTCATACCTAGTATAGTCGTAACTATTAACCCTGGGCTTCCCTGGTGGCTCAGATGCAAGGACTCCGCAATGCAGGAGACCCGGGTTTGGTCCCTGGCTTGGGAGTAGAAAATGGCAACCCACTCTAGTATTCTTGCCTGGAAAATTCCATGGACAGAGGAGCCTGGTGGGCTACAGTTCATGGGGTCGCAGAGAGTCGACACGGCTGAAGGACTAACACTTTCACTTTCATCTATTAATCCTAAACCCTAATTCATCCTCCCCCTACGTTCCCCTTAGGTAGTCATAAGCTTGTTTTCTATATCTGTGAGTCTATTTCTGCTTTGTAAATAAATTCATTTGTATCACTTTTTTTAGATTCCATGTATGTGATATCAAATGATATTTGTCTTGTCTTTCTCTGTCTCATATTATATTTTACTTAGTATGATAATCTCTAGAGCCATCCTTGTTGTTCCAAATGGCATTATTTCATTGTTTTTTATAGGTGAATAATATTCCCATTATATATATATACATACACTTATATATATATACACACTTATATATATATATATATATATATATATATATATATATATATATGGCACCTGCTTTATCCATTCATCTGTCGATGGACATTTAAGTTGCTTCCCTATCTTGGCTATTATAAATTGTGCTGCTATAAATACTGGGGTGCATATATCTTTTCTAGTTAAAATTTTCATCTTTTCCAGATATATGCCCAGGAGTGAGATTGCTGGATCATATGGTAGCTCTATTTTTAGTTTTTCAAGGACCATCCATACTGGTTTTCATAGAGGCTACACAATTTACATTCCCATGTAAATTGTGGGGTTCTGAAAGGGCTTCTTTGAAACCAACATAAAGAATGTTAAATACTCTAAACTAAAATGATGATAAACAAACAGATGACATTAAAATCCTCAGTGACTTTTTGAGAGTCTAACAGCTCTAGCCTCCCAAGAGCCTTGGCATTTCCCTGAATTGCAGAAACTGTTTACCATTTCACAGGTAAATATTTACATGCCTAAGTAATGACTCCACAAAGCTATGAGAAATGAAGAGGATAAACTTTGTCCTCATAAACTATCATTTATGATCCATACTTTGTCATTCAATTCCATTGAAGAAACTCTCCTTCATATCTTTTATATATTCTCCTGTGTCCTAGAACAGGAGAAAGAGCTGTTCAGCCACTGCTGAGGCTGAAGCGTTCCATGCAAGCTGGTACTCTGTACATAGGCAGGGAGATAATTACTTTGTTTTTAACACATACTGCATGATGTATTGTGTGTGTCACATACACTATTGAATTCTCACAACTCTCCTCTGATATTTAGTCCAATTTCCTGATCTCAGAGTAGTCAAGCAACTTAACCAAAGACGACCTAGTAAGCAGTGGGGCTGCGACTGGAGCCTGATAGCCTAGACCTGCTGCCTTCGGTCTTTTTGCCGGGGGAGTGGGAGGTGATGTGCATACAGCTGCTCTACACTGTTGTGCTAATTTCTGCTGTACCGTGAGGAGAACCAGCTGTGTGCACAATTACCTCTCCCCCCAGAGCATCCCTCCCACTCCCGCATCCCGTCCCCTTAGGTCACCGTGGAGCCCAAGCTGCCCTCCTCGTGTCTTGCACAACTGTCCGCCGTCTCTCTGTTTCACGCAGGGTAGTGCTCACGGGCCAATCCCAAGCCCGCTCCCCTCCCCCACTGGGCCCAGATGTACGGTGTCTATGTCTGTGTCTCTGTTCCTGCCCTGGAAATAGGTTCATCTGTATCATTTTTCTGGATTCGATACTTCTTTTTCTTTTTCTGACTTACTTCACCCTATATGACAGACTCAAGCTCTGTATCAGAGGCGATTGATCCACCAAAGAGGCTTCTCTTTAGGCGTTAAAAGCCTTATCTCTTTTTATTCTTAATTATAGACCACATTTTCCCCATAAGTATCTACCTGCTCTCTTCCACCATAATTACCCAATTATCCAAATAATCTACTCCCTTCCTCGGTTCTCTCTAGAAATCACCTACCTTCTAAATATGCTTTAGAAGATTTTACACCTCTACTGGTCTTGGAGGAATAAAAAAGTATTGGAGACACTGCCCTAGACAGCTCCCTTTCTGTCTTAGACGGGATCTCCTCAGACAGACGGAGATGGAAAATTGTGTGCAGACTGGTTGGGGAGTCCTCTGAGGAGATTCGCCTGCAAGGAAATGAAGAAAGAAGGACTAGGAAGCGTGAACCCAGGAGCGGGTCAGCTCTCGAGGCGACCGGGATGAGCCCACGGTGCTCAGTACATCCCACCAGGCTGGAGAGCTGGATTTCTGTCTTCAGTGTAATTACCTCTTTCTCTTCCCAACAAAGGGCTTCTCTCTTGGGAAAATAAATGGAACAAAGGAAGATGATAAAATATGAAAGTTCTAAAAATAATAGAATGAAACTGGGAGATCTGAAGGAAAGTCACATCTATGTGGAATATAGCATATTATTGATTCAGCATCAAGCCACACAATTATACCATCTACCATGCAGTTTGTATACCATGAAACTTCCTTTGTGAGGTCCATGTTAGAGAAAATGGAGAAAGAGAGAGGGGGGCAAAGGGGGGCTCGCAACAAAGTTTAGTGAAGGATGACAGAAGGCATTGCAAATTCAGAAATTTAATATGTAATCAAAACAATGCTAATTCACCTTTTGGTTTTTATAAATAAGGAGGATTTGATTATCCTAAACTACTAATAAGAATATCCTTCCCTTTCTCTTCCCTGGCCTTGGGTATTTTAAAATTTGTAACAGAGAGTACCATCTTTTTAGATCTACCTTAACAGGGTGTTTCAATTGAATTTAGCCAAACCCCAAAAGAAAATCCTTTCCTAAGACATAATTAATTACACAAAGTGTTGATTTAGCAGCTGCTTAATTAAGATCATGGGCTTCCCAGGTGGCGCAGTGGAAAGCATTCGCCCGCCAATGCAGGAGACGCAAAAGACATGGGTTCGATCCCTGGGTAGGGAAGATCCTCTGGAGTAGGAACTGGTAACCTGCTGCAGTATTCTTGCCTGAAAATCTCCAGGAACAGAGGACCCCAGTGGGCTACAGTCCATGAGTTCACAAAGAGTTGACCACAACTCAGTGAGCATACACACAAATTAGGAACACAGATTTCAAGATTTTCTAGGTTCTTCCAGTCAAACTTTAAAGATATACTTTCAAAATATATATATATATACACCTCGGATTCTGTGATCAGGGGTTCTCAGTGACTAAAAGATGTTGAGGAAAATGTAAGGCTCTAAGTTAAAGGTATCAAGTCAAACACATTGGCGGTATCATCTATGCTAAAGACAATTATTTACTTTTGTTCTAGTAAGAGATAATATAGTAAATATTGCAAATAATGCTCTTAGGCTAATATGATTAAATCCATTAATATCTCAATAACCACTCTAAAGTTTTGAGGAACGTTTGCATATAAAAAATAAAGAGGTGTGTATGTATATAGTTAAAACAGTCTTCATAATTTTTCGTGTCCTAAGAATTATATTAAAAGCACTTTCCCAGGCTGTTTCTAAAGGAGCCATCATTAATATTTCATTTTAAATAAATTATTCTAGGAATAGGAGATAAATCTTTGGAAGGCAAAGTTTTTATCTGTTTTTTACACCATGTCCCCAACAAGTGGAAGAGTAACTGACATAGAATAGGTGCTGAATAAATGTCTGTTGAATTAATAAATTAGGGCAAGTATAGTGAGGACTAGGAAAAAAATACAAGAACTGGCACTGGCCATTCAATGACCATACTTTGTCTTAAAAAGAGAACTAGCAGGTATTTAAAGCAAACGGATCAATCCAGATTTGGATTAACACTAAAGCACTCTATTGAAATCTGTCCAAATTCTTTCCACACTCTTAGGTTTTTACATAGATGTTCTGAAATCTTTTAAAATAAAACAACTTGCATAAGCCCAGAGAGGAAGCCAGTTTATGACGTCTTTAAAATGAATTATTCATGCTGGGAAGTCAACAAATTACTTACTGATTTAATTGTAATGCTTAACTGTGTTATCAGGCCAAGAGATTGAAACGATCCTGAAAAACTCAGGAGAGACAAAAGAACTTGGCAAGTAAGGACCTGTGCCCAATGCAGTCACATTAAAGACCCTAAAGGCTATGTCATCATAGTTGATATATATGTGCTCACTGGTGGCTCAGAAGGTTAAGAATCTGCCTGCAATACAAGAAACCCAAGTTCGATTCCTGGGTTGGGAAGATCCCCTGGAGAAGGGAATGACTACCCATTCCAGTATTCTTGCCTAGAGAATTCCGTGGCCAGAGGAGCCTGGCAGGTTACAGTCCATGGGGTCACAAAGAGTCATAAACGACGGAGCAGCTAAGCGCAGAACATAATCATCATAGCTAGCACCTAGAGAGTACTTCTTTCTGTGCCAAGTACTTCCTCCTCACAACAGCAGCAAGGTTCCAGGCAGGAATCAAGGCATCTGCTCTACTAAAGTTACTAAAAATTGGCAAATTGGGTTTCAACCTGATGCACAAACTACAATTTTTGTCCCTCTCCCCTGAGTTGAACATAGTCAGGGAATGACTGCCCTGACTTTTCCTCCCAGTGTCCTGCAGAACTGTGAAACAGACAGAACTGAGGTCTGGATACAACAGACTTGTGGGTCCTGGGGTCTTTTCAACTAACAGAACCTAAATGTGTCGACTTCAGACTTTCCCCAGTTTCACCCAACTCTAGAAAGTTTTTTTCAGTGGTTGGAAAATTATTACTGAAAACGATGCTGCTTTCTCCTGGGGAGTCAAGCAGATATCCTCTGTACCTCCATGGGACACTGCCGGGAGGGAAGTGAGTGTCCCAGTCCATCCCACCCTGAACATCTCCAACAGCCAAATGAGGAAAACTGAGGACCAGATAGGCTCAGAAGCTTCCTCCACATCAAAGAAATGGCAAATGGCAAAGACAGATCTTGAGTCCTAGCTCTCTGATGACTGTCCCCATCATATTCATTCTACAGTAGGGGTCGCCAACCTCAGGGATCTAATGCCTGATGATCTGAGCTGGAGCTGATGTGATAATAACAGAAATAAAATGCACAGTTAATGTAATGCACTTGAATCGTCCTAGTACACTCACCCTCCCCTGGTCCGTGGAAACATTGTCTTCTACAAAGCCCAGACCTGATGCCAAAAAGGCTGAGGACTGCTGCTCTACAGAACACTGGAAAACTTCCACTCAGATAAGTTTGATGAGAACTGAAAGGCAAAACTCTTGAACACTCTTCTAGAAATGCTCTCATGCCTTAACCAGATTCTCCTTTTCCCATAACTTTCTGCCACATGGTCTGAAAACATGTCATTCAAACCACTTCTTTCTGAGCCAAGTGAAGAGATGGAGTGAACAGCAAAAAAGAAAAGAGAAAAGATCTAACTGTACTTCGTCTTACATCAGCACATTTAAAAGTTGACTCCGTTTTGACCTTGCTACACTTCTATTACTCAATAAATACTCACTATATTGAATAATACGGAAAGATCTTTGGTTTAGAGTTATCAGTTGTGCCAAAAGCACTAATATTTTGCTTTGGCAAACATCAGACTCAGGAGCAGATGCTACATTATTCTCTTATGTGTATTTTCATCAATCTTCATTCAACAGGTATACAAATATGAAAGTGCTTGTTAGCTTACTTACCACTAAGTACATACACATAATTAATATGAGCTAGTTCATGCAGAATTTACCTTATTGCCTACTAACAGACTTAAACTGCAGAGTCTGAATAAATTTGACTACATGTTCCCACTAAGAAAAGGTCTTATCAGTCTAACGCCATTAAGGAAAGTCTTTCCTCTAATTTATTTTGTGGATTTCTTAGTAACCAGTTTGAATGATTCACTGTGTTTCTAAAGTTCTTTTTAAGAATTCTACTATGATAATTTAGAATTTAGTATCTAATCTTTCATTTAGCCTTTGATCTCTTAAACTATTCTTCCGCCAACAAACTCTCCAGTCACAATTATAGTAAGAGATTCTATAACTTAGTAGAGTAGAATTTGAGATGTGGAGTGGAAAGGGAATTAAAAATGTCCTTTCTTCTTCCCAAGAAGTCCTGCCAATTTTGGACACTGTTAGTGTGTCTGTGACAGCTGAATACCTTTTGTTTCTGCTATAATGCTTCCTAATCAAGTAAAAAATTAAAAAGGTTAAGTAACTTCAAGACCTCATAAAATCATGAGAAAAATCATTTCAGTTTTGAATAAGCCAGTAATTACTTCAGATAATGACATCCAGCTCATATGTCTTCCACTTCCTGTAGACAGATTTTCCTTGGTGTCCTTTGAAATGTTACTTTTTAAAATTTGATCATCTGTTGTTAAGGTTATTGTTCAGAGACCTGATTTAAGTATGTAATATTTGGCTTTAAGATCAACAGAAGTTGGTTCCACTAACTCTTCTAGAACCAGAGTATCCTTTCTGCTCACCCACATTAATTTTGGTTTTCAGTATGTTTGGTTAGTTTTACTGTTGTATCCGCTATTGGAGTCATATAGTTCTAAATCATTTCACTGCCCATGACAATATAACCAGTATAGTAAAAGCTTAGAAATCATCAAAGAAATGCATTTCAGTAGTATGAAAAAATGTTTCTAATGAAACTTTTTCTCTGTTTCTGATTGAATAAATCTATTCATCCCACTAAGTAATTAACTTTCAAAAATAACCAATAATAAAACTTAAAAAGTCAGAGATCATGCCTTGAATTGTAACAAAAATATAGTTATTTAAATATGTACTTCTAGAGTTATTTAACTTTTACTTAACGAATGTTTTTCCTGATCAATCTCCCTGATTAAATTCAACTTTATATTGGCCTGTGCTCTTTTTTTTTGAAAGGACTATAAAAAATTTTCCAAATTGGGCTTATTAACATGGTCCGTCCTTCCTATTGCTGTAAGAAATCCCAATTTGATCCATTTCCTGGGGGTAATTGAATCTTGGTGGGCAACATTTGCTTCAGTGGCTTTAGTTGTTAAGGTAAAGCCTCACTTCCCTAATACATCCTGTGTCTGAAAGTGAAAGTCACTCAGTTGTGTCTGACTCTTTGCGACCCCATGGGCTTCTCCAGGCCAGAATACTGGAGTGGGTAGCCTATCCCTTCTCCAGAGGATCTTCCCAACTCAGGGATCGAACCCAGGTCTCCCAAAATGCGGGTGGATTCTTTACCAGCTGAGCCACAAGGGGAGCCCAAGAATACTGGAGTGGGGAGCCTATCCCTTCTCCAGGGGATCTTCCCAACCCAGGAATCGAACCAGGCTCTCCTGCGTTGCAGGCAGATTCTTTACCAGCTGAGCTATCAGGGAAGCCCCAGGCAAACATCTTTAAGGCTCAAAGGCTGCATCTTTAGACTTAACAAGAGCAGAGGTGGTTTCAATGTGTGTGTGTGTGTGTGTGTGCGTGTGTTAGTGGCTCAGTCACGTCCACTCTGTGTGATCCCGTGGACTGCAGCCCGCCAGGCTCCTCTGTCCGTGGGATTCTCCAGGCAAGAACACTGGAGTTGTTTGCCATTCCCTTCTCCAGGGGTCTTCCCGACCCAGGGAGTGAGCACCCATCTCTGTGTCTCCTGCAGCGGCAGATGGATTCTTTACCCCGTCACCACTGTGGGAGGAGCCCGGCTTCAGCACCATGTGTGTAGGATGTAAACAGCCCTCCAAGGTGAAGGGTCTGTAATTCTGCTCTCACTGGGAAACCCAGGGCTCTGAGATGTTTTTCACAAAGTGGATGAATGAACTTGATCAATCCACAGTCTCTCAGCCAGTCTTCCTTAACCCGAACAACAGTCCCGAGTTTCAGCGTTTAGAGCAATTATGTGGCCTTCACAAGGAGCCCACCCATGACCTGAACTTTAATACCGTGCCCCGAACCAATGGCAAGCGTGAGCCTAGTTTTAAGTACTTGATTACGCGCCTTTCCAGGTCAGGGTGACCCCAGGTGTTAGAGCACATAATCCCTGACATGCCGGTGGCTGACGCAGCAGAAATTGAGTTCATTCTCAGACATGGTCCCACTCAGGAAGCCCTGGTTGAGTGGTAGCCCTCCTTCATGTGATGGTTTTAGACAGCCTCTTGTGTCTTTGGTCCTGCCATTCAAGGCCTGATCATCTTCTATGATCACCCAATCACGAGAGGAAGCATGCAGAAGCGCCCCCGCTTCTTTGACGCATGGCCCAGAAAATAACACACATCACTTTTGCCCACATTTCAGTGATGAGAGATTATCACAAAATCAAGCCCAGGAGTGGGGGGAGGCGGAGGGTTGAAAATACAATCTTTGATTAGATGGCAACTTGCCAGTGATAAACCTAAACTAAAGAACAAGAAACACAAGTGTGATGTATGGCTGATCACCACCACAAGCATCACGGAACAATTGACTTACACCTGTTTTGTTCTGGATACTACATTAATATCGTGGGTCGAAAAGAGCCCCTGGAGGAGGGCGTGGCAACCCACTCCAGGATTCTTTCCTGGAGAATCCCATGGACAGAGGAGCCTGGAGGGCTACAGTCCATAGGGTTGCAGAGGCAGACACGACTGAAGTGATGTAGCACAAATGCACCAGGTTAATAGTCAACATATGTGAAGTGACAATAATTAACTACAGTAATTAACTACAATTTATTCACTCAGTCATTCAGCAAATGCTTACTGAGCTTCTTTTTTGAGAGGATGAATTAGGAAGTGGGGATGAACATACCCCACTATGTGTAAAACAGATAATCAACAAGACCTGCTGATTAGCACAGGGAACTCTGTGCAGTCATCTGTAATAACCTATATGGGGAAAGAATAAGAAAAAGAATAGGTACATATATAACTATCACTTTGCTGTACACCTAAATCTAACACATCCCTATGAATCAACCATACCCCAATATAAAATAAAAATAAAATAAATAAAGAAGGGAAAAGATGAACTTCTACTGTGTGCCACTTGCTAGCCTGTGAACGAGGGGAATAAGGCAGTCTTCCCAGTCCTGCATGGGAGAAAGGGCTCAGCAGTTCTAGGATACCCCCAAAGGAAATCAAGTACATTTTTAGGGTTCCACTGCAGAAACCTGAGAAAAGAGACTTCTCCATTTCCTTTTTCTCTAAAAGAAAGCTTTTGAGATAATTTCACCCTTGATATGTCCTTAAAAGGCATTAAAATGCTCCTCAAAAGAAAAACAAGAACTTTGTAGTCTTCCCCACACTTGATTAGCATTTTAAAATTATACATAGAGGGAACATCAAAATACTTTTATGGGGTGGGAAGAAGTTTCAAGAGGGAGGGGACATAGGTAACTTATAGTTGATTCACATTGCTGTATGGCAGAAATCAGCACAACATTGTAAAGCAATTATCCTCCAATTTAAAAAAAAAAGTCAAAAAATACTTTTATAATGCCTGTTCAGTTCAGGCGGTGAGTCGTGTCTGACTCTTTGTGACCCCATGGACTGCAGCACACCAGGCTTCCCTGTCCATCACCAACTCCCGGAGCTTGCTCAAACACATGTCCATCGAGTCGGTGATGCCATCAAACCATCTCATCCTCTATCTTCCCCTTCTCCTCCCGCCTTCATTCTTTCCCAGCATCAGGGTATTTTCCAATGAGTCATTTCTTTGCATCAGGTCCCCAAAGTATTGGAGTTTCAGCTTCAGCATCAGTCCTTCCAATGAATATTCAGGACTGATTTCCTTTAGGATGGACTGGTTGCATCTCCTTGCAGTCCAAGGGACTCCCAAGAGTCTTCTCCAACACTACAGTTCAAAAGTGTCAGTTCTTCGGTGCTCAGCTTTCTTTATAGTCCAACTCTCACATCCATATATGACCACTGGAAAAACCATAGCTTTGACTAGACTGATCTTTGTCAGCAAAGTAATGTCTCTACTTTTTAATATGCTGTTTAGGTTGGTAGTAGCTTTTCTTCCAAGGAGCAAGCGTCTTTTAATTTCATGGCTGCTGTAATCATCTGCAGTGATTTTGGAGCCCAAAAAAATTAAGTCTGTCACTGTTTTCATTGTTTCCCTACCTAATTGCAATGAAGTGATGGGACTGGATGCCGTGATCTTAGTTTTCTGAATGTTGAGTTTTAAGCCAACTTTTTCACTCTCTTCTTTCACTTTTATCAAGAGGCTCATCAGAAAGTTCTTTGCTTTCTGCCATAAGGGTGGTGTCATCTGCATATGTGAGGTTATTGATATTTCTCCCAGCAATCTTGATTCCAGCTTGGGCTTAATCCAGCCTGACATTTTGCATGATGTACTCTGCATATAAGTTAAATAAGCAGGGTGACAATATACAGCATTGACATACTCCTTTCCCAATCAGGAACCAGTCTGTTGTTCCATGTCCAGTTCTAACTATTGCTTCCTGACCTGCATACAGATTTCTTAGGAGGCAGGTCAGGTGGTCTGGTATTCCCATCTCTTTCAGAATTTTCCACAGTTTGTTGTGATCCACACAGTCAAAGGCTTTGGCATAGTCAATAAAGCAGAAGTAGATTTTTTTCTGGAACTCTCTTGATTTTTCGATGATCCAACAGATCTTGGGAATTTGGCCTCTGGTTCCTCTGCCTTTTCTAAATCCAGCTTGAACATCTGGAAGTTCACAGTTCACATACTGTTGAAGCCTGGTTTGGTGAATTTTGAGCATTATTTTACTAGCGAGTGAGTTGAGTGCTATTGTGCTGTAGTTTGAGCATTCTCTGGCATTGCCTTTCTTTGGGATTGGAATGAAAACTGAACTTTTCCAGTCCTGTGGCCACTGCTGAGTTTTCCAAATTTGCTGGCATATTAAGTGCAGCACTTTAACAGCATCGTCTTTTAGGATTTGGAATAGCTTAACTGGAATTCCATCACCTTCACTAGGTCTGATAATGCCTAAGCCCTCTAAAATATCAACTTGGTCTTGAGTATTTAAACAAATCACTTCAGAAAAGACCTCACAAATGGGATAGGATTTAGGTCCTTGAAAAAAGAAAAGGGTTCAAATGAGGAAAGTAGATGAATGAAGCAAGGTGTTCCAGGCCAAAGGAACTTGAATAGTGCTGGTCAGGAGATGGGCGTTAAGGGGGTGCCTTTATGGCTGGGAATGATCAGTTAACATGAGAGGAGGAAAGGTTGTCTTAGTCTAGGCTCGCTCGGGCTGTGTGTTAGAGAAATCGGGTCTGTCTCTCCTGGTGAACAGTGAGCACCTGAAGGCAAGAACCACAGGCAGCCTTTAGCTCCAGTAGTATCTGTCCAGTTGTAAGTGTCTACCCAGCTTGGGAGAATTAAATACAATTGAATATGTGCATCCACTCGTATATGGCCTACATGACATAACTGTACACGCCTATGGTGTACATATACGGGGAGACTTTTTCATCATCTTGACTTTGAAAACCATGTACTGTCAGATTGAGGACTTCCCTGGCGGTCCAGTGGTTGGGAATCCACCTCCCGCACAGGGGACGCAGGTTCAATCCCTGGTCCAGGAATATTCTACGTGCCCTGGGGAAGCTAAGCCCATGCGCCACAACTGCTGCAGCCACATGCCTGGAGCCGGGGCTCTGCAGCAGGGTGAAAGCAGCGCACCATGAATAGGAATAGCCCCGGCCCAGCACAACGAGAGAAAGCTGGTGCCCCGCCACTGCTGAAGTCCTTGGGTCTAGAACCCATGCTCTGCAACAAGAGAGGCCACACAATGAGAGCCTGTGTATCACGACTAGAGAATAGCCCCTGCTTGCTGCAACTAGAGAAAGCCGATGAGCAGCAGCAAAAGACCCAGCAAAGCCAAAAATAAATAAATACATATTCTTTTAAGCAATAAAAGAAAGTAAATTTTTAAAAAATAAACCTATTTTCGGGTCAAGATGGGAAGAAGATGAATGCTCTAATGTGTCTAGGATTGGAATTCCTCTCATTTGTATCACAAATTATATTTACTGGAATCTTTGTACATTTCACCTTCTGCTATTACTTCTTTCTTTGTGCAGTAAATATTAGATCTGTTTTATCAATTAATCTTCATCCCATAAAACTATCATTATCTATTCTATTCATCCTAAACATCTGAAGTATTGGGAAAACTATTAGTTAAAAATTCATGGTGACATTCTTTGCATGTTGTAGAAGAAATTCTGGTCATGATTATTATTTCTAACATCTAGAAGACTGTTATTCATTATTTATGCAGTTGTAGAAGGGGGGAAAGTTTGATCACTACCTTGCTGTATTTCTTGGAAACAATTTTTAAAAAAGTAGCATGGAGGGTCACATTTCTATCACTTTTCTCATAAAAACTGGAATTCATAAACATGGCAGTTAGAAGAAATTATTTTTCTCTAGGTGGAACTGGGATTGAAATTAGATTGAATCAAATTGATGGTCCTCAAGACATTTGCTGCCATTTGGAAGGGCAATGACTATGTTTTTAATTCTAGGGGGAAAAAATCTTAGCTTTTCAGATATCAATCTAGACTGGTTACTAATCACTAATCAGTCATAACCTTCTTTTGCTGAGCCCAGATACAACCTCTGGATCTTCAGCCCAGCACTCCCATAAGCCAGGACCCGTAAGTTGGAGTTTATATGAGGTAAAACTATTTGCTTTTCCTATTAACTCTGAAGTACCTCACCTATAACAGTTTAAAAAGAAAATATATAATCCTATAATATTTGCAGAGATATCCTGCCCTTTTAAATTCTAATTAGTGCTACTAATCCCTATAAACAACTTCACCACTGCTGGAAGATAGTGAAATCTAATTAACTGTGTTCTAGAAGGGACTGTGGCAGATAATAGCTTAGCAACTAAGAGGGTTCATCCGGGGTAAAAAGAAACTGCAAAGTTTCCTTGGCCCCTTAATAACCATAATATTGATGAAGGAATAAAGAAAGGAGGCAAAAATTGACAAATATTTTCAATTTGGGAGTCAGACAATATAACTATGGGAAAATCACAACACATTTCCTTTTTGAGGCAAGAATAGTCAAATACAAAGTAAGCAAACAAATACAGGACCATAAAAAGGCAAAGACATAGGATGCATGCTCTCTAGCCCCTCCGCACACTCACAGCAAATATCGCTTCCCATTCACAGCACTATCACCCTGAGCCAGGGTGCAGCCTTTAAATGCATCCACTGGCACATGAGACGAGGCTTAGTTGCCACTCCCAGTCTTGTCTCTGTTGCCAACTCCAGATTTTATTTGGATTTGACCATTTTTTCCATTAATATCCTCTTTCCATTTCAACCCAGGACATCACATTGTATTTGGTTGTCACATTTCCCATCTCCTCTGGCCTGTGACGATTCCTCACCATTTTCTTCTTTTTCATGACCTTGATGTTCCTGAGGAGTTCTGACTAGGTATGCGGCAGAGCAGCCCCAAGCTTGTTTGCTTTTTAAAATTTATTTATTGGACTGTGCCAGGTCTTACTGGCAGCACAAGTGATCTTGGATCTTCATTGTGGTGTGTGGGCTTAGTTCCCTGACCAGCCGTTGAGCATGGGCCCCATGCACTGGGAGTGTGGTGTTCTAGCCCCCAGACCACCGGGAAGTACCCTTCCACCACAACCTTGTTGTCTGACGCTTTTCTCATAATTAAAGTGGGGTTATGGGCTTGGGGAAAGACTACAACGAGGAAGTGCCCTTCTCATGACATCATATCAGATCAGATCATATTCACATAACATCGCTGGGAATAAACCTTCATCACTTGGTTAAGGGAGTGTCACCAGGATTATTCTCTGCAAGGTAATATTTTTCCCTTTCTCTATTCTATCTTTGGAAATGAGTCATTAAGTATAGTCTACCCTCAAGGGTGGGGAATTAAACTCCACTTCGTGGAGGGGGAGAATATGTACCTATATTATTTGGAATTCTTCTTTAAGGAAGATCTGTCTCATCTCCATTATTTATTCATTTATTCAGCAATTTATATGTGTATATACTCATAAGTCAGTCTTAAAGGGACAGTAACCTTTCATTTTGGGGAAATTGCTTTGATGCAGATGTAGAGAATGACCTGTGGACACCAGGTGGGAAGGGGAGGGTGGGACAAACCGGGAGAGTGGCGCTGACATATACACATGACCGTTCATGAAATAGACAGCTGGTGGGAAGCTGCTCAGCTCGGGGCTCTGCAATGACCTACAGGGGTGGGAAGGGAGCTGAGAGGGAAGGGATATATGCATATATAAGCTGGTTCACTCTGTTATACAGCAGAAGCTAATACAACATTGTAAAGCAATTATACTTCAGTTTTTAACTAGATAAAAATAAATAAATATACTGTATATATATATTATATATAATAAATATATGCAATAAAAAATACTCGAATTTTTTTAAAATGCTGCTGATGCTTATATATGTTATTTATTTATATCAGTATGGGCCCCTGAATGTTTTTCTTCTCTTGATTATAATCTAATGCTATGCCATTTGTTTTATTGCTCAAATTGTTCCAGCTCTTGCAGTCATTCTCATTAGGAGCTCTTTCAGTTAATGTCTCTTGAATCATCTCTTTTATAAGACTGTTTTCCCTTGTCCTCTATGGACTGGATACCTCTCTTTGAAAGATGACAGGGAAAAACAATCTGTCTTGTGAAGTATAGATAAGGTTTTAGTTAATAGTTTATATTGTAGGCAAATAAAGCCTTTTAATATGAAGGGCACCTGTAGAAGTGTTATTTGCTTTTCAGCTGAGAATAAAAATGAACTTTATGAAATACCTGTCATTTAACAGCTAGCTGGTACTTGAGGTTGTATTAGCATATTTTTTTGAAGTGACATGACTTTTTTTGACCCAGCTTAATGACACAACTGAAGTACTCAGTTCATCAGAGAAGATCTGGACTCCTTCCTGTGCTGTGCACATATTTTATTTTAAATCTTCTGCAGCACAATTGCCTTTGTACCAGACTCAAGGAAATGAGCAGTTAAGCTGCCCCGCAGAGCTAAGTTTTCCTACTGAGCTTCTACCTTGAGAAGTATTGCTGTCTCAGACCACTTGGCTCCACTCCAGCTGCCCCCAAGGGCATGTTTGTGAGAGGGACACTGGTAGGTACCCAGGTTGGGTTGGTTGTGTTTTTTCACTTTTTTTTTTTTTTTTGCTCAACCTATTGGGTTGGCCAAAATTTCATTCTGGTTTTTCTGTAAGATAGTATGGAAAAAAACTCAAGCTTTTTGGCCAACCCAATTATTTAGGTTGAGAAGCAAGAAAGAGTGTGTTGCCTAGGTCCCGTGAATGTGCCTCAGATCTATCAACGGTTGGTTGTATGGCCCTGAAAAGAGGCTCCATGCGCTTGGGTCTCAGTTTCCCTATCCTGTCTGCAGGGCTTCCCTCATGGCTCAGATGGTAAAGAATCTGCCTGCAAAGCAGGAGACCCTGGGTTTGAGCCCTGGGTCTGGAAAATCCCCTGAAGAAGGGAATGGTTACCCACTCCTGTATTCTTCTCTGGAAAATCCCATGGACAGAGGAGCCTGGCAGGCTACAGTTCATGGGGTCACAAAGAGTTAGGCATGACTGAGCAGCTAACACTTCCGTTCACTTCCCTGTGTCTATAATTGGTATTTAGTTATTTCTGAGCATCTGTTCGGTCTAACATCCTAGAGTTTTATGCTACAATTTTATGGTGCCTGGAAGAAGGCTATGTGCATGTATTTATGTTTCAGTTCCAAGAGAAGTAGCCTCTAGTCTGAGGGAAATTATGTTTATAAATGTATTATTGATGCCCAATAAAAATGCCAAGGATTCCTGACATTTACATGACACTATTATTTTTCAAATTCACTTTCACATTTTCTGGTCTCAATTTTCTATTTTTGACTTTGAACACGTGCTTTTTCTGTCACACATGCACATTTACCCCTCACTTGGACTTTCAGGTTGATACTTAGCATCTTTAATGGACTTATTTTCTCCCACTAGGTCACTTGCTCTGGGTGGTGTATGGTTTCTCACTTTGATGAAAGTCTTGGGGTTCCCTTTGTCCCAGACTATCATCCCAAAAATGGTTGTATAGAAAATAGCCTTGGATGATAGAGATTGGAAAAGGAAAGCATGTTTAGTCTACTATGCCTCCTTTCAGAGTAAGGGGCAGGATGCTTACTGCCCATTATAAAAGATTTGGGCTCCCTAGTTCAGTATGCAACTTATAATACATTCACTACATGTGCATCACTCTTGAGCTTAGGAAACTGGTACAAAAAAATGCTAATACAGATAGGCTTATTATATAGTGATTTTTTTTAATTGAACAAGAAAACTGGAAAAGAATACTGTTTCTGCAAATGACATGATTGTTTTCTTAGAAAACAAATCATAAGAATCTATAAAATAGCTGCAAATTTTATGAGCATTTAGCAAGACAACAGATTCAAAATTAACATCCAAAAATTAATTGTATATAAGCAATAAAAATGGAAATTGAATTACAAATACTATTTGCAAAAACATATTAAAATACATAGAAATCAAGTTAAATATGTGCAAACCTCTATACTGAAAATTACAAATAATTCAAGAGAAATTAAATATCAAAATAAATGGAGAATGCTACTTTCTTCACAGACTGGAGGATATACAATGTTGATAAATTTAAATTCTCCTTAAATTAGTCTATAATTTCTATACAATCACAACTAAAATTCCAGCAGGGTTTTTGTAGAAATTTACAATTTGATTCTAAAATTTATATGCAAAATCATAGAACCTAGAATAGTCAAAACTATCTTGAAAAAAGAAAAAAGTTGGACTCATACCACCTGATCTGAAGACTTCTATAAATCTACAGTAGTATCAGTTCAGTTCAATTCGGTTCAATCACTCAGTCATGTCTGACTCTTTGTGACCCCATGAATCACAGCACGCCAGGCCTCCCTGTCCATCACCAACTCCTGGAGTTTACTCAAACTCCTGCCCATCGAGTCGGTGATGCCATCCAGCCATCTCATCCTCTGTCGTCCCCTTCTTCTCCTGCCCCCAATCCCTCCCAGAATCAGGGTCTTTTCCAGTGAGTCAACTCTTCACATCAGGTGGCCAAAGTATTGGAGTTTCAGCTTCAGCATCAGTCCTACCAATAAACACCCAGGACTGATCTCCTTTAGGATGGACTGGTTGGATCTCCTTGCAGTCCAAGGAACTTTCAAGAGTCTTCTCCAACACCACAGTTCAAAACCATCAATGCTTTGGTGCTCAGCTTTCTTCACAGTCTAACTTTCACATCCATACATGACCACTGGAAAAACCATAACCTTGACTAGATGGACCTTTGTTGGCAAAGTAATGTCTCTGCTTTTTTTAACATGCTATCTAGGTTGGTCATAACTTTCCTTCCAAGGAGTAAGCGTCTTTTAATTTCATGGCAGCCATCACCATCTGCAGTGATTTTGGAGCCCCCCAAAATAAAGTCTGACACTGTTTCCACTGTTTCCCCAGCTATTTCCCATAAAGTGATGGGACCGGATGCCATGATCTTAGTTTTCTGAATGTTGAGCTTTAAGCCAACTTTTTCACTCTCCTCTTTCACTTTTGCCAAGAGGCTCTTTAGTTCCTCTTCACTCTCTGCCATAAGGGTGGTGTCATCTGCATATCTGAGGTTATTGATATTTCTCCCAGCAATCTTGACTCCAGCTTGTGCTTCTTCCAGCCCAGCATTTCTCATGATGTACTCTGCATATAAGTTAAATAAGCAGGGTGACAATATACAGCCTTGACGTACTCCTTTTCCTATCTGGAACCAGTCCTTTGGTCCATGTCCAGTTCTAACTGTTGCTCCCTGACCTGCATATAGGTTTCTCAAGAGGCAGGTCAGTGGTCTGGTATTCCCATCTCTTGAAGAATTTTCCACAGTTTATTGTGATCCACACAGTCAAAGGCTTTGGCATAGTCAGTAAAGCAGAAATAGATGTTTTTCTGGAACATAGAATAGATGCTGTTATATTGGCACAAATGTAGATCAGTGGACCAGAACAGAGAGTCTTAAACAGACTGACACGTACAGAGTCAACTGTGTTTTTGGACAAAGACACCAAAGCATTTCAAAGGGCAAAGGAAGTCTGTCCCACAAAAGGTGCTGAAATAACTAAACATGCACATGGGAAAAAATAATTCCCCTCTTTTTTTCAGTTTCTGGAAAAATATTTATCTTAGAATTAACAAAACATGCATGTAAAAGCATTAATATAAAACCCTCAATGTCCCAACTACCAAAATAGTCACTCTCAAGCCAGGTTGCACTTCAAAACCACCTTAGAACACTTGCCTAGGCCCTGTCCAAATATTCAGAAATTCCAGGGACTGGGAAGAAGGCACCCAGGCAAGGTATTTAGGAAAAGCTCTCCAAACAATCCTATAATTGGGAACTGCTTTAATACAGACAAGCCTATTATGCTGCAACTAGAAAACAAAAATTAAGATGTGAAGGTGTTTCTGTAACTTTATTTGACAAGAGCAGCTAGTTCTCCTTCACATTAACTGTCTGGAGACTTCTCAGGGATGACAGGCACACAGGTCACCAGCTTTAGAGCATGTTCGGTTCATCATCATTACGTTTCCTGGACAACCACACACAGATGGATGTGTATGTGTGTATGTGTGTTCAGTTGCTCAATCCTGTCCAACTCTTTGTGACCCTGTGGACTGTAGCCCGCCAGGCTCCTCTGTCCATGGGATTTCCCAGGCAAGAATACTGGAGTGGGTTGCCATGCCCTCCTCCAGGGGATCTTCCCCACCCAGGGATAGAACCCACCTCTGTTGCATCCCCTGCATTGGCAGGCAGATTCTTTATCACTGCACCACCTGGAAGCACATGGATCCAGCATGGGACATTCCTTTTTCCTTTGGTCCAGACAGCTTTGCTGATGCTGGTGTCAATGGATACATCTGGGGTTGCCTCTTGGCAAATTTCGGGATTCCTCTGAATGCCCTGAGGGGTATGGTCCTTGGAGCCCATTCCACGGATGTGCTTGTGAACGTTGATGGTGTATTCTCTGGGCACCACCTCGTTGACAGTGGACCAGCTCTGCTTCTCAGCACCCTTCTCTGCAAGAGTCCGTTCTGCCGGGCTGGGGTGCAGGATTATGGGAGAAGGAACATGATATCCTAAACCGCCCCTTGATAGGAAGCGAAGTTCTTACCATGTGTGCTAAGAGATTCTCCCTGGAAAAATAAGCATATTGCTAGGAGCTCTTGGTCTATGGAGCTATGTCAGGCTTCTGCCCCCTTTTAGAACTTGACAAATATATTAGGGGTATTTTTCCTTCTCGTCTTTGCCACAGTGCCGAGCCTCTACCTTCCAGACGTGTATGCATGTCTAACTCCAGTGGTAGGTCTGTTTGAGACACACCCAGACCTTTAATCAGCTTCACTTGCATTTTTGCCTTCTCAAGGTGGCTTGGATTTTTTGAGAAGCCATGTCCCATGCATGCCCTTTCTTCATCAGGCAGTATAAGGTTGGCACTCTGTGCCAGGTGGGGACTAAGGGTCCTCCAGAATCCCCAAGTCCCCAGGGAGACTTGAATGCCTTTCATGTTCTTAGGGATCGGCTAGGTTTGTACATCATCAGTCAAAGCTTCTGGGACAATACATATTTTACCCAAATAAATGGCTCCCAGAAACTTTACGGCAGTGCCTGGGTCTTGAATTTTCTGCGGGTTCACTGATCTACCCTCTTCTCAGAGGTTCCAGGAAAGTCTTCAGAGTGTCCTGCAGCGAGGCAAGTCCTTGTATGTTAACATTGCACCACCAATGTGCTGCTCGACGCTCAGCTGCTGCAGTCATGAACGTAATGTAATGGGCCCATTTCACTGATGTGGTGAGAAGGCCCAATTTGCAACATCAAAGGGAACTTCCTAACTATAATCGTTTGCCCTCTGCAATCATCGGTGGTGCCAAGGTGATGCCAGAGAACTTCCAAGGGTGCCCATGTATACTGAAATATAGCTGGCTCCAGTATCAGCCAAAACTGCCGCCTTAAGTTCATTCTGGGGGGACCAGTGAATAGTGAGCAGAACAGGGGGCCTGCAGTGCCCCTGACCTGGCTATGGTCTTGCCTGCATGCTATCCCCAGGGAGTGAGGCTCCATTCCAAATAGGACTGCCTCCCTGAGGCCTTTCCTGGAGCTGGCGGGGCATCCGGGCTGGTTGGGGCAGGTGGGGCAGGTCTGAACTGCTGTTCAGGTTTTACAGCTTTCCATAGGCCAGCCAGTGGAGCATTGGGCTGCTGGTCTATCCTTTTAGGTGGGGTCCTGGCAGCAAGGAGGTAAAGCCACGTTTACAGGTTACTTTTACTAGGTAACTTTCACAGCCAGCTAAGACAGCCTTTCGGCTTTCTGACCTTCCTCTCTGTCTCCGGGCTTTGTTAAATAATTTTATTTATGTATTTGTTCATTTGTTTTTGGCTCTGCTGGGTCAGGCTTTTCTCTAGTTGCTGCAAGTGGGGGCTGCTCCCTAATGCCATGTGTGGGCTTGTCTCGTTGAGAACCACGGGCTCTCAGACGCACAGGCTTCAGAAGTCGAGACACGTGGGCTGCTCGCGGGCTCACGAGCACAGGCTCAAAGGCCAGAGTGCCCAGGCTCAGTTGCTCCATGGCAGGTGGAATCTTCTCAGATCAGGGATGGAACCCGTGTCTTCTACATCGGCAGGCAGATTCTTTACCACGAAGCCACCAGGGAAGCCCTGTGTCAGGGCTTTCTTGCAGCCCAAACCTGGATCTGGGATTTGTCAGTTTCCTCCAATCAATAATGAGCTGCCCAACATCACGAATGTCTTATTTTGTGACCAGGTTTGGCATGGATATCAGAATCTCATATCAGGTGCTCGAGGTGGACTGTGGTGTCTTGGCTTTCATTCCTGCAGTGAATGTGGCCCAGTCGGGACTCAAAGACAGGCATGTAAGTGGCCTGTTTTACCAAACTCCCTAAGAATTTACTTACCTACTGTGTAGATCCACATGCCCAAGGAGAGCCCATTCAGTGGGCCAGGCCTCCCTGCAGGATGGAATAATCCAATCTGTAAGGGAGTAAGTGCCCTGAACCCTGGGTGTCATGCCGGCCCTGCTGGGGGAGGAGGGTGAGGAGTGCGGGATCACGTTGCTCATTTCCTCTGGTTCCTGCCCGTTCAGAGAACCACCGTCACTGCCTGGATCTCATAGCCGCACCAACCAGGCAGGGATATTTTCCCTGGCCTTGTGTTGGACCTTGACAGCTCTATCAGTTAAGTTCAGCAGGAGTACATTCTCTCACTGTGTTTCCTGAATCAGAGGCTGACCCACTCCTTGGAGGTGGTGGTGTTGTTTTCTTTTTTCATCCGGGGTCAACAGCACAGAGCATTTCATCCATTTAATTGTCAACCGTGGCATCCTCTTCTTCATTTGAATCCCTTTCCCAGGGATTCCACATCCAAGCAGCCAGAACAGGCTTTGTCCCGCCACTCAGACCTTAATCCTCAACAACTCGTGCCCTTCCGGCTCTGCAAACTGGTGCCCCGAGGTCTCTAACTTACCCTGCTCCCCACCTTGTCCGTCAGCTCACAGGTGGAAAAGCCACGGGCAACCGAACATCCATCTCCAGCCTCGGCTCTTCTTACAACTTCTAGCTCGAGTTCCCGCCTGCCCACACTAGAGGCTGGCCTGCCGCCAGTCCTTCACTTCCCTTCGCTGCGGTGCACCACGTCCAGTTCCTCAGACAAGCTCACTAAGCCGGCCAGGGCTCCCGGGCGGCCACAGACACACGAAGGGGACCGTGAGCGTTTAGTACATAGGTCGCCCCTCCCCACGTAAAGGTCAACAACAGCCCACTCAGGGTTTCTCCCAGTCATCTCCTTCCCAAAACCCACTTCTCCAGTCTCCTAATTTTTTTTTGGTTTGCAAATTCAGAAATCTCCAGAGTGAAATCTGAAATTGGCCCTCAAACAAAGAGAGACCAAAGAAAGAGGCAGAGCGCTCCAGATGGGCAGGTGGGAGGCTAACTGAGCAAGGGGACCTGTGTCTGAGGCTGGTCTTGAGCAGCCACCAGATGAATAGACCTTTGCATCCATCTGCCAGAATCTTTAAAGTTTATGTAGAGGCCTTAACTGGATGCAGCCACATATACTGTCCAGATGATCTCAATAATGCCTTAATTTCTCAAGGCTGCATCCTTGAAAATGGCTCCCACCATGGGAACTGTGAGCAAAACATATGTTATAAAGACCAGAGGAGCCTCTCTGCCCTGCTCCAGCTCATGGGTCAACCAGCAGGCATGACCTCTGGGTGACCTCCCCTAAGATGAACATAAAACCTAAAACTATTAAGTTTCTAAAAGAAAATACAGAAAAATATCCTGGTGACTTTGAGATTATAAAAAAAATCTTCTTAGGACACAAGAAGCTCTAATCACAAAAAAACACATGGATCACTTACCCTTCCTCAAAATTAGTTTTCTACTTTATTGAAAGGCTTCATACAAAGGCAGGGAATTCCCTGGCGGTCCAGTGATTAGGACTCTGTGGTTCCACTGCAGGGGATACAGGTTTGATCCCTGGTCAGGGAACTAAGATCCCACATGCCAAGTGGTATGGCAAAAAAAAAAAAAATCTTTTTTAAATACAAAGGCAAACTGCAGAGTGGAAGAAAATGTTCACAACCAACTTTGCTCTGACCAAAGACTTGTTTGTGTCCAGAGTATATAAACATCTCCTGAAAATACGTACTGTTTTGTTTGAATTTTTACAATGATAATATTGTCCTGTTATTATGAGTATAGTAACCTCGTAATGACCGCATTTCATATCCCATCACAATTTCAGTCAATCAGTCAACAGATGAGAAAATGAGGACCCAGAACCTCACATTCTAGTACCTCCTCTACATCTGCCTCCACTCCCGCTAAAAGTCAGACTGAGAAACACTGCCATTCCCCCTTCCTTTCCCCTCGACAGGCAAAGAACAGTCTTTATGGAGACTGAGGAAGTAGATTTAACAAATAACTAGGGAGAAAAAACTAGTAATATGAGGGCAAGCTGCCACTCCTGAAATAATGAAAAGAAGAAATTGGCATGTGTTTTTAGAACAATTCAAAAAAACTTGGGCAAAATGAAAACAAAGAAGAGATTAAGGAATACAGTAAGTCCCCTATGTAAAATGAGTTCTGTTCTGAGAGTATGTTCATAAGTCCAATTTGTCCATAAGTCAAACAGGCTTAACCTAGGTACCCAACTAACACAGTTGGGTACATGGTACTATATATAGTGTAATAGGTTTATAACACTTGTCACAAAAATATTACATAAAAAACCAACACAAAAAATAAAACACTAAAATTTTTAATAAACATTAAACATTTTTAACCTCACAGTACAGTAGCTTATAGATATGTGAACTAGTTTACATGATGGGATGTGTGAGCACATGTTCTCATCTTTGAAAGTTCACAACTTGAAGGTTTGTGTGTAGGAGATGTACTGTATTTTGGGCTACTTATTAATAGTTATGAAAACCAATAGGATACTAGATAAGATGGTGAAATTAAAAACATTTGAGTATGCTCATAATCTCATCTGGTGCCTGGTGCTCTGACCATCACTGGGATAATACAAACCAGAGGCTCTGACGCATCTTGGTAAATGGGAATGGGAGCATCGTGCACTGAGCCAGCTGGTATAGACTGATTCTCTTCTATTGGTAATTCTGATGAAAACTCACTTATTAATAGATATGGATTTGGACTGCACTGGTATTTTTGATGTCATGATTAGAGCAGAAACAAAGTTACAGAACCACCCCCAAGATGTTCCTGCATCAACTCCTGACACATCTGTTTTTAGTTATGATTATTGCAGTCACTTTTCCGCTCTAAAAGACTAATACAAGTTTGGTATGTTGCTATCAGTGTTTGCACTGGTTCTGCAGAATGTGCTGGGTTAAGTGTTACTATGGCCCCTCCTCGCCCTAGGTGTGAAGCTAAAGGTACTTCGTAGCTTTTCAGGTGCTACTTAACCAGCTCTGTTCTAACTGGAAATCGCACTCCCGCCTATGGATTCAGTGCTCAGTTGCTGAGTCGTGTCTGACTCTTTGCAACCCCGTAGACGATAGCCCACCAGGCTGCTCTGTCCATGGGATTTTCCAGGCAAGAATACTGGAGTGGGGTGCCATTTCCTTCTCCAGGGTGGAGTTGGTAGTGATTCTAAAACAGGTGTTATTTTCCTAAGAAGGTCAAGGAAGCCAAGACGATTGAGGCTGCATCATTTCCTGAGTAAGGCTCCAGCCTCTTCACCACCCCCAACATAACCTCTTAAATTGCTACTTACCCGAGTCCCCAGGCCCCACTGACCATCAGCCTCCTCCGTGACTGCTTTTCTGCTTCTTCTTTTACATTCCACTCAGTCCACAAACACTCCCTCTCCCCGTATAAAAGTCATTGAGTATAGCAGTAAAGGAAACTATAAACAGCCCGGTTTAAAAAGACAACCTCTCATCTTAAAGAGAGAACAACCCTGACTCCACATTTCCCTCCACAGTCACCACCTTATTTTTCTGCTCCCCTTTTCAGTAAAACTCTGGAAAAAAATTGCTTTTATTGGCTGTCTCAATTTCCTCTCCTCCCATTTCCTCTTGAAACTGCTGCATTCTGCCTTTCATCTCCATCTCTGCACCTAAACACCTATTGTCAAGGTCATGGATGTCACCCAGATTGCCCAGCCAGTATTTAGATCACACTCTCTTACTTAATACATTTTCTTTACATGGTCGCGGCATAGAATTCTCTCTCCTTTTCATCCACCTTGGGAGCTTTTCTTGTCCTCTAATTTGCAGGTGCCTCCTGACCGATCTGATTTTTAAACAACGAAGAGCTCCAAAGACCAGTTCTCCACGCTTGTCCAATCTCTCATCACTCCCCAGGTGGTCTCCCCCTGCCATTTGAAAGAGAATATTATACATGTTGTTATGGAACAAATTTCAAGATATATTGTTAAATGAAAATCCATGAAAGATGGCAAGTTGGATGAGTGCAGCAGTTTGGGGTGACTGATGACACAGGGGTGGAGAATTTGACTTCTACTCTGAAAGGCTTGGGCACAAATAAGCCAGGAAGTCACATTAAAGAGCTGACTATGTTCACCCACCTCATTAGAACTGACTCAAATGTGTTCCTTTTTATGGCTGAGTAATGCATATTGAAAAGCAGAGACATTGCTTTGTCAACAAAGGTCCGTCTAGTATAGGCTGTGATTTTTCCAGTGGTCATGTATAGGTGTGAGAGTTGGACCATAAAGAAAGCTGAGTGCCAAAGAATTGATGCTTTTGAATTGTGGTGTTGGAGAAGACTCTTGAGAGTCCCTTGGACTGCAAGGAGATCCAACCAGTCCATCCTAAAGGAAATCAGTCCTGAATATTCATTGGAAGGACTGATGCTGAAGCTGAAACTCCAATACTTTGGCCACCTGATGTGAAGAGCTGATTCATTTGAAAAGACCCTGATGCTGGGATAGATTAAGGTCAGGAGGAGAAGGGGATGACAGAGGATGAGATGGTTGGATGGCATCACCGACTCAATGGACATGGGTTTGGGTGTACTGCAAGAGTTGGTGATGGACAGGGAGGCCTGGCATGCTGCGGTTCATAGGGTCGAAAGAGTCGGACACAACTGAGCGACTGAACTGAACTGAATATTCCATTGTTTATATGTACCCCAGAGCCTATTATACAGAGTGAAGTAAGTCAAAAAGAGAAAGATAAATATCACATTCTAACATATATATGCGGAATCTAGAGAAATGGTACTGAAGAATTTATTCACAGGGCAGCAATGGAGAAACAGACTTAGAGAATAGATTTATGGACATGGGGAGAGGGGAGGAGAGGGTGAGATTTCTGGAAAGAGTAACATGGAAACTTACATCACCATGTGAAAAATAGATAGCCAATGGGAATTTGCTGTGTGGCTCAGCAAACTCAAACAGGGGCTCTGTGCCAATCTAGAGGGGTGGGATGAGGAGGGAGATGGCAGGGAGGCTTAAAAGGGAGGGGATGGATGTGCACCTGTGGCTGATTCATGCTGAGGTTTGACCGAAAACAACAACATTCTGTAAAGCAATTATCCTTCAATTTAAAACTAGATTTTTTAAAAAAGAGCTAACAAGTAGTCCCTGAAAACTATAATGTTTCTACTCACTTAAACAGAAATTAAATTTAATTTAAAGTTAAAAGATGAATCAGGTATACATCTTACCCTCCAGAAATGTATAGTTTGCTGCGTGTGGATAGGGGGTTGAAAAATAAAATAGTTACAAAATAAGGAGCAAATGGTGTTGCCAGAGAAATGACAGTTGGGACTTATGGAAACTCAGATAAATAGAGCAGCTTTTAAAAGTTTGATGAAGCTGAATTAGTTTTGACTTCTTTATTGCACACTTGCAAAATTAGCACATTTCCTAATTGCCCCTGTAATCAGATTGAAATTTCTAAAGTTTTCTGTTGCTTGTACATGCTCCCAGTCTCATAACTTGGATGGAAAAGTCTTTTTCTTGGTCTATCTCACAGACCTCGAGAACCCAAGAAACACATATCTAAGGATAAATATTTGAAGGAAAAAAACAATTTTATTTCATTAGATTTGAGAGAAAGGGGTCAAAATGGAGAGATTAACACATGGGACACTGGGAGAAACGTAGAGAGGTTGCCCCAAGCGGCTAGTAGATGGCCCAGCTGGGATCTGAACCCAGGTCTGTCTGATTCCAGAGCCCATACTCTTTCAGTATTATAGCCTGGCCTCAAATATAAATTCATATTTAAACATTATAAAAAGAGGAAAAGGTACCCATGGGTAAGAAAACATTTGATTTACAAAAAAGAGGGAGTTATTGATGGCACAAGTGCCCTAGAAGAACTAGAGAAACACAAGACATTCAGAAGTATGCACATCCATGGACTTCCGCGGTGGTCCAGTGGTTAAGACTCCACACTCCCACTGCAGGGGACGTGGGTTTGATCCCTGGTCAGGGTCTAAGATCCCACATGCCATGTGGCGCAGCCAAAAGAAAAAATAGGTACATCCACAGTAACACTATAAAACGTTATGGAAACAGAGAGAAAGAAGGAAGATACAGACTATCTTAAGAATAATTGCCCCATTTGATTGTTAGTGAAATTATCATCATTTCCTTTTATTTTCTGTATCTAACATATAAATGTGCTCATTTCCTCTCTTCTTGGTTTTTGTGCTATAAGCAGGAGAAGGTAAATATAGAGCTGAATCTTATCCAAGCTGGAGATTTAGATTCCTGTTCTCTGCCTTTCAACTCCCACTTCATCCAAAGACCTTCACCATCACTCCTTACCTGCTCTTGCCCTCATCCTCTGCTAAAATCATTATGTCTGTTGGGTCTAATCCACATCAGTCTTCAACCGTTCTTAAAACTTCTGAAACACCAGCTTTTCTTGGACCTAATGTCATTGAGTCAAATCAAAGGACTTGATTTTTGTTCTAACCAGTAGTCATCAGTTGTGAATATTCCTATGCAGATTTTGATTGACTTGTTGTCATGAGTATAAATTTATGTTTAACTTTACAGCTATGTATTCAGTAACTGTCACTATCTTATTGACTGCCCAGCTTAATGACAGCTATCCAGTAGAAAGATGACAGATAGAGAGAAAAAGAGATAGATAGAGAACATAAATGTTAACCAAAAGTGAACACATCTTTTTAAATATAGATATCTCTGGGCTTGGTGATAATGCTGTTTCATAGCTGATCTACTGTATTACCCTGAGAATAATTAGCCCTAAACATCAAAGGACTGTTATATGTTTTTTTTCTCTCTTTTCTCCAAAGAAAAGCACAGTGGGATATGTAAGATGTCAGAAATAATTAGACAAAATTGCACAAGCCCATTGTGATACTAAAATATCTCTGGAGTTGAATATTTGCTGTGAAACTTTAAAATCTGGTCTGAAAGATGCTTATTATAAACAGTATAATTTTTTTCTTTAAAGGTAAAGGTCCCAGAATTTTTAAAGCATGGTATTATGTGAATATATGGTTGCAAGTGTGAAAAGACTCATAAAGATTAATAAGAAAGTCATCTGGGTGGCAAGATAGATGTAAAATTTGGTAATGTTGCCCTCAGAAAGAGTTTGGGAACTTAAAAAAGTAGCATTTGAAAAATAATGTAGGGATGAAGTTTATTGGTGAGCATAACATAAAAGAAACAGACTCACAGAGACAGAGAACAAACTAGTGGTTACCAGCGTGGAGAAGGAAGAAAGGAGGGGCAACACAGGCGTAGAGGATTAAGAGATACAAAGCCAACTGTTGTATATAAGGTGAGCTACAAGGACAGGGACTTCCCTGGCCGTCTAGCAGCTAAGACTTCGCCTTCCAGTGTAGGGGCTGAGGGTTCGATCCCTGGTCAAGGAGGTAAGATCCCACGTGATTTGTGGCCAGAAAACCGAAGCACACAACAGAAGCAATGTTATAACAGATTCAATAGTTTAAATAAAAACGGTGCATATTTTTAAAACTCCTTTTAAGAAACGCTACAGGGGGCTTCCCGGTGGCTCGGCAGGAAAAAAAAAAAAAAAATCTACTACCAGCGCAGGAGACAGTGGTTCGATCCCTGGCCCAGGAAGATCGCACGTGCCACAGAGCCAGTGAGGCCGTGGGCCTCAGCTGCTGAGCCCGCGCTGCAGAGCCGGGAGCCACAGCTGCAGATGCCCGCCCGCCTGCAGCCCGTGCTCTGCGCCGCGAGACGCCCCAGCCACGCAAAGCCCACGCGCTGCAGCTAGAAAGCAGCCCCTGGCCGCCGCGACCGGGGAAAAGTCTGTGCGGCAGTGAAGACCCAGCACAGCCAAAAGTAAACGGATCAACAAAAAATTTAGAATGCTGCATGGGTATGCCCTACAGCGCAGGGACTACAGCCAGTAACCGTGCATAGAGTGTAACCCTGAAAACTGTGGTCACCATGCTGTCCATTTGTAGCATATGATATTGTATATCAAGTGTGCTTCCGTTTTTTAAAAAGACGGCGTTTACGTTCAGAGAAGAAAATATTTGCATCAAAAACATGTGCAGACTTTCTGAATCCTGAAACACTGTCCTTTGTCTTCCAGGTGAAAGAACGTGGCTTTCTCATTCAGACGATAGCATCCAATGCTGTGGCTTTTCCATTTACCCACATAAAATGGAACCCGAGAGACAACGCAGCTGAGGAGGTCACGGGGTCCTCACCAGTGAAAGACGTTCAAGGCCGCATAGTTTCCAGCTGAAACAAGCAACCGCCCGCTTCTCCGCAGCATAGCAGGTTGGAAGAGGCGGAAATGAACCTCACCAACTGCACCGCGGAGGCCGGTGTGGCCGGGAGGCCCAGGAGCGTCACCGAGAAGATGCTCGTCTGCGTGGCTCTGGCGGTCATCACCGCCCTGACCACGCTGCTGAACTCCGCCGTGATCATGGCCATCTGCACCAGCAGGAGGCTGCACCAGCCCGCCAACTACCTGGTCTGCTCCCTCGCCGTGACGGACCTCCTGGTGGCCGTGTTCGTCATGCCCCTGAGCGTCGTGTACATCGCCATGGACGGCTGGGGGCTGGGGCAGCTGGTCTGCGAGGTGTGGCTGAGCGTGGACATGACCTGCTGCACCTGCTCGATCCTGCACCTCTGCGTGATCGCCCTGGACAGGTACTGGGCCATCACCGACGCCGTGCGCTACGCCAGGAAGAGGACCCCCCGGCGGGCGGGCGTCATGATCCTCGCCGTCTGGGCCATCTCCGTCTGCATCGCCGCGCCCCCGCTGTTCTGGAGGAGCCGCCGGCGGCCCGGCGCCGCGCCCAGCCAGTGCGCCATCCGGCACGACCGCGTGCTCTACACCATCTACTCCACGCTGGGCGCCTTCTACATCCCCCTGGCCCTGATACTGGTGCTCTACTACCGCATCTACCACGCGGCCAAGAGCCTCTACCAGAAGAGAGGCTCGAGCCGGCACTTCGGCAGCAGAAGCGCAGACAGCCAGAGCTCGTTCGCCAGCGGTAAGCTGGCCCAGACGTTCTGCGCGTCGGGCCGCTCCGCCTCGGGCCCCGCCGCGGGGTCTGAGAGGGCCCAGGCCCGCGTTGGGATCCCCGCCTCGGACGACGACCCGGATGGCGCAGGGGAGCGCCAGCACATCTCCAGCGCCAGGGAGCGCAAGGCAGCGCGGGTCCTGGGTCTCATTCTGGGCGCCTTCATCTTCTCCTGGCTGCCGTTCTTCATCAAAGAGCTGATCGTGGGCTTGAGCACCTACGTCGTGTCCGCCGAAGTGGCCGACTTCTTGACCTGGCTCGGCTATGTGAATTCTCTGATCAACCCTCTGCTCTACACAAGTTTCAATGAAGACTTTAAGCTGGCTTTTAAAAAGCTTATTCGGTGCCGAGAACATAGCTAGGCTGTAGAAACTCAGAGGGCTGGGCTTTTAGCAGCCGCGTGAGTGCAAGGCGGTAAGGGATGCAGCGTGTTAATTCTTGAACACAGTTGGTTCAGGAGAGTTTGTAAGTATGTGTGGTCTTGTTTTGTCTTTTTTTCCTTTTTCTGTTTTGTTATTTCATGTGTTGTTTTCTACCTCTGGTCTTATTTGTGGTACGTAAGTTCAAATAAACATGATCAAACAAAAACAAATTTCATAGCGGTAATAATAAGGTGAAATAGTAAAGACTTTCTATTTCTTTAGCCATTTCAGTTAACCCAGCAATTAAAGAATGCCAAAACAAATCTTCATTTGCAGAATTATTTATTACTTACGTATCGAATACATGATGACTTGCCCTGGGGTGTGGCATTAATTCTGAGGTTATGGATCCAAATGCTTAAAAATTCCTTTGGGTATTGCATGATAACATAAAGGACTTTTTTAAAGTGGTGCGCTGTCATCTACTGCTTGCAGACCTGACCTGAAGTCACCTTTTATGACTACCTTTCGGGCACAAACGGTGTCGCTGGCTCTTAGTACTCATAGCTCACTGTTAAATAAGCATCTTCATTCTCTAAAAGGAACCTAGAATGAATGTACTAATACTTTCCTAGGCCTTTGACTGTGAATGTGAAACATGAGCAAATAATATTATGAGACAATCATCAAAACTGGTCACTCTGTTGTTGACACATTGGTCCTCAGACGCATCACAGCAAAGCTTCGAGCACACTCTCCCATTCTAGCAGGATTAAAGTGGGAGTACATGCCAACCTGGAGAGCTTTTAAAGCAACCTTAAGCTACTGCACCCATTAAGGGTTGTATTGATCAGATGAGGGAATATATTACCTGAAGGACTTTGCTGAAGAATGTTGCTCATTAAATTACCAGTTGTGCACATGAAAAAAAAAATTAAATATTGAACTCTATGTTTATAGCAGAAACCACCCACCGGGAAGTGAGTATGAAATCGCGTCTCCTGGAATCCCTGTGGCTTCCATGCCAGACTGCTGGGTGGGGCCAGGAGGCTGCAGGCAGGACCCGAGGCCACACTGTGACCGACCGGGACTGATGGCTCCAGTCTGTCGGAGGAGCTCACCGCGGTCGAGAGTGCTGGCAGAAGGGACTGAAAGTCTGTCAATTCTGGGACATTCCTCAGTCAGTGACTGTTGTAGACCTGGGCCCCTCACCTCGCATCCACACCCTCTCCCACTTCTTCACGGCCCCCAGACTGTGTCTCTTCTTTGCTGAGAAGACATTGGTTTCTCAACCATCTCCACCGCGTGTCGTACCCCTTAATTCCATCCCCTCTCAACTTTTCTGTAATTTCACCTCTTTCCTCGTTCTCTCCCTCTCTCTTTCGATCTCCTCCCACCCTTCTTTAATCTCAGCCACCAGCGTGCTCGGGGCTTTTGGACACTAGGACGGAAGGCTTCTGGCTGTAGTGCCTCCTCATGCTCTCCTCCATCTCTCTCCTCGTTCTCCCACCTGAGTCTCCTGTTGTCCGCCCATTTGTTCTGCCTCCAGCTCTCACCTTCCACTGCCTATTCTCTCTTTTGCCATCTGGGAATGACTGTCCCAATTCCCCCAAAACTGATCTCCCAAAGGTTACCGGTGACTTGCCAGTGGGCAAATCTAGTGGCCTTCCCTCTGTCCTCATCTAACTTCCTGTTCTCATCGGTTCAAACAGTTAGCCATCCCTTTCTTGTTGAAGCCCATGCCTTCTAGGCTCCTTTACTTCCTCATTTCTCTAGCTGCCTTCTAATTCTTTGCCTCCTTTTCTTCATTCTGGGAGTTTATCATCAGCTCTCACTTCCTGTCTATTCATACTCCATCCCAACCCCCATCATTTCCACACATAGTTCCATGCCTGAGACTCTGAAATGTGTGTCTCTGATTCTGATCTGTCTCTCTCTCACACTGTAGACCCATGAATTAAGTCTGGTGGACATCTCCTTGTGAACACTGTCAGTGCCTCAAACACAGCCCTTCTAAACTGAACTAATGATCATGCTCCTGCACTCAAACCTTCTCCTTTCTACCTTCTCAGTCTCAGACAACAGGATTTTGTTTTATTTATTTTGGGGGCTACACTAGGTCTTCATTATAGCACGTGGGCTTTCTCCAGCTGCAGCTCACAGACTTAATTCGCTCCCAGGCCTGTGGGATCTTAGTTCCCTGACCAGAGATTGAACCTGCCTCCCCTGCGTTGGAAGGCAGATTCTTCACTTGTTTTTTGCTTTTGTTTTCTTTCTTCGGCTGTGCTGAGTCTTCATTGCTGTACGTGGGCTTTCTCTAGTTGTGGCGAAGGAAGCAACTCTCCAGCTGCGGTGTGTGGGTCTCCCACTGCCGTGGCCCCCCTTGTGCCAGAGCACAGGCTCTGGGGAGTGTGGCCTTCAGTAGGCATGGCCACGGGCTCAGCAGTTGCAGCTCCCAGGTTCTACGGCACAGGCTTAGCAGTTGTGGTGTGTGGGCTTAGCTGCTCCACAGAATCTTCCCGGACCAGGGATTGAACCAATGTCCCCTGCATTGGCAGGCAGATTCCTAACCACTGGATTACTAGGGAAGTCCCAGACAACAGGATTACCATGCAGTTTATCATTCACATTAGATTAATGAGATTCTCTCTCTTTGTGGTTTGCCTCTCGCATCCAGAGTATAAAAGTCATATTATTCGTTTACCTCTGTAGAAATGCTTGCATATGCTCCCTCCTTCTCCAATAACGTGGTCCTCTTCCCTGGGCCAATCTTCTTATCTGATCCACCTACCTCTGGACTCCTCGTCTGCAACTCTGCCCCAGCCCACCCTCCAGACACGTCTTCCTACATCGGTAGTTCTCAAAGCAACGTCTCCAGACCAGCAGTGTTAGTTTCACTGGGGAACTTGTTAGAAAAGCAGTCTAGGGCCCCACTGAAAACCTACCAAGTCAGAAATTTCAAGGCAAGGGGCATCCATCTCTGTCTTAATAAGCCTTCCAGGAGATTCTGGTGCACGCTAACATTTAAGAATCACTCCCCTAGAATGTCCTGTTGATTTTTAATAACAGCACTCAAAATCCCCTACTGTTTTCCCATCAGTATAAGACAAAGTTCCCAGATATAACGTTCAAGCCTTCTTCACCATGTGGCCTCAAGCCACGTTTCCAAAGCTAAGTCTCAGCACTTCTTCTCATCTACATCATATTTCAGAGAAATCTGGATATTTCCTGTGTTTTCCGAGCTTTCCTAACATTTTGCCTCCACTGCTTCAGGAACCTGATTCCATAAGTTCCCAGCTTTCTTCCCCCAGTCCTTCATCATGGAATGCAAACGCAGTCTCTTCTACAAAGTCTTCCTGAGAAGACTGTCTGTCACCATGGAAGTCCTCTCTCTGGGGACTACGCTCCCTGGAACCTTGTGGGAACCACTGTTTTTATAATTGCTTCCTGCATTGTCGTGCCTTTGTTTGTGTATTTCTGCTGTCTGCCCCCGGTAGATTGTGAGCTCCTTGAGGACAGGAACGGTGTCTGTGTTATCTCTGTATCCCTAAGAACTCCTACAGTGTTTTACACACAGTAGGCACTCAATAAATATCTGTTAATGTGAATGAAATTATGTCCCCAGAAAAGAAATGTAAGTGTGCAATGTTTTCTCAGTGAGAAAACCAAACTTTAAAAATCTCATGATGCAATACACACTTCCTTTTTCTTTAATATTTACCCTCTCATCCCAACTTTGTTCAAAAACCGCTAGGAACGCTTCCACATGAGAATAAAATGAATTTCTCATGCCACTGAACATAAATGAATGTCCTTTATTGGTTAGGAATCAAGCTAAGCTGCTCCCAAAGAGACCCCCAAATATAGCAATTTGAGCAAGACAGCTCCTCTTTCACATGACAGTCAGGACGGAGGCGGGAACGCAGAGGGAGCGGGAAACTGCTGCACAGGGTTCTCCAAGGACTCGGATCCTTACATTTTCTGGCTCTGCCATCCTCTCAAGGCTGGTCCTCGTCTGCGTGGCCAAAGCTGACTCCCCATCACATCCACATTCTAGTCCAAAGGAAAGGGGAGAGAAAAATGGAGAGCAAGCAGTTTCCTTTTAAGAAAGTCACATGGAAATTATACATATCACTTTTCCTTGGATTCCATTGGAAATAACTTGGCCACATGGGCTTTCCTGGCGGATCAGCTGGTAAAGAATCCGCCCGCAATGAGAGAGACCTGGGCTCGATCCCTGGGTTGGGATGATCCCCTGGAGAAGGGAATGGCTACCCACTCCGGTTTTCCGGCCTGGAGAACTCCATGGGCTGTATAGTCCATGAGGTCACAAAGAATCGGACACGACAGAGCTGCTTTCACTTTCACTAGTCACATGGCCACACAGAACTGTAAAAGAGAATTAAGAGAGTGAATCTCTTTTGGGCAACCATGTGCCTTGCCAAAAATGAGCACTTTGAAATAAAAAGGAGAGAATGGATACCAGGGGCCAATGAGCCACCACTTCTACAAAAGAATATTGGTTTCTGCACGTGCAGCTCAAATGCTACAGGGCAGGCCAGATGGCTGTCCAGCCAGTGGTGATGTGTGCACCAGGATGTTGAGGTTTAAGTTAGGGGTGATTTAACAAGATTGTGCCTATGCTGAAAATCTAGTATTATCATGACTGTAATGGCTATAATATCTAGAAACTATGGGCAACTTGCTCGCTTTTTTAATCACCCTCCATAAGTCTTCATTGAAAATTCTTGGCAATTATGAGTTTAAACCTTTCACGAGTCTAAGTAAATAAAAACACAGAAATTATATGCATAATTAATTTTCACTTACTAACTCATTTCCAGTTTACTAGATAGATCCTAATTAAATATGCTTTCTCATACCTATCTCTGTTCTTAGCAAAAAAGAATCCATGTATGTTTCCTAACATAAATCAAACCTGTTGAAAAAAATCTGTTGTTTGATTTACTCCTTTAACTGATAGTGTGATTTACTACTGACCGTATTGCCCCCTTAAACTAAAGCTTAAATGAAATAATAGTACCTTCTGATATGATCGGTGCTTCTAGGGTAAACATTAGCAGATTAAAAGTAAACCCAAGGAGTCACATTTCATTCACCTCCGTTAACTAATAAATTAGGACTTTGGGGCTTCTGTACTTGGTAAAAGAAATCTTGGACATATGACTCCGCTGGAGACCTGGCTGTTGCTCTGCTTGTAACTAGTGTCAATAAGAACACGTGGGAGCAGTACTGCTTACTATCGGCTTTGGATAACTCTATAGGCCTCCCACACTTATGAACTTCAGCTTGCAAACTGATACTTATATACCCAGAGCAACACCCAGCAACTGTGCAGATTACCAGCACAAGTCATGTATTAACAGTTTCAGCCGTCACATTGGCCTTAGTGGACTCGTGTGTTTGCAGCGTTTGCTAAATTTTTAAGACCTCCTACAGATAACTTCATTTTGTAAACATTTGCAAAAACAGTAAGAACATTAGAAAAAATAACAAAAGGAGTATGTGACTGCAATAGAAATACAAATAATGGCAATTTTTAAATTAAAATTGCTGAGACAGTGACAGTCATTGGATATGGGAATGGGATGAAATCTTGTTGAGTTTCTAGGGGCCACCACAAGCAACAGGTGAAAAGCCCTGTGCCTAAATTGTCAACTATAATTATCAGGAAATAAGGAAAAGTGATTGATGAGATGTCTCAGCATCGCACAGTAGTTCTAAGAGGTATCTGGGAATGTGTGTGAGCACATGTAGTAATCTCAGCAGAGAACTCTAGTGACATTTTACAATAAGAGACAAAAGAGGCTAAACCCTGCAATTAAAAAAAAACACACAGTCCCACTCAGTGAAGAATTGTGCCACCCAGAATACCATTATCACCACCTCCTGGAAACCCCAGGTGTACCAGCAGGAATGCGGGATACTCAGGAGCCTAATTAATTCAGCTGTTGGCTTGGGGATGTTTGAGGACTTAAAGACTACACATCATGAGAGCGTTGCTTATGAATTTTATTGTAAGTCATGGCGAGTATCAAAGGCTAAGGCCAATTTAAATCTGCCCAGTGACAGAGTGGGGATTTCCCTGGTGGCTCAGATGGTAAAGAATCCACCTGCAATGCAGGGGACCTGGGTTCGATCCCTGGGATAGGAAGGTCCCCTGGAGAAAGGATTGGCTACCCACTACAGTATTCTTGCCCTAGAGAATTTCAAGGACAGAGGAGCCTGGCGGGCTACAGTCCATGGGATCACAGAGTCGGACATGACTGAGAAACTAACATTTTCATTTTCACTTTTTCAATATCAAAGTGAGGGTCGGGCCAACAAATACAGACATAATGGGTAAAGAGCTTCCCATGACAGTGATAGAGGGACCCAATAAAATGTCTATCATCACAAAGGAGGTATTGTTACTTGACAGAACTGGCTTATATCTTTATCTGATGAAAAGGTTTTTGCAGACTAAATATAGACTCACCTAAGAGCCCCAGACTTAGAGGACTTCCCTAGTGGTCCAGTGGTTAAGACTCCAGACTTCCACTGCTTGGGGTGCAGGTTGGATCCCTAGTCCGGGAACAAAGATCCTCCACAGGTTTCAGATACCTGTCAGTAGGAGGAGCTAATTTTAAATGGTAGGAAGGAAGATACTGGATGTTCCTGGGACACTTAAATCATACAAGGTCCCTGAATTATCCTCCTTTCTCTCCATAAACCCCAGAAAGTACACAGCAGGTTTCAGCCTTGCCACCCCCCCCCCAAAAAAAAAAAAAAAATGGGGGTAGGGCCTTGAAATTGCCCCGTTCAGAGTAGAAGGGAATCACTCTGAGACTTCTTTGCTTCAGGAAAGCAATCTGCTGCCTCTCTAGAAGCTTCCATCACCCAGGACAGAGGGTGGTGCGTAGGAGCATTCAATTTATATGTCTGTTGAACTTAATCGAAGTGAACACATTGATTACAGACTTTGAGAAATTTAGAAGCAGATCTATTTCCTGGGTAAGGAGGGTACCTTCTCATGAGGAAGTTGAATTGTCAAACATGTATTAAAAAAAAAAAAAAAAAAAGCTCCAGGACACTGATGCTACAAGAGGAACTGGGAACGAATATCAGCAGAGTCCCAGGTAATCAAGAATACTGACGGACCACCCGCTATGAGTGTGAGTAGATAATGGGAAATTTTAATTGAAAAAAGGGACGACAGCAGCAATATGAAGACAGCAAGAGGAAGAGCAGACGTCAGAAGACAATATTGGTGTCGGTTTTGGGTCCACAAACAGCAAGTGGGACTCTGGCATGACTCTGACATGTACCTCGGCACTGGGAGCTCTGCGAGAGGAAACCAGAGGGGAAAGAGGGAAGATAATCCAGGCGGAAAACTAGGAGACCCTTGTCTTTTTCTTAATTTTTTTTAATTGTGTTAAAAGTCACATAATATAAAACATACTATTTTAACCATATTTAACTGCAGTTCAGAGGCACTAAGGACATTAAGATCATTATGCAACTCTCACCATCACCCATCCCCCGAAGTTTTCACCTTCCTAAACTGAAACTGTGTCCCCATTAAACACCAGCCCCACCCCTCTTCCCCATCCTTTCCCTCGTTCCTGACACCTACCAGTGCACTTTCTGACTCTATCAATTTATCTGCTCTAGGTACCTCATATAAGCAGAATCAAATAGTATTTTCTGTACCTACTGTATATTGGATTGCACTTTTTTCTATTTTTATTTTTTAAATTATTAAAATATGATACATTTACAGGAGACTTGGAAGATAAAGAACAAAGTTACATATAGTTCTACCATATATTGCAATTATTTTTTAACTAGATAGATTAAAATTTTTATTTGGAGTTTCAATATCAAATTCTCCAAAGTTAATAGGATGAATATACAGAAAAGCAGAAGGATACAGTAAACCTGAAAACCACTATGAGCCAATTCAGCATAATTGAGATTTATGCAATTCTCACACAACAGTAGGGCAGAAATTCTATTCAAGTCTCCATAAACTAAGAAACAGTGGGACATATCCAGGGACATAAAACAAGGTGCAAAAATTTCATAGTCTCAAGGTATGGAAATCATATAGAGTCTGTTCTCTTATCTTTGTGGAGTTATGTTAAAAATCAACATCAAAAATATTTGAAAATAACCCACATATTTTCAAGGGCAATGTGACATTTACCAAGAGAGAGGTTAACCTAATATATGTATGAGACCCTAGTCTTAAGGGCAGATTTATAGAAGTCTGATCATGTTTATTTTCCATTTAGATAAAATACAATTTTAGAGGGGGTTGTAAGCATTGCTTTTGCTAAGAGGATGAGGAAGAGATGAGACAGCAGAGAGCATTTGCTCATCTGATTCTCAGGGAAAAGGAAGGTCATACCAGAGGCTCTGAAGAATGGAGAAGGAATGGTTCTTCAGAAAATGGATAAACAACATGGATACAAGAAATCAGGTTGGCATGTCTGTCCAGTTTGTATGGCATCAAGTAGTCACATGTCAAGGGATGATTTAGGCAAAGCTAATTCATGAAGACACCCAAAGGAATGAGGATGGAAACAGTTCTCTGAGGAAAATTTAGACTCCTGAGCAGCCTAATAATGAGCAGACCAGTGATCCCAAGTGTTTGCAGTTCATGGTTAAGCACCCAGTAAGGAACCAACAAATGAATAAATCAGTCACTCAGTTAAGCAATGAAGCCCGAGTTGGTATTTGGATGGCAAAGGAGAACAACTTGGGGAATATATAAAATACACATTCAGAGGTGAGAAACAGTGATACAAAAGAGCTGAGGGCGCAAGCTAAAGCGTCCTCTCTAGCTGGACTTTGCAGGTGGGGGCGGCCAGGGGTGCTCCATGGAGAACAAGGGGAACACCCAGGTGGTAGAGGCTGTAGACGGGCTCTAACCCTCTGAGGCAGCGTGTGTCCTCTCGCCTGGCAGCTTGGCTTGAATGCTTCTTATATATCACTCTGTCAGTGACGAAGAACTGAGGCCTGACTCCCCTTTGTAACCACACATTCGTACCCACAAAAAGGAAAACAATGTCCTGAACCCCAGTAAGGAAAGCAAAGGTTTGTTTGATACAGGCATGTGTCATCGGTTGAATAGATACCAGAGTCCGGTTAGAAATGCCATGTCATATATGAGAGAAGATAGGATGGGATGGGCTGGGCTGAGGATGGGAGACTCGGGGAAGACGGAGCAGCGCTATATTTTGAGAAGTGATTTAAAAAACAGTGATAGCTTTTCTCTTTGCATTCAACAGACCCCTATAACAGGCTGTTAATACGCATATTAATTTAGTTTATATGTCAAACTCCCTACGTAGTTTGTAAGATCCTTGAAGGTGGGTACTGTGTCTTATTTCTCTCTGTACAACCGTTCCCTAGCATAGGCACTCCAGAAATGTTTGATGGATAAATGAATAAATGAAGGATCCCAAAATCAAGTAGACTGAAGGTATTACTGAGCAATCCTGAATGTGTCCTGCAATCCTGAAAAGCTGAAACTGGAACTTCAGTAAACGATTTTAAGAGGCAAAATAATATTGCAATGTCAGGCACACCATTTATGCACATGTCACTTCATGTATGACAATACAAACTGGAAAAGGAGGCTATGCGAATATCAGCCTCACTGGGAATACCGAGGAGAAATCACGATCAGAATTTTCAAAACATGCCTATGTGGAAGATATCTTGCCTCAGAACGCATACCTTGCCCACAAATTCCTTCTAAGTGGGTTATAAAACACAGGCCCTGCTAAGAAAAGCTGCTGTAGGTGGTTCTTGAACCACAAACCACCATATAGTACCACGTGATATCCTGACCCCTATCAGTCATCCACTGACTGATCCAGCCAGTCAGCACCCGACCCCAGGGCAGCTACATCTACCAGCTGGCTGTGTTCAATGGGGTGGCCTGGTACAGAAGCTCCCCCCAAACAGCAAGCCATCAGTTGCAATGACGACAGTCGTTCCTCTCAAGAATCTGAATGAAAAATGTATGAAGAGACGGTGCGCTATCAGGGGAAGCAGGAGTAGAAAGAAAGGCAAAGGGAGGATGAAAAAAACAAGTAGGCAACTGGCATCCACGGCAAAGGACATGAGTGACGCTAATTAATTCCTGCTGCCGAGGAGCCAGCAGTGTCATCTGTCGCCAAGAGCTGCCTCGAACAGCTCCTGACAGCCTTCTGTCCCCAAACTATACTCCAGACCCTTGAGGTTTAGCTTCAAGAATGCTCCAGAGACTCCCGTCTCTCTTTTAGCAGCAGTTACCGTCACAGTCAGGGCCTCCGCGGTGGCTCAGTGGCCAAGACTCTGCCTGCCGATGCGGGAGACGCAGGTTCGACCCCTGGGCTGGGAAGACGCCCTGGAGAAGAAGATGGCAATGCGCTCAGTATTCTTGCCTGGGAAATCCCACGGACAGAGGGGCGTGACGGGCTACGGTCCACGGGGTGGCCAAGGTCAGACATGGCTTGGAGACGTGGTAAGTGGTGGTCAGAGGGGAGGTGAGGAGGGGGACTGACAGGAGAGGAGGCTGGTCAGCCAGCCAGGTCCATGACGAGCCTCAAATGCCTCACTAAGGTGCTGGGTTTAATCCTGCTAGCAGCAGGAAAACGCCGAGGATGTTAACCAAGGGAGAACACGACCAGACCCGCAGTGTGGAAGGCCTCTTTGAATGAAGAATGGAGGAACGGAGACTAGGTAGACAGGTATCGGGATGGTCAGAAAGTGGTGAGGGGGAGTGTGCACCAAAGAAGAAAAACAGTGAGGGGAAGGGAAGGTGGGGAGACGTTCAGCTTCAGAGGTAAAATAGGACAGACAAATCTGTAGACTGAACTAGAATATGACCTTTTGAAATCAAAATACTGCAAAGTTTCAGACTGCCAAGGAGTGGATCACCAGTCTCATAATTTGAGGATACAGTAGTGGAAGACAGCAAGAGTCATCTTCTTTGCCAGGCAGGCCAATCCTTTTCCCACTTTGGAGACTGCCAAGCCTAGCTTAATCACAGTCAACTGGACAGAAAATCTCTTCGAGGAAACAATAGGATCAGAGGTGTTAATTACACACCTCATTTGTCTGCGCTGTTAGCATTATTCTTTCATTGAGCCCTTCTAAACACATTGGTTACTTAACAACTAGGTTAAGCAAACAAGACTTACTCTGCAGATATCCATTCATTTATCATTCAACAAACATTTACTGAGCACCTACCATCTGCCAAGAACTATGCTAGGTCCTGATATTCAATGGAAAGCTAGACAATACAGATTCCTTCCCAAACTGAAATTTTATTCTAATGAAAGGAAGAAACTACTTCACAAGTATTTTCGATACCATGTGTAAAATGCAATAAAAGGCCGTATTTCTCACGCTTCAGCTTTGGTAAGTCTAGAGAGAGTCTGGAGATTCTGCATTGCTAACATCCCAAGTGATGCTGATGTCACTGGTCTGGGAACCACCCTCTGCAGAACATAGAATCATGTAAATCAGCCCCCAGAACATTTTCATCTAAAGCCATTTGAAGAGAAACCATCCAACCATCTCCTCCTCTGTTGTCCCGTTTTCGACTGCCTTCAATCTTTCCCAGCAACAGGGTCTTTTGCAACCAGTCAGCTCTTCGCATCAGGTGGCCAAAGTATTGGAGCTTCAGCTTCAGCATCAGTCCCCCCAGTGAATATTCAGGGTTGATTTCCTTTAGGACTGACTAGTTTGATCTCCTTGCAGTCCAAGGGACTCTCAAGAGTCTTCTCCAACACCACAGTTCAAAAGCATCAATTTTTTGGCGCTCAGCTTTCTTTATAGTCCAACTCTCAACATCCATACATGACTACTGGAAAAACCATAGCTTTGGCTAGACAGAATTTTGTCTGCAAAATGATGTCTCTGCTTTTTAATACACAGTCTAGGCTTGTCATAGCTTTTCTTCCAAGGAACAATCATCTTTTAATCTCATGGCTGCAGTCACCATCCACAGTGATTTTGGAGCCCAAGAAATCTTGTCACTATTTCCATTTTTTCCCCATCTACTTCCCATGAACTTTGATAAATAATGCTGAGAAATCAGATATGCAAGGTCCAGAAAGTACATGGCACCTTCAATCCAAGTTCTGGTTTGATCAAGGGAGCCCTCCAGTGGCTGATAGACAGGATTCTCTTCGTAGTGGCATTTCCAGGTGAAGAGCCTCATTGTCACATATTGTGTTACTAGGAAAGACCTCAGAGAGCATTTGCTCAATCTTCCACACTTAAGAGATGAGTAGACACAGACACTCGGAGACTGTATGTACATATTTCGGAAGTCAGAGTTTACGCCACTTTTTAATACTTAGCACTTTATGTTGTTCCTGAGAATGTCAAAATTCAACAATTTCCATTTTAACATAATTAAGAGCTACTTTTGTTTTTGAGGTGTGTAACTAAGGTACGCCTGCAGTGACCGAGACACAAAATGATCACTCAGTAATGTTACTGTGATGATTTAAACATATTTATATCATGGAATTATTTTAGTACTAATGCTTCGGTTGAAATTGTCCCACAACTAAAACACCAGTATTTTTTGTCTCTTCAAAACCTGTCCTTGTGATGGTTCCTTGATGCCCTCTGCTGGTCACAATGTCACTATCCAATGTTCATTATGTATTATTTCTGTGTGGTCTACTGATCTATCTAATAATATGCCAGAACATTAGAAAAGTTAACTTTGGGGATAAATAAGTAAATAGAGGAATATGCAAATTATAATAATACATTAAAATTAGGTAATTAAATTAAAATTAGGTAATGAAATAAACCCAAAACAATTACTGGAATAAATTTGGGGGATGTTAGACAAGACGTCCACTAATTTCACCTACTGTTTGATCTACAAAATGCAATAACTAAGCTCTCACTTTTGGTCTCAATATAAAAATTTCCAACTGTGCTATAACCATCTGTAAGGATGACCTATTAAATGGTTCATTACTGAATTTGACACAGAAAGACAGAATCTAAAATTCAGTTATCAAATGCTGAGAGATACTATGTTAAGAAGGGCAGACAACAGAAGAACATGAGTGAATGCCCATTCATTCAGACAGCCTCAATGCTAAATTAACTAAAATACATTCTTTAAATACACGGTTTAGTATATACCGACATGCATACGCTGCATAGCATGAAACCCTTCTTTGGACCCAAAGAAAAATCACAATTCCTAATAATGAGCCACATTATGCCGTAACCGGTCACATCACTGATGATCCACTCCCGTCACCACCACTTCATCATCTGTAGGACCTCTGTCTTCCCTCCCCAGTCCCCCAGAGATAAATCTATCGATACATTTCCCTCACAAACACCCCCCGGCTCTAGCTGTGCCTCCAAACACCTGCTCTGGGCACCTGCCCAGGCTGGGTGCGTATGCCAAGGGGAGCTGCGTTGCTCACGGGGCATCTTTTGCTGCCAGTCAGACCTGAGCTCCTGCCCCGACTCCCCCTGCCTCTGTGGCCCCACTCCTAGCCCCAGCCTCCTCCTTGGTGCCTGCCTCCCACCCTTACTCTCCTGTCCCCCACAGCCCAGCTCAATGACTATATGTTTCTAGGGCGTCCAGAAGAAAGTACCACCGTGGCTCAGACTGCGGAAATGTGCCTTCTCACCGTGCTGGAGGCTGCAAGTCCAAGATCAAGGTGTCAGAAGGTCCGGCTTCCCCTGCCCGCCCCCTCCTTGTGTCACAGATGGACACCTGATTGTTGTGTCCTGATTCGGCCTTTCCCCTGTGTCCCTGCGTGTGTCCGCATTCCCTCTTCTTGTCTTACAGACCAAACGCATGGATACCAGGGGGGGAAGGGGAGTGGCTGAGCGGAAAGAGGGGACTGACGTGGACACTGATCTGTGCTCGGTCTCTCAGTTGTATCTGACTCTTTGTGACCCCATGAGCTGTTTGCTGCCAGACCCCTCTGTCCATGGAGTTTTTCAGGCAAGGATACTGAAACGGGTTGGCATTCCCTCCTCCAGGGGATCTTCCCAGCCCAGGGAGCAGCCCCGTCTCTTGTGTCTCCTCACTGGCAGGCAGATTCTTTACCACTAGCGCCACCTGGGAAGCCCACACTATCAACACTACGTATAAAAGAGACCAATGAAAAAAAATAAAAATAAAAGAGACCAATGAGAACCTCCTTTATAGCGCAGGGAGCTCCACCCAGAGGTCTGTGGTGACCTGAATTGGAAGAAAATCCAAAAAAAGCGGGGATGTAGTTATGCACAGCTGATTCATTTTGGCATGCTGCAGAAACCAACACAAAATTGTGAGGCAACCACACTATAATAAAAATTAAAGTGAAACATGTTCCTCTTCTGGTGAAGATACAGTCAAGTTGGAGTAGAGTCCATCCTAATTCCCTCACTTTAATTTAACCTTCTCTACAAGGCCCTAGGGCCTCCCCAGTGGCTTGACAGGTAAAGAATCACCTGCAATGCAGGAAACACTGGAGACGCAGGTTCAAACCTCAGGTGGAGAAGTTCCGCTGGAGAAGGAAATGGCAGTCCACTCCAGTGTTCTTGCCTGCAGAATTCCACGGACAGAGGAGCCTGGTGGGCTACAGTCCGTGGGGTCACAGAGAGTCGGACACGACTGAGCAGTTAACAGTGGTTTCCAGGCAGAATCAATATGATTTTGAAAGATGATTCTTACCTATATTTCTTAGAAGTTTTTCAGGTTTTTCCATTCTCTTAAAAAATAAGTTTGTGTGACTCTAAGGTTACAGCTGGTCTGCCAGACATATTTGTCCCACAAAAGGCATAATAATAGTATTAGTAGCAGTAGTATCTCTCTCTTCCAAAATGCTACCTGTTTTAATCTCTTTATAATAGGAAAAAATCTATTAATTCAAGCAGAACCTATTGAGATGTCTTTGTTTTCAGGTTTTAAAAAATTTTGTCTTAGGGAATTCCCTGGTGGTCTGGTGGTTAGAACTCAGAGCTCTCACTGCCAAGGGTCTGGGTCTGATCCCTGGTTAGGCAACTGAAATACTGCAAGCTGCATGGCACGGCCAATACAAATAAAAAGTGAAACCAGTTCTGTTAAGGACAAAGGATTTATTGGCAAAACATCAAATAACATCCATCAGCCAAAAGACAATCTACACATTACACAAATAGGTGTGCCAGTCCCTGTATTGTCAAGAGATAAGTCACTCACCGATTTAAACTAGAGCTCATGAATCAATACTCTGTTTTAGCAAATGTAACTGCTCTCATCTGCACAAAAGTGCATATTTCCTCAGGGAAATTTTCTCCTGAATTTCTCACCCATGATCAAAATTTACAATAGCCCTTGCTAAGGTTTTGTCAAGAAGTTATCTCCTGACACTTGAGAGCAGTATGTATACAAGGATGACAAAGTCAAGATCTGGTGGGACTTCCCAGGTGGTCCAGTGGTTAAGAATCTGCCCTGCAACGCAGGGGACCCAGGTCCCACTCTGGCTGAGGAGCTGACGGCCTACGTGCCGCGGGGCAGCCCTGGCCCTGGAGCAGAAGAGCTCAGATGACACAGCGAAGATTCCGCTTGCCGCAACTAAGGCTGGAAGCAGCCAAACAGACAAGTGATGGGTTTCTTAAAGTCAGGATCTAGAACCTCACATCCTTTAAGGTCATCCAGATGGAAACCTGCAACCCTGGACGCCTAGAGCTCCAGGCATGGACAGTGGGACAGACGAGGCGCTGTCGTTCTTAGGGCGACTTTCTGTGTTAGTCTGCCCCGCTCGCCAGAACGAAGAACCACAGGCCAGGGGACTTACACAACGGGCGTTTATTTTCCCACAGCTCTGAAGGCTAGAAGTCCAAGACCAGGAGCTGGAAAATTCAGTTTCTGCTGAGGTCTCTCTCCCTGACTTGTAAACGGCCACCTTGGCACTGGTGCCCTCAATGGCTTTCTTCTCTGCACATGCACAGTGAGTTCTATTAAACTCTTTCTCTTCTTGGAAAGACACCAATCCTATCAAAACAGGGCCCCACCCTTACAACCTCATTTAATTTTATCTATCGCCCTAAAGGCCCTCCAAAATACAGTCACACTGAGGGTGAGGGCTTCGGCGTATGAATCTGGAGGAGGAGCAAACAGTTCAGTCTATGTCTTTACCTCTTCTGCAACAGTGACACCCTGGTTCATGTCACTACAGCATGAGATGAAAATGCAGAATTTCTCGCTCTTCAGAGTTCTGAGATATCCATCCTTAAGGAATGCTTTATTGATTGAGATACCACTGATTCGAATTTGGTGCTATCTGAACTGGGGGCATCTGAAGCTTTCACTGGTACCACACATGCAAAAAGAATAATTGAGGCGACTGCAAGTCTTAACAAGATTGCAGAATTGGGAACGGATAGAGAATAAATTTAATGTTTGCCAGTGATATAGAAATAAGTGAACCGATTTCTAATTACCCTTAACTGGTCATAAAAGCAATTTGGTGGGCTTTCTCTTCAGGCACTCATTCCCAACTGCAGTCAAATAACTGTAAGTTCAATGCTCTAATCTTTAAAGACATTAAATACATTGCTTTTCTTTTTTAAGGAAGCAATTCTTTTTTTAAAAGATTATTTGATATGGGCTATTTTTAAGTCTTTATTGAATTTGTCATAATATCGCTCCTGTTATGTTTGGGTTTCTTGGTTCCAAGGCATGTGGGATCTTAGCTACCTGACCAGGGGTTGAACCCACACCTCCTGAATGGGAAGGTGAGCTTTTAACCACTGGACCACTGGGGAGGTCCCTGTGTTTCTTTTCAAACATTTCTGTGTCCCTAACACATGCAAATCACACTCAGGATCCTCATCTGGGTAGTCAAGGCCCTCCTTAATCCGCTTGTGCTTATGTACCCAGCACTGGTTCCCGTTAGTTTCAGCAGAACACCTACTTCAGTCAGACCACTCTTCTTCTGGCTCGCGGGCATCCAATACCAGTTTGCCCCTGGCTTGCAGGGCTGGCTTGCCCCTTCTGTCTTTGATGCTTTAAAATCTCATACTTCAGAGTGAATGCTACAAGCAGAATCTAGAAAATAGAGAGATTCTCCATGCTTTGTACTCCACTTATATAATTTAGGATCTCAATTCCTTAGTCACTTTTATTCTGAAAGTTTCTACTCCCTATAAGCCTCACCTCAAGTCACACTTCCTTGAAGAAAGACTAATTTTACTCATTTTTATGGAGCTGCTCTTCTCTGAATTTCAAGATCCATTCCAACCCTTCTGGCTGTGCCTTCCAGCTTTTCCTTCCAGTTTCTTTTTTTCATAAGCAGCCCTTGAAATGGAGTGTCAGTTCCTTCAAGTCAGGAACAGCTGACTTTTACTGTCTTTTAAACATTCAAGGAGTTCAACAGTGTGGAAACAACTGAACAAAAATTTTTTTTCTTCAAAGTAACTAGTTCAAACCCTTCACTGCTTCAAATCAATCTTCCCAAGTGATGCTAATTACTGAGGCCATGCAGCATCTAGCACTTTCTTCATTTCTGACATCAAAAGTCAGTTCTGGAGCAACAGGTATGTGACAAAGAAACATAAAAAGAGAGTGGAAAATGGACAAATTCTCTCAAAGAGGTGGAAAGGGTCGCCAGGCAGTAGGGACATTTGAATGCAGAAGAGAAAGCTCTCACTTGAAATGCTAAGTGGGAAAACAATTTAAGTTTAGTTTATGAACATTGGTGCTAATTATTTAAATGATAAGAACTAAATTAGTTTCTTTTCTTAAAACCAAATACATTCAAACCTCTTGAATTTCCTGAAGTACTAAAACAAGGTGTTGGGTACAGTGGGCTGGAATAGACAGGGTGAGGACAGAGACTGTACTTGATTTTTCAGATGCATCCTATCACCTGAGAGCAGTTTCTGCTGTTTTCCAAAAATGAGTTACAGTGGTCACACTCTGGCCTCATCCTAATATTAGGCAGTGATGGAAAATTGTCTCTCTCAGCTCTATGAATCAATAATTCTCAGTGCTTTAGAACTCCAATATCGTATTCTAACTTGATTTTATAACTACAACTCTACTAAAAGTATTCCTGGTATGATTATATATATACTTAAAGCACATAAGCTAAAAATACATACTTTCACTAAAACTCTAGACACACAAGGATAAGATGAGTTGAACTGAATTATCTAAGAAGCCATTCTAGAACCCAAGCAAAGATTCTCAGCACTTTTTTAATATGGACAATGATAAATCTGAGCAGAGAGAACACACAACTCCCTCTGACTGAATATCATAATCAATGTCTGCTCACCCAAACAATGTTTCCCAAAGTTTTTGGACAAAGGATTAATTTTAGCTGGACACATCTACTATTTGCCACTGAGTCTGTCTTTGATCAATCTCTAAAATGTTTTATTTATTTATTTGGCCATGCCTTGTGGTCTGGGGGATCTTAGTTCATTAACCAAGGATCAAAACCAAGCCCAAGGGAGTGAAAGCACTGCATCCTAACCACTGGATCACCAGAGAATCCCCAAAATATTTTTTTAAATGACAGATTTTGAAGTGTGCCAGAATTATACAACAAGGGTTCCCCTCTTAACTCAGTGGTTGATTTACTTAGTAAGCTATGTGCCGTAAACGTGTTTGAGCAATGGATGCTAGCAAGCAAGATGCAAGCAAAGGATTGAAAAGCACTTGTGCTTCTGAGGCTGCCCCTCTAACCGCCACCTCTACCACCACCGTAAGACGGAGCCCAAACACGCCTATCGAGGATGAAAGGCATGTGGTCCAGTCACTCCTGCCACCCAAGTCAAGAGCTACTCGACCACTGGAAGCAGTGCCAGCCAACAGCTAACTGCCGATAACTGAGAACCAGCCTAAACCAGAATTGCCCCATGCATTCCAACTCCCACTGCAAAACGTGTGAACCAAACAAATGGCTTCTGTTTTAAGCCACAAAGTTTTGGGGTGTTTTGTCATTCAATAAAAGCTAACTGACACACCATGAGATTTCAAACAATAGCCTACCATTCTCTTCACCCTTTGTCTTCAATTCCAATGATCCTTTGTTTAAATTGCTAGATCATTGTTAGATCTTTCATTTTACTGAAACACAGTGGGATTATGGGATTGCAGTCTGGAAACCAATTCAGAGAATTTAGAGATTTAGAGATTGTCTCATAAATGGGAGAATGGGAGAGTAACAGTTTTCACCAGCTGGGTTTTACTAATATTCAGCTGTCTTATCTCTGCAACATATTTCAAATGAGTGAAATACACTGATGTCTGAAACATAAGCACCAAAGTCCAACATCTTTTAGAGCAAAGTTATTTGAAATCCAGGGAAACAATGAAAGCTTTCAAGAAAAAACAAGAGCTTTTCTTTTTTTTTTTTTAGTACACCAAGCAGGTGGCATACTATAACCACAAATAAGGCATTCAAATTTCAATTCATCTCAACAAAAATTGGGTGATTATTTGGCTTCATCATGGATCAAAGCCCCGAGATATCTGTAGTTTTTGTATCAGACATTCCAAAATGGAACCAACGGAGAACAATAAATCTAAGTTGCAGCACACTCAAAATGAATCATTTGTTTATGTCACTGATAGAAATCATTGTTTTGATGCTATTATAGCTACAATTATTATGGCATCTATTTTTTCTGATTCCCATCGCATAATATGATTTTTTATTTTTGCATATTTAATGACTATTATTGCTTAACTTTAGGACATTTAAATAGATTTCTCCATAAATTTCCAGACTGGAATCCACCTTCATAGCAAAATTTGTATTGATTTATCTCATCAGTCAGTGAGGGGGCAAAACTGACAACTGATGTTATATTTCAATTTAAAAAACAGTTAAACCCCCCCAATAATGGTTTTAAACAAATAAATAAGTTGGAGAGCATATGAAGAATAGGGAATCCCCTTACACTCTTGCTTTGACCCAACAATCCCATTCTTGGGTGGATACCCAGAGGAAACCATAATTCAAAAAGACACATGCCCCCCAATGTTCATTGCAGCACTATTTATAATAGCCAGGACATGGAAAGAAACTAAATGTCCATCAACAGAAGAACTGATAAGGAAGATGTGCATATGTACAATGTCAAATGCAATACGGCTGGAATGTTACTCAGCCATAAAAGGAATGAAATTGGATGATTTGAGAGATGTGGATGGACCTAGAGAGTGGCATGTAGAGTGAAGTAAATCAGAAAGAGAAAAATAGATATCATATATTAATGCATACATGTGGAATCTAGGAAAACAATATAGATGATCTTCTCTGCAGAACAGAAACAGAGACACAGACGTAGAGAACAGATGTGTGGACACTCAGAGGGGGAGGGGGAGGGCAGGATGAATTGGGAGACTGAGGTCAACGTGTACACACTACGGACGCTGTGTTTCCGGTGGGCACCTACTCTTAGGGACCTCTACTCAGGGCTCTGCGGTGACCTAAAGGGTCACCACCCCCTCCGCCCACCCACACACTTGGACAAACGGAGGGTTTGTACCCACCTGTCTGAACGTCCTGGAGCCCTCAGTCAGGGTCTAGCTGGCTCTCAAAGAGGAGGCTTCGGGAGCCAGAGATAGGCTTCGGAAAGGCTCCTATTTCGTGTGTGGAATGCTCTGATGAAGGTCCCAGGAAGGCCTTGGGCGCCGTGACGCAGGGAAGCCGGGGAGCCCTCTGGGGCCGTGCCTTTGGATCCACAGGAAGCGGGCACTTGGCCCGGGGCACCAGTGGGCTCCGGAGGGAGGCTGCCACCCTCTCTGCTCTGAGTGTCAGCGAGGGGCCAAGAGGGCCGGGAACAAGGGTGATCGCGGCCTGCCTTGGGGACTACGGCTGCCTCGGGCCTTTGAACCTGGCTGCCTCCTGATCTTAATCTCGTGACCTCACAGCAGCGACTCAAGCTTTTCGTTCATCGAAGAAAACCAGAGGCCCTGCCTGCCCTTCTCGTCAACACTCACCACCTTTCCTCCCGCTGCGTCTCACAGCACCCCAGATATCCACGTCCCCACTCTCAGGAGGTGGGGGCATAACATCAGGGCAGCCCTCGTCTTCCCCAAGGAGGACCCCTCACTCCTGGCATAGTTAGCGCCATTTCCAACCCTATCTTGGTTCTGATAGCTCTCAGAAAGTGGGGGTCCCTCCCCACTGCCCCACCGCCTCTAGAGTGCCCCCAGCCAGCAGCAGGCCCCTCTGCCCGCTCTCCCCAGCCTGACCCCTCCCTGCCACAGAGAGGCATCAGCGCCACCGCTGCATGGGCTGCCTCATCAAGACCGCCTCTCAGAGGCCAGACACTGGCTTTTCTTGGTGGCATCACCTGGCACAGGTGGGGGTAGGGAGAAGGCCTTTCTCCGTCATGGGACGAAGAGAGCTTAGACTCTAATCTCCAAATCAGAGTTCTGATCAAAAGATGCAGAGTCCTGGTCTCCAGACCTTGTTTCCCTTCCCAGGAAGAAAATGACTAAACCCTTATCCAGGAGGAGGCACCCCACCCCTTCCCTTGGACCACCTTGAGCTCTGCGGTAGGGAGTGTCTCAAAGTTTCTGCCTTCCTGAGGTTCCTCTTGAAGAGCTGTGTCTGTCCCTGTGACCCGTCTGCTCAGGCCCCACCCCCTGAGCGCAGGCAGATCGCCCTAGATTCCTGCAGAGGTGAGGGGCAGCGGTGCCCAGGGTCCCTTCCCCCAGCCAGCCCTCCGCCCTGCTGACCCAGCCCCCTCTGCCGCTTCCTAAGACTGTGCGAGGGGGAGGGGCTGCCTGAGGTCCACAGGCCACCCTATCGCTGGTATGGAGCCCATTCGGTTTTGAATGATCAGTCTTTCTCCATCTCCCCCAAGGTCTTGGTTTTGAGAAACACAGCAAGACTTTTGAACTAGGCTTTTTTGTTTGTGTATTTAGGGCACGTTAAAATGTTAATTTTGAGATTTTACCTCCTTTCAGGTTATTTCTGCTAATATCAGATGTATATATGACAGGTTTATAGTTCTTTTTTTTAACTCCTCCTAGGGTTTCTTTAGAGAAAATTTCAAAGATAAACTCCTTCTTGATATATATATATACTTTTTTTTTCTTTAGCAACTTGTTATCACAGGGATCAAAGGCAAAAGTGATTCTTTTTGCACTGGTTGTATTTGTATATCACAAATAAAAGCCGTTTTGTTCAGCTGCAAAAAAAAAAAAAGAGAGAGAAAGAGATCTAATATTCTCAGTGGAAGCTGGAGTGAAATGTTGGGCCTCTCCTCTGAAGAATATTTTTCCATCAGGGTTCCAGAAACTGTTCCTGTAATGCCAAGTGATTTGAAGTAAGAAGAATTTCCTTTAAAAAGCAGGTGTCTGATGGGCAGGTCAGTTAGGTGTAAGAAGCTTGTAACTACGAGCCAATCATTCAGCTTTTTTAAAACTAGCAGTTTAGTGGAATAAGCACAGCATCGCCGTTCTCAAGCTGAACAGCCTCGAATCTTCATGTGGAAACAGTAATCGTCTTCCTTGTATGCCTGATGATGAGAGGTCACTGAAGGGAAAATGGACAGAAGAGTTAAGGGCAGATGATAAATATGGGATTTCCCAGCCCATCATCTAATTATTAGACATTATTTAATAGCTTATTAGGGGCTGACTCAGTGGTAAAGATTCTGCCTGCCAATGTAGGGGATGTAGGTTTGATTCCCGGGTCAAGATCTCCTGGCAGAGAACAGGGCAGCCCACTCCAGTATTCTTGCCTGGGAAATCCCGTGGACAGAGGAGCCTGGCCGGCTTTGGGGTCCCAAAAGAGTCGGACTAAGCAACGACAACATCAGCAGTTTATTAGCTCCTAAGAGGGGACAGATCAGCATTAATTCATGATTATTAGAAACCAAATTGACACTTGCAGGAAGAAGTTTGTTAAAAATTATACTCTAGCTTTTCTACGGTTGAAACACTATAACTTCCTGTCATTTAGATAGTGAACTGGGGCTCACGTGATCACAGGCTTGGGCTCACATGATAAAAATAAATAATTCAAAGAACCTCCTTCATGACAGAAAAACATTTCAGAGTTAGAGGAAAAAGAGAAGGCCTGGTCTGTGCAATCTGGGGTTTATGTAGTTCACATTATAGGGTGTGTGCGTGCTCAGCCGTGTCCAGATCTTTGTAACTCCATGGACTGAAGCCCACCAGGCTTCCCCGTCCAGGGAATTTTCCGGCCAGAATCCTGGGCCTTTTCCTGCTCCAGGGGATCTTCCTAATACAGGGATCAAACCCTCAGCTCCGCATCTGTTGCACTGGCAGGCACATTCTTTACCACTAGCCCCATCTGGGAAGTTTACATTACGTACAGATGCAAACACAGTCCTTCAGGATGCTTAGCGAGTAATAAACAATGATAACCTCTTTGTTCAGAATCCAGTAGTTAAGTTGACTTTAAAGCAACTCTGTGGGGCTTTCTTCTTGGTGGGTGTGAGTTTATAACAGAAAGTATAACTTTTTCCAATCTTTTAATCACTACTGACCCTGTATTATCTGTTGCATGCTTTATCTCACTTAGGCTTCACAAACAACTTTTTGAGACAGATGAGAAAATTGAGGGTAAGGAGAAAGAGAACTTGCCTGTGATCATGCAGTTTACAAATAATGAAGACCAAAGAAGGGTTTTGCCAATGACCACATTCTTAGCCAGTAAATTTCTCTTAACTAAAGAAGTAGCAACGAGGAAACCAGAAGATTCTAGGTTTTGTGGCTGTAACTCACTTTTTTAAAAAAAAATTATGAAATGCTTCATGAATTTGCATATCATACTTGGTCACGTTGCGTGTTAATCTTCTCTGTACCATTTTGATTTTAGTGTATGTGCCACAGTGGTGAGCGCTGTAACTCACACGTAACTTGGCTGAAAAAAGAGGGACCAAAACCAGTTGAATGGCACTACAAATAAACCCACGCAATTTATTAGACCTGACCCCTAGCAAGACCTTCCTTATCTGCCCTCAGTCATTAAGCTTTGACACTCTTAATTAATGGATACATATGTCAGCTGGGTTTATTGCATATGAAAAATGCCCAGGAACAAACAAAAAATAACGTGTTGTTCCCAGGAGCAAGTAAGAGATTACTGATTATGACACATGAGGTTTCACTCCGGTGCTTTGCTGTAGTTGAGGGAGAGGAAAGAAAAACAGGTTGGTGAAATACAGCTCCTGTAAAGAGGTGGATATTCTCCATGCTTTTGACAAACTCAATTTATGAGTATAGATCCTTGCCACAGGGCTGGCCACCCAGCAACCATACAAAACCATCTGTGCTTACCTAGTAACTGCTCAGAATAAATTAATTCTCCTGTTTCCAAAGCTAACAATATGAGACACAAAAGGAAAACATACAGAATTGAGAGAAATTGTAGGGAGATGGAATCTTTTCCAGTGCCAGACTTAACATTTTGGCAAAGCTTTCTCTAATTAGCTAAGATCCCATCCTATAGGATAGAATATTTTGCAGAATAGTTTTGAATACACTATTATTTTTAACCATCATTGCTTATAAATTCATTAAGTCAAGAAATTTAAACATAGAATTACATACAAAGTCTTCCTGGCAACATCTCAGCCCTCTCCAGCCACTCAGCGCCCTTCCCTGATTTCTCTGCCTCTGCCCGCATCTTACAGCTGGGTCCTCAGAAGGTCCCTTCACGCCCCTATTTATCTGTCCTTCACTGGCCTTTCTTTTCCTCTCTCCTTATTCTCTTGGCTTCAGCCACCATGTCTTGGAGTTGGTCCTGCATCTACATGCCCAGCTCACATTTCCCTCAGACTCCAGGAGGTTTGTTCCATCACTGTGTTCAACACCTTTATTTATCCACATGCTTACTCGCATCTTTTCAAATTCATGACAATGGCCTAGACTAGGCTTATGCTGTCTTTTGAGGAAGCCAAGCACAGTCCCAGCTCCAGGCCTTGCATCTGCCACTTTGTCTGGAACCCTGTTTCCCTTCATATGCACGTCTGCCTTCCTTACCTCCTTAATGTCTTTATCTAACATCAGTGAAAACTTCCTGACCACCCCTTTAAAACTGCAACACACACTACGTCAGACTCCTGTATCCCCTGTCCCCTCTCCCCACCTCAGTCTTCTCCACAGCAATCACGACTTCTAAAACACACGAGTTGCTTACGTATTCTGTTTATTGCCTATCTCGCCATGCACGCTTCCGAGGGTGTTGGGGTCCTTTACTGGACCAGAACCTGGTGGTCCGGAGACGACGATGAGAAAGTGAAAGAAGGAAAGAGGCTAGTATTCCCTGGGTTACGCAGCCGGCCTTCGCGCTCCAGGGAATCCGCCGGAAATAGAGAGAGAGAGAAAGACACGGGGACCCAAGCTCTGATGGAACAAGGGTGCTCTATTGAATTCAATAGAGTGTATATACTGGTAGCTTCTTCAGATAAAGATCAAGAGACCAGACTTTACAAGTTTACCAAGGAAGCAAGGAGCAATAGAGGCCATAAGGCCAAAAGGCGATCCAAATCAAAAGAGGGTCGTAAATAGTTACTTTTCACCATATGGAAAAACTAACAAAGGAAATGCATGCATTCTTCAGTCCTGGGAGAGGCTTGCCTCTCCTCTTAATTCCTGAATATTCAGGAATTAATAAGGAACAGAGGATTCATGACAGATCCAAAGCAGCACACAGGAAGCCTCCTGTTAAATGCTTCCTGACACGAGGGCAGGAATTTTTTATCTGATATGTTCAATTCTACATCCCTAGCGCTCACAACACTGGTCCAAAAGCCAGTATTACCCATGAATATAATAAATGAAGGAATGAATGAATGATTGACCCACTGGCACCTCACATAAAACTCCTTCTCATTCATAAATCTGCTCTCTTCCTGCCATAAATAGTAGCATCTGCCTCCTTCTACTCATTCAGATGAAAAATCTCAGTCACATTATCCCTTTTTTAAAATAACGTGTCAAATTGTTTTAAGTCATTTAGAAACTCCACTTACCCACTTCTTGCTATTTATCCCATTTCTATTCGCCCAGTCCTGGTCCAGGGCCTCATCACCTGCCCTGCCTTTCACGAGGACTGCTGCATCACTTCAAGCCTTTCTTGTCCCAGCTCTGTTCTTCACTTCTCCTGGAACACCGCCCTAGACTGAGTTTCCTAAAATGCATGTGTCAGGTCACATCATGCCCGGCTCTAAATCCTTAGCATGGAATTGAAGACTGTCTGATCTCAAACCGTCCTGCAATCCTCGCCCTTTCACATGCTCTATATCCAGACACATGGGACAGCGCCCCCTGTCCCAAAGCCAGGGGTACTGCGATGACTCCAAGCCTTGCGGCTGCTCTCAGCTGCCTAAGCCAGTGCAGCCAGTGCTTGTCCTAAAAGCATTCCCTGAACTGTCTCTGCCCTCCGCTTCCCACCCACTCTGTTGATATCGCTATGTTAGCACTTATGAATCAAGATTGCCAGGAGAAATATCAATACCTCAGATATGCAGATGACACCACCCTTATGGCAGAAAGTGAAGAGGAACTAAAGAGCCTCTTGATGAAATTGAAAGAGGAGAGTGAAAAAGTTGGCTTAAAGCTCAACATTCAGAAAACTAAGATCATGGCATCTGGTCCCATCACTTCATGGCA
>CM035290.1:1197646-1214233 GCA_020226075.1 Hydropotes inermis
CAGTCCATCCTAAAGATCAGTCCTGGGTGTTCATTGGAAGGACTGATTCAAGCTGAAATGCCAATACTTTGGCCACCTGATTCGAAGAGCTGACTCATTTGAAAAGACCCTGATGCTGGGAAAGATTGAGGGCAGGAGGAGAAGGGGACGACAGAAGGTGAGATGTTGGATGGCATCACCGACTCAACGGACATGGGTTTGGGTGGACTCCAGCAGTTGGTGATGGACAAGGAGGCCTGGCGTGCTGTGGTTCATGGGGTCACAGAGAGTCGGACACAACTGAGCAACTGAACCCATTTAATCTTTTTTTTTATCAGAATATAATTGCTTTAGAATGCTGTGTTAGTTTCTGATGTGCAGTGAAATGAATCAGCTATATGCATACATACATCCCCATCTGCTTGAGCCTTCCTCCCTCCCTGTCCCCATCCCCATCCACATCCCCATCTGCATCCCCGTCCCCATCCCCATCCGCATCCCACACTGCCAGGTCATCACAGAGCACCTGACTGGGCTCCCTGAGCTTTGTAGCAGCTTCCCACTGTTAAATGCCCATCTCTCCCCGTAAGCCACAGCCTCACTGAGAACTGCCTGCAGGCATCATTTATCTGTATATGAATCACAGTGATTAGCCAATGTTTAACAGAGTAGGCACCAGAAACTGTCTATGAGCGACCTGAATGAGATGTGAGTACAGAATGGAAGTTTCATGTTGTGCAATAGGATAGAATTCTTCAGCAGGATTCAGGGGAAAGACATGGGTTTAATAAGGGCACAATTTATGCTTATTTTTGCTCATCATTCAGACCCAATTGTAGGCCCACTGAGGAAAGCCTACCACATAGCCCTTCATCTAAACCAGCACAGACCATGCTGTATTCATCAAGCTGGTCTCAGTCACGTATGACAAATGAGTCCCCCCAGCCCCACACCCAGCATCACGCCTACCCACTCCCACTTCTGGGCCGGGCAGCTACCAGGCTATGAAATAGGACTGTTACTTATATAAGCAAATTAAAATAGAGATAATTGGTAGGAGAAGAGGGAAGGATGTGGCAGGGATAATTCCATAAATTTCCCCTTATTTTATTCATCATATCTGATTTCATTTCACCTTAAAATCTAGAGAAATGTGCTTAAAAGCACAAATGTGACTATATAAGCATACTTTTTAAAATGTGTTTAATTTTATTTCTGTCTTTTAATTTTTCAACATTATTTTTTATTTTGGCTGCGCTGAGTCTTCGTGTTGTCTTCGGCACCCAGACTCGTTCTTTGCGGCCCTTAGGCTTCTTTAGTTGTGACAAGCACACTTAGTCGCCCTGTAGCATGTGGAATCTTCGTCTGCCAACAGGGATTGAACCCACGTCCCCTGCATTGAACCACTGGACCACCAGGGAAGTCTCTGTCTTGACAAGCTTTTATTGTATGTTAATGCTTTTCTTCTTTTTCTTCTTTGCTAGGTCCCGCCTGCTCACCTCCCCGCCCCCACCTTAGGGAGCACATGTTAACAGTCTACCATAATTCTCCTCCTTCTCATACAAGCATATAAGAAAGCTATTAATCGCATAGACACGTGTGAATTTGTAATTATTTTATAAAAACTGGATTTTTATGCACTCTTTGGCATCTTGCTTTTCACAGTCGTAACTCCTTGATAACTAACCCCACCGAATCAACTAATAAGTAGGTTCTAATAGGTAGATTCTTTGCATGGGCTGCATAAAATTCCCCCATCCTGTTTATACAAGATAGATTCCCTAGAGTGAAATTTCTGGGTCAGAGTGTATATGAATTTATACTTTTAATACTGTTGCCAGATGTTTTATTACTAAAAGGCTATAACAATGCATATTTTCACCTGCAGTAAATGAGAGAAGTCTTTGCCCTGCATTCCCACCAGCGGTAGGTATTGTTGGGCTTTCAATTTCCACCTGTCTGGGTTATAAAATAACACCTTGATGTTACTTAAATTTGCATCTCTGAATCATTGAGTTTTAGGATCTTCATGTGGCTGCAACCTATCTGACTTTTCTCTTCAATGAATTGTTTGTTCCTGCTTTTTGATTATATCTCTACTGAGGTCTTTTGGCAACTTGTCTCAATTTGCAGGAGGTTTTTGAATATTATAAATATTAAACATTTGTCTGTTCTCTGTATTGCAGATATTTTCCCATGGCTTTCATTTGCATTTTGACTTAGTTTATAGCATCTTTTGCCATCGCTACATAACCAAATACCCTATCTTTTCTTTAACAGTCCCTGGATTTGCAGTCATGAGTAAGGAGTCTCCAGCCCCTAGATTTTTCATATAAGCACCAGGATTTTGTTGTAAGATATTGATACTTTCATATTAAATTTTTAACTGATTTGAAATTTTTTCCTTTAATTTAAGGTGCAGATAAAGGTAGGAGTACAAGTTGATTTTTTACACAGCCAGCAGCAACATTTATTCAATAATTCACCCTTTTCACTGAGCTGAGGTACAGTAAGCCCCCTACACATGAACCATCAAGCTGCTGCTGCTGCTAAGTCGCTTCAGTCATGGCCGACTCTGTACGACCCCATAGACGGCAGCCCACCAGGCTCCCCCAGCCCTGGGATTCTCCAGGCAAGAACACTGGGGTGGGTTGCCATTTCCTTCTCCAATGCATGAAAGTGAAAAGTGAAAGTGAAGTCGCTCAGTCGTGTCCGACTCTTAGCAGCCCTATGGACTGCAGCCCACCAGGCTCCCCCATCCATGGGATTTTCCAGGCAAGAGTACTGGAGTGGGGTGCCATTGCCTTCTCTGGAGCAATCAAAATGAAATGTTCGAAACCTTTGAGCATGCTTTCCCGTGTCCAATCATGCAGGTCAGCGCGTGTGCCTGGCATGCACTGTCACACGCGTGCATCCTCTACAAGTGGTTGCAGTTTTGTGCACTTCACTGTACAGAGTACAGCAGCATCTTCATTTCAAGCTCAGGAGGTCTGGAAGCAGAAAAGCTGCAGCGACATAGCTGCATCGCTAAGCAGTGCCAGCCGCTCTGCTGTACTTCCCAAGGTTCTGTAGTTATCAATGGGGAGATAATGAAGGGAAGGAACCCCAGGATATGACCAAAGTGAAAAGATGAAGATTGGAGGAGCCAGCAAAAGAAAATGGAGGGAAAATGGCTAGTGAAGTAAGAAGAAAACGCAGGAGAATGTGGAATCCTATAAGCCAAATGAAGAACGTTTCTAGAATGACGAGATGATAGACTCTGCCAAGTACTGCTGATGAGACAAGATGAAGATTTACAATTGTCCAGTGAATTCAGCAACACAGAGGTCACTGGTGACCTCAGGAAGAAAACCTTTGGTCGTATGTATGACATAAGAGAAGATTTAAAAATTTAAGCAGCACAAACTTGTGAGTAGCCTCTAAAAAAAGAAGTGATAAATTCATTAAAATTGTTGTTATATTTACATTTGGATTGTTAACTGTAATTTTACTTGTTTACATCTATTTTTTCATTGTCAATTAGCAAGAGATCATTGTTTCTTTATCTCAATTATTTTCATTTTTCCAATTAACAAGAGCTAAAAAGCATCTTTGTCTCACATTAAACACTTTGTCATTCTCAATAGGTGTTTGTTGAATAAGTAGGTTTGCATTTCACATTCTAACACTAACTAGCAAATGTTACCCTCATTGAGTCAGCATTCTAACAGAAACACGAATGGTCTCCTTAAATGAAAAAGGTATTATCTTTTACAAAGACAAAATCAAGATCTCAGTTGATGACTGTGCTAAGTGGTAAAGAAGAATAACATTAATCCTAGTCCAGAGTCCTAACTCCAACTTAAATAATATTTGACAGTTTCTAGTTAGGCGTGAAAGGAGAAAAAAATGTCACCTACCACAGATGGCTCTACCTTATGACACTTTCATCAAAGCACCAACTGTCCTTTAAAAACTTGGTTTTCAAATTTGACGTATATATTTAAAAGATCAGTAGCAGGAGAAATAATAACCCAGGGAAATAATGCAACCCAAACATAGCAGTTTTTGTTAGAAAGTATCTTTATGTGAGAATTGCATATTAGATGGAGATGAAACATGAAAGAAAAAGAAGCAGAAGAAAATATTGTTAAGAGAGAATATTCACAGTTCAGTGGAGTTGGTGAATAAAGAAACAGTTGTGAATTCTCTTGAAGCTTCTCATTCCTCTAGCCATTGTGAAGGATTTACACTATTCCTTTTACAAAAAGTAGAATTAAATTAGATTTTCAAAACTACACCAATCCTGTCTCACATAGAGTTCCTTGATTACAGATTTAAACACATCTACAATTCAGAGTAAACATTCCCATCCACTTAAAAAAAAACACACATCAGAATGAAATTTCACATGCAAAACATTAGCTTGAAACTCACATAGTAAAGTATGTATGGATGAGGAGAGAATATTATAATGACCAAGTTAAGGATTGCAGTCAAGGTGGTGTCTTTATCCTTAAGGAACTGAAGAAATGTGATAAGTTAGGGTGAAAAAACAGACAGCATTTATAAAGCCATGAACCATTTGCTCTGAATTCCTGTGAAAAAAATAACCAAAAATATAGGCTACTGTTATCCAGGCACTGGAAGCCTTTGAGTCTTTGGAGGAAAACTGACAGTAAAAATCACAGGATAAACTATTGACATGTTCTTCTACTAAATTTTTCAGCTAATATATAGGTGTTGTAAAATTGTCTCTCAAACAACAAATAACAATAATGATAAATTTAACATGCTAAGTCAAGATTAATATTCCTAGTTCCACATGTAAACAGATATTTTTCCAAAAGTACAGTAAATAGGCCAGACTGAGTCAGTGTTTCTCAAATTGGAATTCACAAAAATATTGCTTACATATATACACTGCTAGAATAAATGCAGCAGCCAAAACTCAGAGAAGTCTTTTGGCTGAAAAAAAAACTTTCTAAATCTCCAATATTGGGGTATACTATAAATGTATAGGTCCATTTGAAATGAATACATGTTCTAAAAGGACATCAATATCAATAATAGTAAGGACTCTAATGATGTTCCACTACACTGAAGGTCAAAGGAATCCAATCCACAAATGACGTCTAAAATTGAAACATTTTTATATTAAATTCAATAATATAAATTTTGTCTTAACAAAGTCATATATCATACTAAATTGATAGTTAGTCTTCATCTCAGTTTTATAAATGTACATACTTCTCTATCACCATAATAGAGTTTAAGTCAACAGTGAGCAAAACTAAAAGAATTTTGCCTTTCAAGGAGGCCTGGGCTTTAATTCAGTTTGAGAAACCCTAAACAGATACTATCTAAAATGTTTTCCAGCTATACTTTTCTACATCTCTGACCTTTTAGCATCATTATAGACCCCATTGCCAGCCAGTATCTTGTACAAGCATGCTAACAGAGACCATAAAAAAAAAAAATGAGACCGAAAAAAATCAATCTGTCATCACAGCTGAGATACTATCACAAAGCAATTGATGCTAAGACTCTCAGGTCATTTTCATGCAGAAAAGAGAACATGTGTACATATTGGTTGGCATTTAATTCATCTACTTCATTCAAACGGTATTATCCTAAAGAGAACTACTTTACAAACAAAGCAATTTTCCCTAAAACGAGACTGAGTGGAAAGTTAATATAGCTTATTCATAATTCCAAACTGTTTATCAAAGACCCACCATTGAAAACAAATTATCCAGATATATGTTATCTAAACTTCTCAGGGAGCGCAGGAAAGAGGCAGGCAGCACTCTGACCTTGCTGGGCATGATTGCCCATGCTGGGTCTCTTCTGCTGTCGCAGCTAGCAGGCCATCTGAATGGAATCCGCATTTTCAGCGCTCCTCAGTGTCCAGGGCTTCCAAGTCAGAGTTCTCTTTGACCAAGGAGAACTGAAATTTGTATTGCTTATTGCTCATGTCTCGATATATGACTATCTTTGGTGAATCCTACTAGTTTAAAAAAATTTTTTATTCATATCAATGCCAATAAATGAATAAACACACCCAGTTTTTCAGCAGTTAGGAAGCGCTGGGAGTAACGCTTCTGCCCTGTTAAAATTAAATGGAAACTTTGTGTAGACAAAGAGATATTTACTCCCCGCATGATGATGGGTTTCCCTGGTGGCTCAGAGGGTAAAGAATGTGCCTGCAGTGCAGGAGACCTGGACTCAATTCCTGGGGCGGGAAGACCCCCTGGAGGAGGGCATGGCCACCCACCCCAGTATTCTTGCCTGGAGAACTTCACGGACAGAGGAGCCTGGTGGGCTACCGTCCACAGGGTCGCAAAGAGTCGGACACGACTGAGCCACACACACACACACACACACACACACACACACACACCAGTGAATTCAGGGTGAATTAGATTGTTTGCAATGTCTATCAATAGATTTTGCTGAACAAAAAAGCTTTGTGAACTTTTGAGGCTGGGTTTGCTGTCTGGCTGTGTGCTGAGGATGAGAAGCCTTGAACACAAGAAAAAATGAAAAGAAAAACAGACCTGGATTGAACAGCTGTCTTAGGCTTACTTTCCTCTATAGCAAACTGTGGTTTTTCTGTTTCACCACAGGGATTTTGAGAAAATTGTAACGCATGATATACATGAAATACCTGCTACAAAGTACTCAATATGTTATCTTTATTTTTAAACACTGTCATTACTACTATGAGAATGATTATTAGCACAATACTTGCCACTGAGTCTTTCTTGAATAAATCTTCATCCTCACCCATTTGACTCGGGGAATAAGAATCGCTCTTTTGTGTGTGGGTGTTGCTACTTTTTTATTGTAGTCTAGTGGCTTTACAGCTGGAAAACAAAGTGAAACAGGTGTCTGTTCACACATACCCCTCTGTTTGGATTCCCTTCCCATTTGGCTCACCGCAGGCCACTGAGTAGATTTTTCTACGCTAAGCAGTTTGCTCTCATTAGTTACCATTTCACACATAGGATCAACAGTGTATACACGTCTGTCCCAATCTCCCAGTTCATCCCACCCCCAACTCCCCACCTCGGTATCCATAAGTTTGTTCACTTATACAGTGAAGTAAGTCAGATATGTGTATATAAGGCATATGTGTGGAATCTAGAAAAATGGTATAGACGATCTTGTTGGCAAGGCAGAAATAGAGGCACAGACATAAAGAATCACTCTTCTGCTGTTTAGTACTTGGCACTCAGCAAGTTCAAAGGTGAGCATTTCTAACCCTTCCCACACCTCCTCTGCCTAAGCTGGACCCACTCACATTGCACAGAAATATGAGTTCCCCTGAGGGTCCTTGAAGACCCTGTGTTTACCCCTCCACTCATCCTCCCCCTTGCATGAAGATTTATATAATTAAATTTGTATAACTCTATAACTTAAAAAGTTCATTCACCTACAGTACTGCATTTAATTCCTACAGTGTCTCTCTTCTTTTTATCTCTGCTTCACAGATGAGAAAATTAAGGCTCAAAGAAATTAATAACCCAATAATAATAATAGATAACATTTTTTTCAGGCACTGTGCTGAGCACTTTCTGGCCATTACTCAGCGAATCCTCAAAGCAATTCTAGTGGTATGAGAGGCACGGTTCTGGAATGGCTGGCGAGCCCCTCTGCCCAGCCCTTCTCCCCCATCTCCTGTATGTATTTTTTTCACATCCATTTATTTCTCTGCACCAGCTCTTAGCTGCGGCCTGCAGACTCTTAGCTGTGACATGTGGGAGCTGATCAAGGATCAAACCTGGGCACCTTGTGTGAGGAGCGTGGAGTCTCGGCCACTGGACCACCAGGGAAGTCTGCCAGGCTCATACTTTGTACAGTCCTTGCCGCTGTGAATCTGGTAGCTTTGTCAGGGAAGGAGTTAAAAGCAGCCCTAGCCCTCTACTCTGGTCCCCCGCCCATCACCTTAAAACCTCAGAACTGAATGATTGACAGCTGCCACAGCACATCTAGAAGGCGCCCCACTGGGCTGGTGCCTGCACCTTCTCTATCATTAAAACGTGTCTGATATTAAAACTGATGAAAAAGACTCGCCAAATGTCCACGATATCCACTGGTGTCTTTCGTGGGAAATGTATCCTTTGGGTTCATGTCAGTAAAACCTAACTTGTATATGGTTCACAGGCGAGCAGGTTCATATTCACCAAGCTTCTCTGGGATTACACCATGCGTATGCCTAGATGACCAAAAATGTCAGGACCCAGGAGGCTGATTTAAGGCCCTGGCTTTTGGCAGAGCACCTGTTGTTTTCAGACCACCAGGCTTCCAACGTTCTCCCCATATTGTCAAGCTGATGACTGCTATTCCTTGTAGAAGTTAGTGTCATACAGCAGAGGAAATGACAGGTTCAGCCTGTGGTGACACTTTTCCAGGGTGGGCTAAACACAGACAGCAGAAGTGAACACAGCAATTCAGGACCAAGTAATACATCACATACTCCAAACACCGCTAAGAAGGAGATCAAAAAGTCACCTAGCAGCCAATACCCATATATTGAATTCTGCAGGCTGGAATACAGGAAGGGGTAGCCTCTCCCTTCTCCAGGGCATCTTCCCAACCCAGGGATCCAACCCAGGTCTCCCACGTTGCAGGCGAATTCTTCACCACTGAGCCACAAGGCTAGTTACATGCAGAGCACATCATGAGAAATGCCGGACTGGATGAAGCACAAGCTGGAATCAAGATTGCCGGGAGAAACATCAATAACCTCAGATATGCAGATGACACCACCCTTATGGCAGAAAGTGAAGAAGAACTAAAAAGCCTCTTGATGAAAGTGAAAGAGGGGAGTGGAAAAAGTTGGCTTAAAGCTTAACATTCAGAAAACTAAGTTCATGGCATCTGGTCCCACCACTTCATGACAAATAGATGGGGAAACAGTGGCTGACTATTTTTCTGGGCTCCAAAATCACTGCAGATGGTGATTGCAGTCATGAAATTAAAAGATGCTTACTCCTTGGAAGGAAAATTATGACCAACCTAGATAGCATATTAAAAAGCAGAGACATTACTTTGTCAACAAAGGTCCATCTAGTCAAGGCTATGGTTTTCCCAGTGGTCATGTATGGATGTGAGTTGGACTATAAAGAAAACTGAGCACTGAAGAATTGATGCTTTTGAACTGTGGTGTTGGATAAGACTTTTGAGAGTCCCTTGGACTGCAAGGAGATCCAACCAGTCCATCCTAAAGGAGATCAGTCCTGGGTGTTCATCGGTAGGACTGATGTTGAAGCTGAAACTCCAATACTTTGGCCACCTGATCTGAAGAGCTGACTCATTTGAAAAGACCCTGATGCTGGGAGGGATTGGGGGCAGGAGGAGAACGGGACGACAGAGCATGAGATGGTTGGATGGCATCACCGACTCCATGGAGATGGGTTTGGGTGGACTCCGGGAGTTGGTGATGGACAGGGAGGCCTGATGTGCTGTGGTTCATGGGGTCGCAAAGAATCTGACACGACTGAGTGACTGAACTGAACTGAACTGAGCCACCAGGGAAGCCCAAGAATACTGGAGTGGGCAGCCTATCCATCCTCCAGGGGATCTTCCTGACCCAGGAGTCAAACTGGGGTCTCCTGCATTGCAGGGGGCTTCTTTACCAACTGAGCTCTCAGGGAACTAAAAGACATATTCAAAAACATATATATATTTCCATCAAAGTAAGTATTTTTAAAAACTAAAATTAAAATATTTCTCAGAGAAGTCAGTTCTCTAGACACTGGCTGTCTAGGCTGATTCAGCCCTGCGGGTCATCAGGAGGAAAGACATAGGGAACACAAGTAAGGTCTGAAGATCTCAGGACTGAGTGGATACAACAATCCACAGGTCTAAGAAACAGCAAATCCTGAGAACTTAAACAATAAATAAAAACTACAGATGGATGCACCACACTGAAATTACAGAACCTAAATGCGGCCTAAGCAGCTAGAATTTTTAACACTGACTTATCAACAGCAACCATAGAAGCCAAGAATCAGTGAAATAATTTCTTCAAATATGTGGATCAAAACTGACAGGTAACCCAGAATATCCAACCCAAGAATGAAAGGAAGGAAGGATGGAAGGAAGGAAAGAATGGAGGAAGGGAGGGGATGAGAGAGAAAGAAGAAAGAAAACACTTCTAAGAATTAAGGCAAAATATGACATCTCAGACGAGCAAAAACCGAGAAGCTGCTACCAGTGGCTGCTCGTTAAAGAAAATTCTAAAGTTTGTACTTTACTGAGAAAGAAAACTACCTCAGATGAAAGCTCTAAGACACAAAAAGGAAAAATTTTCCTCTTGGGAAGATTTTTCAAGACCATCCGAAACATAGCTGCTTTCTGTTTTCTGCCTGCACACACATGACAATCCTACCCACAAATCCAGTGGACATAGGGACCACCAAGTCTGAATCTTTTCTTTAGTGATGGAACCAGCTCCTGAGATTCAATATGATTTGTGTCTTACCATATGACCAGTGGCTGGAGTGAGTGGGGCAACAGAGCAGATTCAGCTGTTTCCCCAGCCTTTCACCAAGCACCTAATCGGGGGTGGGCTGGGGAGAAGGGGAAGGTTGACTAGAAAGAGCCCTGGACTGCAAGGCAATTCTGAGAAATTTCAGCCAGGGTGATGGTGAGGCCCTGGGCTAAGATTCTTCCTTAGAGCAGTTCTTTGCGGGACAGTTCTGCTTCCTACACTGCGCTCAGTTAGCGGCTGGGGCCCCCTGGGTGGAGGCGGTGTAGCCTGGATTGGTTGGCCCAGAGGTGTGATCACAGGGCTTGCCCATCACCAGCCACACTTGTCCAGGCGGCTTTTCTCGAGGGACTTCGAGCCCAGCACTTCATGCCCTCCACAGAGAAGAAACGGCACATGGGTTCTAAGACAGGGGTCCCCAGCCTCCAGAATCTCATGCCTGGTGATCGGAGGTGGAGCTGATGCAATAACAATCAAGTGCACAAGAAATGTAATGTGCTTCAATCATCCCAAAATCACCCTCCCCACCCCAGCCACAGAACAATTGCCTTCTAGGACACCGGTCCTGGCCAAAAAGGCTGGGGGCCACTGTCCTGAGAGATAAGCACCAGAATACCTGTAGCACAGTGTTTATTATAACCCCAGACTGGAAACAACTCCGACGTCCATTAGCAGGAGGGTGATAAGTACATGGTGTCATGAGCATACAGTGGAATGCCTTTCAGCCATGAGCGGACTACTGGGCAACCGCAAGGATGCATCTCATTAGTAATGTTGGGCTGAATAAAGGAGGTCAGAGGAAAGAAGGGATGCGTTGTCTCCATTTACAGAAGTTCAGATATAAGTAAAATTAAGTGATACATTCTCAAAGACAGTCTCCCGAATCAGTCGCTCCGTGGTCCGGTCCGCGGCATCTGGATTGTCTCGAGCACAGTTGGCCCGCAGTGTCAGCCCGTCTGTCCCCGTCCTCTGGGGCCCGTTCTTGGCATGGTGGCAGCCCGGTCCTCACGCAGCTCGCTCCCCGCTGGTGAGGGCTTCGGCACCTACAGAACCGTCCACGGGATGTGGCTCAGAACATTCTCTACAGCCCTTGAGGAGGAACTGACTGTCCCTCACTTGGCTAAGTGGCTAAACTGTCATCATTTTGACCTGTTTGGCTGCTTCGCCTTCACTTCTGCATTTTCTCATTTCTCTAAGTTTATCCCTTGACTACAGTTTTTCTGCAGACAGAAGGCAGAAGGACATGCTGCAGGGATGGGGTGGGGAGTACCTGTCCTGGGAAGGCCCCATAGGGTCCTGACCTGATCTGTTTCAGGAATAAGTGCTACCAATCATCACACAAAAAATTTTTTAAACATATGGCAACAACAATATATTAAAATGGCATGAAATGACCAAAGGAACACAAGCAAGAAGAAAAAAAAAAAGATCAGGCTATCAGTCACGGTGATTGCAATGACCTGGTCACATCCCCACTTTGGAAACACCATTTCTCTAGTTCATTTCAAAGAAAACTAATCGATGGCTTCTGATATTTTCTTCCAGCTCCAACTATTTTATTTTCTTTTTTTAAGGTTTTGGCTACACATTGCCACTGGGTGGTGCTCCCAGTCCATGGCAGCATCTTGGAACTGCCGGGAGCAAATAAATGAAAAGCAGGCAGCCGCTGACTGGTTTTCACACATATGAACAAAACATTTAAAATATTTTCTCTCCTGTATTGATGCATAAAAAAGCACAAACACCAAAGGAGGAAGTGGCTATCTTTAGAAAGAACAAAAGCATCTCTGCAACTGTGAAAAAAAACAAAACCAGCCAACTAGGAAAGAGGCTGCTGAAACAAGTTTCCAGAGATCAATAATGTTCAATCTCCTTTGACTGAGGGAATGACTGGCAGCTTACAATAACGACAGAATCGAAGTCCTTGCACAGAGGGTTTTTTTTAATCAGCTTTTCTAGTTGCACAGAGGCCTCTTCTGCAGCTACATTTTGCGTGTGTGCGCTGTGTGGACTTGTGTGTCTCAGGAGCCTCCGTTAAACACGTTCCTACAAAGGAGGCCAAGGGTTGCCCTTGGGGCCCAGACGTCTGTCTGGCTCCAGCAGCTCTCCCCTTGGGAAAATCAAATATAAAATGCTGTTCAAACAACCAATTATTGCACTGCTTTAGATAAGGCGACTTGCACTTTCCCCCTTTGTCAAACTCCTGAAAGGAAGGGTTGCAAACCAGAAGAGGAAAGAGTAGTGAGCTTTTCATTATCTATAGAGCTTGTGCTGAAAGGTCATTTGACGAAAAGCAGATGGGAATCAAGTGTGTCTTGACTGGCTCTAGCATTCTCTCTCTTTTTTTTTTTTTTTCTTTTTAGCATGTTCTTCTGTAGCTACGCTAACAGTTTTCCAATGTTGTTTCCTTTTATTGTACAGATTTATCTAATACGCGCTTAACAAAATGTAGCTCGGTAATACTAAAATAGCTGATAATGCCAGGCAATTAGAAAAAATTTGACACTCACTAAGCTTGTACACGCCAGGCGCTGAACAATTTACCTCCTCACTCCCTTTAATGCTCACAACCCTATGCGGAAGGAATTATCACCTCCATTTTGCAAGTATGGAAATGAAGCCTCATCAAGGCCACATAACTTGCACAAGGATGGACGGCCAGGAAACGCGGTGACTGACTCAGATGAATCTCTGCACCAAAGTGCATGCTGTTCCTTTTCTATGAGAACATTTAACTGAGATTTCAGGGTGTCCTAGTTAAAGAACTCAGTCTCAGGGAAGGTGTCCTGGTTAAGAGCTACCTTGCTGGCCCTGCCCCACTAGTCCCCAGGTTCCACAGAGCAGGACTGCAATCTGAGGGTGAAGGAAGACCACGTCCCAGCTTCCCAAAGGGATATTTCACCCCTAAGCATGCCATAAGCTCAGCATGTCAGCATGCCCTCTGCAGCCAGTGGAAAGGCTCATCAGACAGTTGGGATTCTGCTGACCTCCATTTCCATCCCATGGCAGTCACTGGAGAGTACTCCAAATCTTACACTTTGTGAGATGTGGGGCAGGTCACTTACCCTCATTTCTGTTCTTAAATCTTCAAAACACAAATAATAACAATACCTGCCTCAAAGGTTTTTGTGAGAATGAAATGATCTCACTTGGCCTATAATGCGTTTCCCGGGTGACGCCAGTGGTAAAGCTCCTGTCAGTGCAGGAACCATGAGAGATGTGGGTTTCATCCCTGGTTCAGAAAGATCCTGGCAAGAGAAAATGGCAGTCCAGTATTCTTGCCAGGAAAATCTCATGGACAGAGGAACCTAGTGAGTCACAGGCCATAGGGTCACCAAAAGTAGAACACAACTGAGGGCTGAGCACACGTATGTAATGCTTCCAACAGGGCCTGGCACAGCGAATGAGCCAACAGATGTTGATCGTGACCATTATCACTAATTCAGCAACTCCAGATTTGCACCCCTTTTTAAATCACAACCTCTTTAGCTGCCACCACACATACTACTGGTCTACCAGGAAAGCACACGTACTACTGGTCTACCAGGAAAGCATTTTCACTTCCAGGTTCCTCCCTTTCCAAAGAACCTAGCAGTTGGCTGGCAGACTGGTGTCACTATAATGTCACTGGGTTTATGACACTCTCCATAACTAAAAATGATTTTTTAACTATAACTCTACATTTTCTAGAAATTAAAGATCTGTATTCTTAGCCTGCAGCCCAATACGTTCAGCAGTCTGCTCCCAACCTATCTTTCCAAGCTTCTCTCCCCAATTCTTCTCTCTTTATTCCAGCCTCATTACCACCCTATGCGTTTGTACACACTACTCCACACATGTGCCAACAAGCCCACTCCCATCTGTCAAAAGTTAACTTATGTCTTTAGCCACAGGTTAAATCTTACTCTCCCACCCCCCAGCCTGAAGCAACTTTTTTTCTAGTAGGAATTCTAATAGCTTTCTCTTTTGCCCACTCATTTATTTCTCTACACTTATTCATGTGTTTTGTTGTTATCCTCTTCCTTTTCTCAGATTATAAGAAAATTGAAGGCAGTGATTGTTGAAATTGTATACACATCTCCTTCAATTTGTGAAGGGTTTATATGCACATAAACCCAGCATAAGTTGAAAATATCATAAGTGGAAAGTGCATTTGATACACCTAACCTAGCGAGCATCATAGCTTAGCTTCGCCTACCTTAAATGTGCTCAGAACATTTACATAAGCGTATAGTTGGGCAAGGGAGAAGGCAATGGCACCCCACTCCAGTACTCTTGCCTGGAAAACCCCATGGATGGATGAGCCTGGTAGGCTGCCGTCTATGGGGTTGTAAGAGTCGGACGTGACTGGGGGACTTCACTTTCAGTTTTCACTTTCATGCATTGGAGAAGGAAATGGCAACCCACTCCAGTGTTCTTGCCTGGAGAATCCCTGGCACGGGGGAGCCTGGTGGGCTGCCGTCTATGGGGTCGCACAGAGTCGGACACGACTGAAGCGACGCAGCAGCGGCATAGTTGGGCAAGTCATGTAACACAAAGCCTGTTTTACCGCAGGGTGTTGAATACATCATGTAATCTATTGAAAACTGTACTGAAAGTGAAAAACAGCATGGCTTGAGGGCCAGGATGGTTGAGTGTATCAGTTGCTTACCCTGGTGATCGCCTGGCTGGCTGGGAGCAGGGGTGCACTGCCCCTGCCCGGCATCCCAATGGGGGATCATACCTCATTGCACCAGTCTAGGAAAAGACCAAAATTCAAAAAGTGAAGTAAGTTTTCTATTGACTGTGTGTTTTCTTTTAAGTGAACTAGAGAAACTGGTGCTTCCAGAGGGATATGGACCAGGTTATTGCAATTACCTTGACGGTTATCCTCACGTCTGTATATTGATTTCTCTAGCTAAAGGTCCTAAACTAGGATATGAGAAGCTCTGAAGCCTTCTTTCAGGAGAACAAAGCTGAAGAGAACTCCTCTTCCACCCTTACAGGAATATTAATTTGTGGTCCTGAGAACCTGAAAATTTAAGTGGAGAGATCTAAGAAGGTGGGTGTGAGATGCTCTGTCTTTCTAGATTTCCTAGAGTAGTGAAGTATGACCAGAAGTCCTAAAGAAAAGTAGCAGCCTCACTGGCTCCAAGCTCTGAGCAGATCAATTTTTCCTGAAGGCTCCAGTCAGTGAAGGGGATTCCCAGGTGGAGCTAGTGGTAATGAGCCCACCTGCAGTGCAGGAGCAGTGGGAGACCTGCGTTTGATCCCTCAGTTGGGAAGATCCCCTGGAGGAGGGCATGGCAACCCACTCCAGTATTTTTGCCTGGAGAATCCCATGGTCAGAGGAGGCTGGTAGGCTACAGTCCATGGGATCACATAGAGTCAGACACAACTGAAGCAACTTAGCAGGCACTAGTCAATGAAACACTCAGCAACCTTGTAGGGTATAAGAGAGTGTGCTGTCACCAAGAAATATTAGGACTGATCAAGAAAGAATATACTTTATATTCGTGCGTGTATTTGTAAATGGTTTTAACAGTTTTGAATAAGGAGTTATTCTCTAATTAATTACCAGAGTCCCCTAGTCAAAAAGTTTATAAAATAAAATGTGTGCTTGCTTAAATTTGCAAGGCTTCCCAGAGGTTAGATTTTGAGCTTCCAAGCACTGACCACTCTGAAGAAAATACAGCAAGGGAGCCCATGCCTTGAGGTGTTTTTGACACCTTACAATGCCCGTATCGGTCATCCTGAGTAGGCAATACTGCATAAGCTCAATAGAATAAAGGTTAAAGTTTTCTTCATGCTATATATCCATTGCATGGATATACTTCATATTTGTGTGTGTATTTGTAAATGGTTTTAACAGTTTTGAATAAGGAGTTATTCTCTAATTAATTACCAGAGTCCCCTAGTCAAAAAGTTTATAAAATAAAATGTGTGCTTGCTTAAATTTGCAAGGCTTCCCAGAGGTTAGATTTTGAGCTTCCAAGCACTGACCACTCTGAAGAAAATACAGCAAGGGAGCCCATGCCTTGAGGTGTTTTTGACACCTTACAATGCTCGTATCGGTCATCCTGAGTAGGCAATACTGCATAAGCTCAATAGAATAAAGGTTAAAGTTTTCTTCATGCTATATATCCATTGCA
>CM035290.1:1214243-1243869 GCA_020226075.1 Hydropotes inermis
CGGATATATACGGGCGGCCCTGCTGCTCATGGTCACTAAGGGACCCAGGCTCGTAGAGGTTCCATCGTCTGGAACATCGCCCTGGAACAGTCCCTGTGGAAGTCGAAGAGAATTCACCCCAGCCCAGAAGTGGCAGGTCACTCTTTCACACACAGCTCATTGACCAGGAGTGGTCACGTGGCTGCACCTATCTTTAAGAGGAAAAGTTTACCCCAGATGTCTTAGACACACTGCCCTGCATTTCTGCTCTAGTGGAGATCAGTGTCCATGTCTTCTGGAAAAGGTATAGGAGACTCAGTAAATCTGCTTAAATAAGTCACATATGGGGAGAATAGAGAGTCCAAATGGATGACCTCAGTATGTTGAATTCCTGGATCAGAGATTAAATTCCTTCTAAGCCATATCAACATCTGTCTCTTTGAGTTAAAATAATCGTGTAGGCCTTCTTTGATATGTTGATTAATGGAACCGTGAAGTGAAGTGAAAGTTGCTCAGTTGTGTCCGACTCTTTGTGACCCCAGTGGAATTCTCCAAGCCAGAATACTGGAGTGGGTAGCCTTTCCCTTCTCCAGGGGATCTTTGCAACCCAGGGATCAAACCCGGAGTCTCCCGAATTTCAGGCAGATTCTTTATCAGCTGAGCCATAATGGAACAACTATAGAATGTGACTAAGTGGAACATTATCTCTTTACATTCTGAGTGGAGAACAGCCAGACAATAAACACTGGAGTTTGCTTGCTTGAAAGCAAAGTTAAAGACAACGTTTTCCTTTGTGCTATAACTTCATGCAACTGTTATTTGTGGTGGTAGTGATTTGTTTTATTACCTGTGTCCTAAGATAAAGAACATGCATGAATAAGAACCCCATAACCAGCTTTCGTCACATAAAAAAAAAAAATGTGAAGTGACATGACAAATGAATCTGCTAAGAAATCCCTCTCATTTGAGTGAAGCCAAAACTCCAGAGACCAAAAGCAATAATCATTGCTACTTTCTCCTGCTGAGGCTTAGCTCAAGATGTTTCTTCAAGAGAGTTGAGGGAGAAGAAATACACAATATAGGAGTTTCAAGCAGTGCTTTGAAATTAAGACTAACATCCTTAGGGAAAGCAATTTCAAAAGCAAAAAAAAAAAAAAAATAGATGACACTAGTCCCCATTCTTATTTGAGTTCTTATTTGAGGACTTTTATCATCACCTGGAACAGGATTTCTCAATCAAGGGTGCACATTGGAAACATCTATGGAGTTTTAAAGTTGTGCCTACAGTTGGACTCAAGCATCAGGGATTCTGATTCAATGAGTTTGAGGCTGGGTGCAAGCATCTATAATTTTTAAAGTCCTAGATAAGAATGTATATATGTGTGTGTGTAATATTTTTAGTAAATATATATATGAATGTATATATGTATGTGTGGGTGTATATAAATACATATATTTTTTTACCTAGGAAGCAGTTTTAATGGTATGACCTCTGTTACCTAAAGGAAAGTGGCATTCTGCATTTTATTCTTCAGTGGAATTTACAGTCACTAATACACCCTCCATTTATTCAAATAGGGAAACTGAGTCAGACCACCACACACACACCACAGACCACACCTCATCACCGCTGAAAGAGTCATTACCAGAGCTGAAATCACACCTGGGATTTGCTTAACCCATAACCATTCCCAATTATTTACAGCTATGTAAGTGGTAATTAAATTCTGCTTGTCAGAGTTCCTCTCTGAATCGTGCATGGCCCCTATCTAGCTGTGAGCAGAGTGTCGATCTGTGACAGCAGGACAATTAGCCTTTATCTTCTCTTCCTACCTAGGCAAAAGCAAATCCTGTATGATGTAGCCCTTGTCTCCCTTCACTCATCCCAGCCACACAAGCCAACATTTTCTGCCTCAACACATCAGGTGGTCTCTAGACAGGACAGGCCTGCCCGGGTAGGGAGATGGGCTGGACGGCCGCTGGCACGGGGCAGGCACCAGGGCAGGGATGCGGCGCTGGGCTTCGCAGCAGCCCAGTCTGGCCGGGAGTGCTCGTGTTGCGCTGAGGATTGTCTGCTCAGTTTCAGGGAGCTCTGCCACGAAATAAGGAGAGCTTGGGGGAGTCTGGTCCCCAGGAATTCAGAAGTTGTTGAAATCTGGAGGTCCATTCTAGCTGCACGTTCAGAGTCTGGAAAGGCATTGAATTAGGGCCCCTCTCTGGCTCTGAGTCTCCTGAAAACTAAAGCCAAGGAACAACAAGCTGATCTTCATAAGATTCATCGTCTGCTTTAATGCACACGGACAGCTATCTTCCATAAATGTTTCATGAGTTGAAAGTCAGGAGGAATTTGTCACAGGAGTCTTTGATTAAGGGACATTTAAGTAGCTTAACTGACTTTAACTACTGACTTTCTTTTTAATGAAAACGGATATTTCTTTTGCTAACTCCCTTATATTGGGCTTCCCTGGTGGCTCAGACGGTAAAGAAACTGCTTGCAACGCAGGAGACATGGGTTCAATCCCTGGTCGGAAAGATCCCCTGGAGAGGGCATAGCACTCCAGTCCAGTAGTCTTGCCTGGAGAATTCCATGAACAGAGCAGTCTGGTGAGCTACAGTCCGTGGGGTTGCAGAGTCGGACTCACTGAGCAACTAATACTCAAATGCCTCGGCAGCACAGAGCAGCCGCTTCGTTGTGTGGGCCTCATCTGTATGTTTGGCTGTGGCTCCCACATTTCGGAGCCCCCAGCGCTGATGACCGTGCTGAGGACTGGACCGCCGCCTCACCCAGGAATGTCCTGCCTCAGAGAACACGGGCCTCTTGCTTCTGACTGACGTCTCCTTCCTCTTCCTCCTCTGCCTTGTAAAGACGGGCTTGTGGGGAAAACCCGGCTCAGACGCTGTGCACGCGTACATGCGTGGCCAGTCACCTCCGCCATGTCCAACTCTGCAACCCCATGGACTGAGCCCGCCCGGCTCTCTGTCCACAGGATCCTCCAGGCAAGAACACTGGCGTGGGCTGCCATTTCCTCCTCCAGGGGATCTTCCCAAGCCAGGGATGGAACCTGCTTCCCCTGCACTGCAGGCAGGTTCTTTACTGACTGAGCCACCAGGGACGCCTGGCTTCGACCGCACCACGTGTCCAAGGTGCCACCTGCTTCACTTCTGCGCTGGGCCGGCTGGCTGCCCAGCCCTGCACCTGCGCCAGCCCCTCAGGCGTGCTCACCGGCCGCCGACGTTGAGAGTCACTGTCTTGGGACTGGTATCTATTACATGTTTATTTGAAATTCAGCAGTTCGGTCTTTTTTGATTAGGTTGAATCCAGCTAAGCTAAATGTAATGGATTTGTGGGAGTTGCTTTTTTCTTTCTGCCACACCACACCAGCTTGTAGGACCTTAGTCCCCCAACCAAGGATTGAACTTGCATCGCCAGCAGTGAAAGCTCAGAGTTCTGGCCGCTGGACCACCAGGGAGTTCCCTAAAGGTCATTTTTTTAAGTGACATTTACAGTATGATCATGAGAGCCCAGATGTTTAACCTTCTCTGCGCACTGTGCTGAGTCGCTCCATCATTCCGACTCTTTGTGACCCCGCGGACCGCAGTCCACCAGGCTCCTCTGTCCATGGGGCTCTCCAGGCAAGAATACTGGGCTGGGCTGCCATGCCCTCCTCCAGGGGGTCTTCCCAACCCAGGGATCAGACCCAGGTCTCCCACATTGCAGGTGGACTCTTTACCATCTAAGCCACCAGGGAAGCTCTATGCTTCTCTCTTTCTCTGTGTGTGTATATATATATATATACACACACACAATAAATTATTATAAATGAATATATTTATTTATATTTATATGTTAATATAGTATATTTTATAAATACATTTATATTATAAATAAAATGTTATATATAATGAATATATATTATATATATATTAAAATATCTGGGAATTCCCTGGTTGTCCAGTGGTTAGGACTTGACATTTTCACCGAGGTGGCCTGGGTTCAGACCTTGGTTAGGGAACTAAGACCCCGCAAGCCAAGTGTCCTGCTCAAAAAGATAAGTGTGTGTATGTTAGCTGCTTTGTTATTGTCTTACTCTTTGCAATCCCATGGGCTGTAGCCTGCCAAGTTTCTCTGTCTATGGGATTCTACAGACAAGAATATTGATGTGTGTTGACATGCCTTTCTCCAGGGGACCTTCCTAATCCAGGGATCGAACCTGTGATGTATATATGTATGCATATATACATGTACAAATATAGCTAAATATTTAAAATATATCTGATTACAATTATTGCTTGTGAGTGGTAGAATTATGATTAATTTTTGCACTTTTCCACATTGACAGAGTTTTTAACGAGGATATTTTAATAGTGGTTTTAAAGCAGCCTCCTCTGGCACTTTTTTTCTTTCCTGTGACTCTTTTATCTAAAAATGCCCACGCTTCTCCACATCGTTGTTCTCTACCGCTGCATGCCAGTAGTTTTCTGTACCCTTACCACAGTTTGTATGCATATACCTGTGTATTCACTTGCTGATTTTCTATCTTTGCCGGCTAACTACAAACTGCTCAAAGAAAGGACTATGCTCTTTCAGTCACCAGTGAATACTCAAAGCCTAACAGGGCCTGGCAGAGAGTAGCTGCTCAAAAATTCTTGTCACTTAATGAATGGCTGGACAAATGAATATGTGATATAATAGAAGGGAGTCCAACACGCCTTGAGGGGAAAAGAGAATGAAAAACTGTTAGAAACGATCCAAGGGACTTCCTTGATGAGCCAGGGGTTAAGACTCTGTGCTACTAATGCAGGGGCCTGGGTCTGATGCCTGGTCAGGGAACTAGATCCCGCGTGCCTCAGCTAAGGCCTGAAGCAGCCAAAAAAAGAAAAAGATCCAAGAAGGTATCACAAAGAAGGAGACAATGAACTGAGTGTGGGAAAAGGAGTAGGATTTTCCTGGGCTGCGGAGAAGGAAAGCTTTCAAGGCAGGGAGAACACCCAGGAAAAGGGAACAAGGCGCGATACACACGTTTGTGAAACAGAAGTCGGGCGTGGCCAGCAGCTCGGCAGTTATACGAGGAAATGAGGAAACAAGGCAAAGGGACGGGTTGGAGCCTATTGTAAAGAGCCCTTTTTTTTTTTTTTTTGAGCACTGATTTTATATTGGAGGACAGCCGGTTAACAGTGTTGTGATAGATTCAGGTGGACAGCAAAGGGACTCAGCCATACATACACATGCATCCATTCTCCCCTAGGAATCTTGTAGGACTTCCCTGGCATTCCAGTGGTTAAGCCTCCGTGTTCCCAATGCAGGGGGCACGGGTTCAATCCCTGACCAGGGAACTAAGATCCTGCATGTAGTATGGTGCAGCCAATAAAATAATAAAATAAATTTTTAAAAAATGAATCTTGTAAGTAGAGAGGATGTTAATTTACAAGGCAAACAATACAAGTAGACACAAGAAAAGGGGGACAAACGGCAAAACTCTGGGAAATACCTTCCTGAGGAAGTAGGGAGAAAATGAATTTAGAGCAGTCCAAGAGAAGGAAAACCCAGAGAGGAAAGTGTAACATGAGGCAAGGCAAAGAGAATTTTAAGGAAGAGGCCAAGTGTGTCAGACGCTTCGAAGAGACCAAAGCGTTCGAATTTGCCAAATAAACAGATGAGTAGTGACCACTGAGGGAGAAGGAAATGGCAACCCACTCCAGTGTTCTTGCCTGGAGCATCCCAGGGACAGAGGAGCCTGGTGGGCTACATCTATGGGGTCTCGCAGGGTCGGACACGACTGAAGCGACTTAGCATGTATGCAGTGACCATGGAGAGACTCAACACAGTAGAGTAGGGGATGAAGAAGTCAGATTATAAAGAGGATTTTTGTTAATGTTTTATTTTGAAATAACTTTAGATTGCAGGAAAGTAACAATAAGTAATAAACGACAACTTGGGAGAAGTGGAGAAAGCTGATGGATTCTGTCTTAACCAACACATCATGGTTTACAACCCCAGAAACCTGGCACTATCAACATTATAAGCCCCCAGAACGATGTACTCAGAAGGACCAAAATTCACAGCTTCAATATGACCATGAGGAAGCCCCAGACAAATCCACACTGAGGGCCAATCCAGGGAATAGCTGATCAGTTCTCTTTTTAAATGGCATAGTCAGGTAAGAAAAGAAAAGATGAGAAGCTATCACAGATGGGAGGAGATTCAGGAGATATAAAACCTAAATGAAGAGTGGGACTCTTGGACTGGATCCCAGAAGAGAAAAAGAATGTTCGTGGAGAAACTGGTCAAATCCAAATGAGAAACGTAAGTCAATGAACCCACAGATGAAAAAAAAAAAACAAACAGAGTGGCCATTCTCCCAACCACAGGAGAGAAAAGGGACTTGGCAGAATGAACCTATGAAAGTGCCCCTGAATACTTTTATGTTCGCTAACATGAAACAGTAAAGACAGCTAACCAAATGAGGCTAAAGTTAGAAGCATGCCACACATCTCAAATTAGTAATAACAGTGATTACATAACTAATTCTATTTTCCAAGCCTAGTTTGCTAAGCATTTTTCAGGATCTCCCTCTCCTGAATGTTCAGTAAATGCTTTTGCGTGTGCTTTGCCTTGTGATGGCAACCAAGTCGCCTTTTTCTTTTTTCTAAGCTGGTCATCTGTTCCAGTTTCCCAGCTTTTCACATGAGTGAGTGATAGCCCTTCAGTCGAGCCCGACTCTTTGTGACCCCACGGACTATAGCCTGCCAGGCTCCTCTGCCCTTGGGATCCTCAGGCAAGAATACTGGCATGGGTGGCCCACAAAAACCAGGAGAAGATGACTTGGGAGAGTAGGACAGACATGTGGACGCTGCCATGTGTAAGACAGACAGCCAAGCGGGACCTCTCCTAGCACAGGGCGCTCAGCTCGGTTCTCCACGTGACCGAGAGGCTGGGCCTGGGGCAGGGAGGCGTTAGAGGGACGGGACACATGTGCACGCTGGGCTGATTCGGGCTACCGTATAGCAGAACCTAACACAACACTGTAAACCAGATACTCCAATAAAAAGTGAAATGAAAACTAGGACAAAACAGGGTGAACTGAAGGATATTTGGGGATGTTCATATGGGGCTTGATAGAAAAGAAAAAGGAAAGATAATTACGGTTCTGAGAAAAATACAAATAATAATACAAAAATACTTTTTTGATGCAAAAAAGTATTAAATTTGTAAAATTTCAAATAAAATGCTTTCAGATATTTCACTGAGGAAAGTGAGGTTATTTCTTTATAGCTTTTTGTCAGGTTTTATCTTCAAAATGGCTACATGGAATTCATCAAGACTTTTTAACTATTCTCTCTTCAAATTATTGATAGTCATGCGTGTATGCTAAGTAGCTTCAGTCGTGTCCAACTCTTTACGACCCTGTGAACCGTAGCCCACCAGGCTCCTCTGTCTACGAGATTCCCCAGGCAAAAATACTGGCGTGGATTGCCATGCCTTCTTCCAGGGGATCTTCCCAACCCCGGGATCAAACCACACCTCTTATGCGTTGGCAGGCGGGTTCTTTACCACTAGGACCACCTAGGAGGCCCTTGATAGTCACTACCTGCAAAGAAACTTTGGGCATGAAGGTAACCAAAAATTCTTAAAACCATTATTTTTCAACCACTCAAAACATTATAATAGTTTAAAATATATATAAGGAATCTAAGGAATTTTCCTTTTCTCTCCTTGACAAATGACATATTGAAATCTGTATATTAATATGAATGAATTTGAGCTTTACTTTAGCTTATCAAATAATTTAAATAATTAAGCTATAATTTGTTGAGTGCTATACATTAGTGAATATAATGTTCATCTGTACAAAGTCAGTTTTCATTCCAATTCCAAAGGAAGACAATGCCAAAGACTGCCCAAACTACCACACAATTGCACTCATTTCACATGCTAGCAAGGTAATGCTCAAAATCCTTCAAGCTAGGCTTCAACAGTGCATGAACCAAGAACTTCCAGATGTACAAGCTGGATTTAGAAAAGGCAGAGGAGCCAGAGATCAAATTGCCAACGTCAGTTGGGTCACAGAAAAAGCAGGGGAATTCCAGAAAAGTATCTACTTCCGTTTCATTAACTACACTAAAGCCTTCGACTCTGTGGATCACAACAAATTGTGGGAAATTCTTCAAGATATGGGAATACCACACCATCTTACTTGCCTCCTGTACACAGGTCAAGAAACAAGTTGGAATCAGACACGTAATAATGGATTGGTTCCAAATAGGAAAAGGAGTACGTCAAGGCTGTATACTGTCACCCTGCTTATTTAACTTACATGCAGAGTACATCATGCGAAATGCTGGGCTGGATGAAGCACAAGCTGGAATGAATATTGCTGGGAGAAATATCAATAACCTCAGATATGCAGATGACACCACCCTTATGGCAGAAAGCGAAGAGGAACTAAAGAGCCTCTTGATGAAAGTGAAAGAGGAGAGTAAAAAAGCTGGCTTAAAGCTCAACTTTCAGAAAACTAAGATCACGGCATCTGGTCCATCACTTCATGGAAAATAGATGGGGAAACAATGGAAACGCCAACAGACTTTATTTTCTTGGGCTCCAAAATCATGTGTATGGTGACTGCAGCCATGAAATAATTAAAATATGCTTGCTCCTTGGAAGAAAAGCTATGACATACCTAGACAACATATTAAAAAGCAGAGACATCACTTTGCCAACAAAGGTCTGTATAGTCAAAGCTATGGTTTTTCCAGCCATCATGTACAGATGCAAGAGCTGAACCATAAAGAAGGCTGAGCACCAAAGAATTGATGCTTTTGAACTGAGGTGTTGGAGAAGACTCTTAAGAGTCCCTTGGACTGCAAGATCAAACAAGTCAATCCTAAAGGAAGTCAAGCCTGAATATTCACTGGAAGGTCTGATATTGCAGCTGAAGCTCCAATAACTTGGCCAGCTGATGCAAAGAGCCAACTCATTAGGAGAGACCCTGATGCTGGGAAAGACTGAGGGCAGGAGAAGGGGGCGACAGAGGATGAGATGCTTGGATGGCATCACTGACTCAATGGACATGAGTTTGGGCGAGCTCCGGGAGATGGTGAAGGACAGGGCAGCCTGGCGTGCCGCAGGGCATGGGGTCACAGAGAGTCGGACATGAGTGAGCGACGGAACCGCGGCAACCGCATCATCAACCCAAGTGTCCGCCAGCGACCCACATGCCCTTCCCACTGCCTGCGTTCTGTCCAAGCCGGGGTGCATTTCTGTGTCGAGCCCAGATTTCCTGTCTTCCTCGGGAGCCGCCCTGGGCAAACTGCTCCCTCTTCTCTGCCTCCCTGTTGCCCTCCATTTCCTAGTCCAACCGCTAATGCTGGCCTTTTCTAATGATCTCCAACATGAATGGCAACTGAGAAAAAGGTGTAGAAGGAAACTTTCACATCCTGAAACTCTTCTTACTGTCAATTTAGCTGAAAATCAATTACCATTCACAGGCAATTTACAGCTGAATATGTGACTGTATTTCAAACACACTTTCTGATCAAGAGCATCTGGAGAAAATTGATACATTTTTTTGTGCTTCGCAGTTTACTTTCCTCCATTTTTAAAACATTCCATTAATGAAAATGGCTTTAAAACAACAGACTCTCTCCTTTGAAAACACTTTTAAAAACTTTTGATCACATGCCAAGTTTTTTGGCCGCTTCTTCAGAGGGTTCTACCTGACCCCCATTTTCCTCACTCTCTCCCCAAAACCTCAGCTTTCAAGTCCTTCAGACAAGTAAGCCCTGGGAGTAAAGTTCAGAAGGAAAATACTTTTCTGAACATGTATTTTCTGGGGGGCAAAAAAGTAATTTATTAAAAACATGCAGCAGTTATTTCCTTTTTACGTCTCTGTTTTGAAGTTGCATGCAGTAATTCACTTCTCTCTTAGATTCAAGGAAACCCAGACCCAGCTTCAGTTCTTCATGAAAACAGCAGTGTTTCATATTTACAACTCCATGTGCTAGGTAATTTTGAAGCGGAGAATATGGAAATCCTACTTGGCTTTCAGAACAGCAAAATTTCTTTCTGTTTCTCCTAATTAAGTTCAAAAAGAAAGTTCCTGAAGGAGGTATTGAGTGAGTCAAGAAGAGAAAGAAAGGTGAAGCTGAAGTTCACACTTCGAGATGGAACATCAATGGACAAGTCACAGTTATAATTCAAACTTCAATTGTTTTCAGTATGATGGCTTCTTACCCCGGGCAAACCTCCAAGAGAGTTGTCAGATTCAGTATCCATGGAGAAATGAGTCCTTTGTTGGTAAAGCAAAAATTTCACCCTTTGAGAAAACAGTGGAATTTAAAAGAAGCTAGCCAAAGTTAGAGATGGGGAAACCCGGAATTCCATGCATCCCCAGTCCTTGTGCAGCTGAAGCTTTTTGTGCCTCAGTTTACCTAATTGTCAGGTGGTGATGGTGCCACTTGCCTCAACTTTTGGTACATGAAGGGCTGAGTGAGTCTCACTGAGGTATCATCTCACAGTTTTCTGAGAAAGTAAAGGTGCCATACTAATGGCAAGCAGTTTGGTGTTGATTAACTTTTCATCAAATAAGCAGACCTCTCTAGACTTCTTGGGGTTTCCCTGGTGGATCAAACAGTAAAGAATCTGCCTGCAATGTGGGAGACCTGGGTTCGATCCCTGGGTTGGGAAGAGCCCCTAGAGGAGGGCATGGCAGCCCACCCAGTGTTCCTGCCTGGAGAATCCCCACAGACAGAGGAGCCTGGTGGGCTGCAGTCCATGGGGCTGCGAAGAGTCGGACACGACTGGGTGGGTCAGCACAGCACAGCTGGGCCTCTTGAGGTCTGTGTTCCTAACCACGCTCTTCATGCCCCTTTCATGGTCATTTACGTGTGGGTTCTTTAGTTCTGCCTTCCTGACGGACCAGATTATGTTCAGTTCTTCTAGTTTCCCCGGAGATGAGAAGAGCAAAAGAAAACAATTTGGGGCACTATTTTCTCCAGAAGTTTCTCAGCAGATAGGATAGTGAAGACATCAGCATTTGGAATCGTAGATGCCAACTGAGATTCTTGCCAATGTAAGACATTATCTCTACAAAATGCGACAAGTAGGATGATGAGATTGTGGGCAGAGCTGCCATGTAAGACTGCACGGTGTATGCACTGCACAGAGGCACCCAGCTAGGGGATAAGGAGTGCCTGACGTCCACTCTTCTGCACCATTCAAGCATGAGGTCATTTACTCAAGATGCTCTGCTTGGGTTTATAGCTGGAGTTCATACACCTCAGTGTTCACAGCAACACTGCTTACAGTAAGCAAGACATGGAAACAAACTAAATGCCCATTGACGGATGAATGGATGAAGAAGAAGATATGGTATATATATATATATATATATATATATATATACACACACAATGGAAATTACCCAGCCTTAAAAAGACAATGAAATAATGCCATTGGCAGAAGCATAGATGGACCTAGAGATTAGCATGCTAAGTGAAGTCAGACGAAGAAAGTATCATATGGTATCACTTAAATGCAAAATCTTTAAAGGCGATACAAATCAACTTCTTTGCAAAAAAGAAACAGTCTCATAGACATAGAAAGCACATGTACAGTCACCAAAGGGGAAAGGGTTAGGAGATACCTTAGGAGTTTGGCATTAACATACACACACTGCTGCTGCCGCTGTTAAGTCGCTCAGTCATGCCCGACTCTTAGCGACCCCGTGGACTGCAGCCCACCAGGCTCCCCCAGCCCCGGGATTCTCCAGGCAAGAGCACTGGAGTGGGGTGCTGTTGCCTTCTCCGATTTACACATTGCTCTATATAAAATAGATAAGCAACAAGGACCTACTGTGTACCACAGGGAACTAAACTCGGTACTCTGTAATAACATATGAGGGAAAAGGTTCTGAAGAATATATATTTTGTTTATATATGTGCAACACTGAATCACTTTGCTATGCACCTGAAAATAACACATGATCAATCAACCATATTTCAATTTTTAAAAAATGCTTTGCCTGCCCAGAGAGGCACTTTCTTCATTCATGCAAAGGTTTGATGTGGACTAGAGGTCTTGACTGTAGGCAATTGTTTAGATTCTGATGGTGGTTGGAGGACGCAGCGGGAGCAAGTAGAATTACGGTTTTTTCTTTCTTCTTTAATCCAGTTCAGCCGCGTCTGAGGCCACAGACTCCTCCAGCAGTGCTTCTCCCGCCTCCCTCTTACACATTGTTTGAACGGTTCTCGGCTGCACAGGGTCCTCGGAGCCGCATGCAGGCGGCTGGTGGGGCTGGTCGCTCCACGGCACGTGGGATTTCCCCGGAACCGGGAATTGCGCCCTGCCCTGGCAGGCAGGCTCTCTCCCACTGCACCGCCAGGGAAGTCCCTCTTGCGTGTATTTCCTCACTCGACTTTTTCCATTCTTACTTGCTGTTCCCTTCCATCTATCCCTTGCTGTCCCATCTTTACCTGCCCTTTTCCCTCACTCCCAGGAGACAGACAGGAGCCATCTCTGTTTTACAGGCCTCTTCCTGAGCCCTGGTCCACAGCGAGAGCCTGGAATCACTTAAGAGTTGCTGCTGCAGCGGCTGCTAAGACGCATCAGTCGTGTCCAGCTCTGTGCGACCCCATAGAAGGCAGCCCACCAGGCTCCCCCATCCCCGGCTCTACTCACTGTCAATGCTCCACACCTACAAAGTCGTAGACATCTTGCTTCTCTGTTTGATCCTCTGACTGTCCTGCGCAACACCCCTCCCCTGATAAACAGATCCAGGGCCCGCAGTGCAGACAGACCTGGTCCTGCTCCAGTAATCGGGCTATTGGCATTAACTGTCAGCTGTGGGGCCTCAGTCAGACGTGTTGTCACTTAAGATGGGGTGTCTGGGATCCCATGTTTAACCATGAGAAAAGAAACTCAAAACAGGAGAACTGGGGGCAACTCTCTGGCTGAGATGAATTTTGGAGAGGTTGACTTGAAAGAAGCACTCCTAACACATGTGATCATTCTTCCCTTCACGTGACTTGTAAGCACCTTTCAGATGGGCTTGAAACGAGATTTGCACTCTCCTTGCCTGCCTCTTGGCCTCCTCGTTACTTCTGCATCTGAGATGATCAGCTTTTCTCTAAAGGGCTCATACCACAGCTTTCTAACTGACTGTCCCCAGCTGGGAAAGATTGAAGGCAGGAGGAGAAGGGGCCAACCAAGGACGAGATGGTTGGATGACACCACGGACTCAGTGGACGTGATTTTGAGCAAGCTCCGGGAGATGGTGAATGACAAGGAAGCCTCGCATGCTGCAGTCCGTGGGATTGGAGTTGGACTCAACTGAGCGACTGAAAGCAACAAAGATGTCACAGCCCACTCTCTTAGCCAGGCTGGGCCAGAATCTATCCTAGGTGGTCCAGCATCTTCCCCTCCTCACGCCCTCACACCCTCCCGAGCAATCCTCCCCACCCCTGTGGTGTTGATATCCCTGACCACAGGCGACCCTCAAGGCTACTCCTCCTGGCTGGAGTGCTTTCCTAAACTGTGTCTAGCGCTGCTGATGGTCCTCTTAGACACGCTGACCCAGTACCCTTGGACAGCTCAACCCATCCTGTCCCGATCGGAACTGTCGTTTCCCCTCTCTGCTGCCACACAGACCTTTTTTTATTTCCCAGTTTGGGGAACAGTCATCAGTGATCCAAGAAGTCAGGAGTCACACCCACAATCACCTCTTCATTTTCTCCTAATTTCTCCCAATTCTGTCCCCACCTCTTACCCTCACCCTCCCTGCCAGCAGGCCACCACCACCTCTTGCTGAGACAGTTTGATGAAGGCCCAGACTCACAATCCTGTGACCAGTCTCTCACCTTCTCAAATCACCCTTTACTTGCTGCCAGAATGAGTTTTCTAAAGTGCAAAGTGGGACCTATTATTCCTTTAATTAGTTCAGTTCAGTCGCTCAGTCGTGTCTGACTCTTTGCGACCCCATGAATCTCAGCACACCAGGCCTCCCTGTCCACCACCAACTCCCGGAGTTTACTCAAACCCATCCCCATAGAGTCGGTGATGCCATCCAACCATCTGATCCTCTGTCGTCCCCTTCTCCTCCTGCCCCCAATCCCTCCCAGCATCAGGGTCTTTTCCAATGAGTCAACTCTTCACATGAGGTGGCCAAAGTATTGGAGTTTCAGTTTCAGCATCAGTCCTTCCAATGAACACCCAGGACTGATCTCCTTTAGGATGGACTGGTTGCATCTCCTTGCAGTCCAAGGGACTCTCAAGAGTCTTTTCCAACACCACAGTTCAAAAGCATCAATTCTTCGGCGCTCAGCTTTCTTTATAGTCCAACTCTCACATCCATATGTGACTACTGAAAAAACCATAGCCTTGACCAGACAGACCTTTGTTGACAAAGTAATGTCTCTGCTTTTTAATATGCTGTCTAAGTTGGTCATAGCTTTCCTTTAATAGCACTTCTCAAACTCCTCCACTTAATATGCCTAATGCAAGAAGAGTAAACCAGCCCCCAGTAGGTTCGGGAAGGGTCACAAGAGCACAGTCCACAGGTGGAGCCTTCCACAGCCCAGAAGGCCCCACCCACAATGTGAAGTTTCTTGTCAAGTCCCACTTTTTAAACTCATTTTGTCAATTTTGCATTCTACTCTATAACATCTCTGCTTTTGTTTTGAAATTAAAATAAGATGTCCCCAAATCTTCAAGCAAAATCGATCTATGGAAAGGTGCACGTTTCGTCCTACGGCTGGCAGAACTTTGAAGCCCGCTAGTTTGAGGAGCACAGGTCCGAGCTGGAACGTCCATTCCTTTGCATGTTATTTGCATGACTCGCCTACAGGTGTCCACCGGTCTCTGCAGCTCCAGGCCTCCACCCAGCTCCGTGAAGTCCAGGCACTGACCCGCTCGGCACTCTGTGACCAGCACACTGGCTCCCATCTCGGTCCTGTTTACGTGTGCTGTTTCCTCAAACCAGACCACAGCCTCCCCCCGTCTATCCGCTTATCCTCCAGATCCAACTCAAGTACCGCCTTTCCTGTGAAGCTCTCCATGATGAGCTCCACTGGAGGCTGAGGTCACTATCCCTCACTGGCTGCCCCCCAAATCCGCACGTTTTCCATAGCATCATCTCACTTGATCTTTGCTTTTAATGTGCTTTCATCTGTAGAATAACTGCTTTACAGCGCTGTGTTGCTTTCTGCCGTGCATCAGCATGCATCAGCCGCGGCTGTAAATGCCCCCTCCCTCGTGAACCCGCCGCCCACCCCTCTAGGTGGTCGTAGAGCACCTGATTTGCATACTGTGCGCGCTTGCTGCGAGCTCAGAGCTTCAACTGTGTCCCATCTGCAACCCTATGTGACTATAGACCATGGCACACCAGTCTCCTCTGTCCACGGAATGCTCCAGGCAAGAATCCTGGAGTGAGTCGCCATGCCCTCCTCCAGGGGCTCTGTCCGACACGAAGATAGGAGCCGCATCTCTTGATGTCTCCTGCCAGGCAGGTTCTTTACCACTCGAGCCACTGGGAAGCCCAATCTGTGTCTCACTTGATCTTAATTCCCCTCCCTGCCTGACTGTGGACTGTCTCAGGGCACGTCTGTATCTCACTGTGGTGCTCTCAGGGCAGATTTGGCTGCCCTGAAGGGCCACGGGGATGTTCAGTTCCTCTTTCAGTACTCATTCCTTCCCATCTGTCCAATAGGATGAGCCCCAGATGGACAGGAGCTCTCCAGTCAATGGTGGACCCCTGGCTTTCTTCTGCTGTATCCTCCAAACAAGCTCTGAAGACCTGACGCGTGTAGATTCTCAGTGAATATCAGTTAAATGAAGGAGCCCATGATCAGCACCATTGTTTCCTTAAGTTAAGCTGCATTCTGTTTTCTCAATCTTACCTTTCAGAGAATCTTGATATCTCTGAACTTCCAACATCTAACCACAGGCCAGCACTTATTGGACATTAAATAAATGTGTAAAAAATAAGCAAATGAATAAGCTAATGTGTGTGCATTTCAGTGTTTCTTTAAAAGTGCATGTGTTCATTTTAATTTTTCATCCTAACACCTGGTGTTTTTACCAACCTGTTAGAAATTGATTTTTCACTCGGAAATGGGATCTTGACAAACTGGTGATGAATGAATTTTTTTTGAAAGCCTTAGCTGTAACCAGTGTGTTTTTTTGTTTTTTTTGTTTTTTTTAATTCTGGCTCCTTTAGGAATTGAACTTTTGGGTGGCTTTGATCTCTACCATACCTAATATAATTTAGTGGGTAAAAACCATGGTCTATCTCTGTTTATAAGTATAAATGCACAATAATTGTGTTTTGAAGCCTGGCACTACTCCCAAGCATTTGGACAGAGCTAAGAGCAAGTGCTTGGTCCACCTCCAGGTCCCCAGCGAATTCTTTGTTCATAACTTGCTCATTCTCATCTGGTTGTAAAAATGGAATGGTAGAGGATGTTGTCCTTACCTTAGCCACTGTTTGGTTAAAACCTGGCTGCCAGGAACTACAGTCAGGCATAAGCCAGGGAAGCAACTTCAGACTAGAGATGATTTTGGCTTTACCAAATCTTAGAACACTGTTCTTCCTTTTTTTTTTTAATTGAAAATTTTCAGTAAAAAAGCTTGTGACCAAACATCCCCAATATCCACATATGTATATATTTGTAAATTTTATACACCCAAGACCATATGTAAATAAATGAATGAACAAGTTAAGTAATGTATGTGCGTTTCAGTGATTCTTTAAAGGTACATGCACTCACTTTAATTTTTCACCCTGCCATCTGGTGTATTTACCAACCTCTTAGAAATTGGTTTTTCACTTTGAAATGGAATCTTGACAAATTGGTGATAAATGAAGTTTTTTTAAAGCCTTATCTGTTATCAGTTCTATTTTTTAATGTATCTGTACTTCTATAAAACTTCTATAAAACTCATACTACTACAAAACTCTGTTTGCACATCTAAAGACAATGTGCAAATGAATAGAAATAAAAGTTATATTTTCTTCCTTCACCCCAATGGATTGTCTCATGAGTAGCCCACTGTCTGAGGGGCTCACAGCTTTCTCTGGAAGGCTTGGTTAGAATAAGATTCTCCAGTATTAGGCCATTGACTACATGGGAACCCAGGTCACCCACCGGCTTACTCCCTTCCATTAATCCTATCAAAAGTAACTGGCTTGAGACTTTTCAGAAAAAATTAGAATTCAGTGATAGAGTGATGATTTAAAAGGCTTTATTTCCAGTGGAACCAGCTTCTTATGGTCATGCTAAATGCCATATTTCATTCTAAATGAAAAGATCGAGGCTGCTGATTATACTGTAGGATAAGGAGAAAAGCAATAAAGCTGCAGTATATTCTCAAAGCAGGTTAAAAATGGTATGGCGAGGAAAGGAGGGTTTTATCTCACAAAGCCATAGACACTGCACACACCAGCTTTCCTTTTGAGCAAATCAGCCATCATCACACGGCCCAGTGCAAACCCTCTAAGATTTGTGATAATAACAAGTGCTGCAGTGGCAGTCCGTGTGGTTCTCCACTCTGACGTTGCCCATCACTGTGGCCTAAAGGGCAAGGGGAAAAGGGTAGATGACAGATGGATGTAGGCGGATAGACAGGTAGGCCAGCAAAATTGAAACCTGTTCCGTAAACTTGTCTCTAGGCAGCTGAACTGAGTAGATGCTTGCTGCGTGGGAATTCTGTGCTGGTCCAGTGCCTAGTAGGGGCCCAGGCTCCCATCCCTGTCAGAGAACTAGATCCCGCCTGCCACAACTGAAGTCCCCACATACTGAGTGCTACAGCCAAGACCCCGTGCAGCCAAACAAATAAATAAGCCCTTTAAAAAATAGATGCTCGCTATACTTGCATAGTCTCCCTTTCAGCTGATATTTTCATTCTGCAAGTTCCAATGTGCACTGTCTAATATTCTATGTTCTCTCCCAACCTGCCCCTCATCACCTCTGTCCACTTTCTTCATTCTGGATAGATCCAGCCTGTGTCTAGAAGGCTGCCGACTCTCTTGATTAAAGCAGACAAGCTCAGCCCTTCGCTCTACAAATGCCCGTTGAAGGACTGGTCATCAGCTACCTCCAGTATGAAGCCCATGGATATGCTGTGAGGACATTTCTCTGGTTGAACTGTTAGAAAGTTTCTGGGGCCCTTTAAGTCCTCACCTTGGTAAACGCTTTGGCCACACAGCACGTGGCTTCCGAGGTGATGTTCTTGGGGACCAACATTGTCTTCTTAGACCTCGCTGGAGTGGGGTATGCCCTGGAGAAGCAGCAGCCCATGCACTGATAGATTGGAGCATCTGGCTTGGAGAAGTATTTGTTTTCCTTTAGCTTGCATTCAGGACAACCTATCACCAAAAAACAAAGTTTAAAAGAGAGAGAGAGAAAGAAAGAAAAAGGCTAAGAGTAAAATAATCCAAAAAGAATTTTTAAAAACTATGAATTATTCCTTATTACAGGACAACAAATATTCTTTTTTTCTATTGCAAATTAAAATAAATAAATACTTTTTGGTTGTATGTTCACCTTCATACACAATATCTGTTTGTCCTGACTACAGTTATTTTCACAGGAAAATAATTTTGCAGCTGGGCATGGACATCTCAGTGGTAGAAGATTCTTTAGGAATGACTTCTCACCTCCAGCGCTGACAGCATGTCTGCAGGGAATGCACGACTAGACAGATGAAAACACCACGCTCATCCAAAAGAAGAGTTTTGCCCAGAGGCAAAATATTTTGCACTTTAGAATCTACTATTTCTTTCTCCCATAGAAACTCCAAATATTGAGAGAGGAAAACTTGTCAGAATCAAGAAAGCTTGGTGAGTGGGACAGCCTGGCACTACATCTGGCATCTGCACTTGGGAACAGGGGTTAAAATATTACCACTTGTCTGGAGAAAAACCATCACCAATAGTAGCTCACAGTTTCATAGCAGATGGGGTGGTATCAGCTACTATACGAGATTTTTCAGAAAATAGAGCAAAAAAAAATTACTGCATAAAGTGGTTTTGTTTTCTAACTCGTTAACTGATATGAAAATTCATCTACAAAGGCAATGTTAAAAAAATCCCAAATCTTCTGGGAGAAATGCAAAAAAAAAAAAAAAACCAACAAGCTAAACTGAATAAGGAGCAGTTTTTGCTTGCAAAACTCAGATAAAGAATAATCAGGAATCTATTTCAGATGGAAATGAACAAGCTGCTATTTAAATGGACATGTAAAATAACATTTTCACTGTACATTTTTGGAAACTAATTTAATGCTCACAATTTAAACGTGCCTCGATATATACCCAGTGGCAAAGATTTATCACATTTGAAAAGGAGGTATAAATGTAATTAATGGAGTTATTGATGTACATCTAGAAATGTGTGCTTTCTTGTTACTGCAAACTCAAGTTTGGTCACACACCCTGCATTGTAAACTCTCCATCAGGAAAGGAATGGAGAACTTGCAGAAACAGACACAATACGGTCAGAAGGACAGCTGCATATTTTCTGTAGTGATCCATGGCTCTTCTGCAAAACAGACATAGGAAAAAAGTTACTGTGAAATTGACTTAACAGGCATAACCACACCCAGTAGCTTTAACATTGCTGCAACTAAGTCATCAATGTCTTAACTCCTTGGCCTACAGCTCCCAATACACTTTAAAGCCACACATAAAAAAGCAATTTCTCTTTAGGAAAGGGGTAGAGAATTGACTCTTCTCATTTCTTATATCAACCAGTATAACCAGGCATAATGATAACAAAAAGAAATTCTGTTTCCAAAATCGTAACATCCTGTTAAGAATCTTTAATCACCTTATTTATAAAATATGAAACTTCAATAGATAATATCTAAGGATATCTATAAGATGGATAGATGGATGGATAAATAGACAAGCTTAAATATGATTTATAAAATAAGCAGTATTTGAGCCCATCCTTCCCAGTTCCACGTGGGAGAACAGAAGGAAATGACAATGCCTCTCTCTCGTTTTTTATTCACTGGGGGTAGCTGAGTTGTAAAGCTAGTTATGGATTGCAAAGTAAATGCTAATCCAACAATGTGGCAAGAATAGACAGTAGGTAGATTAATCAAAGCTTTCCTAAATGCACTTCCTAATTTATCTATACCTGCAGTACAGCTTTACCTAAGCATTCTAAATGCATGAATCATGTTAAGTAAGGTCAGCTGAATGATTAATCACATCCAGATATTAACTGCATTTAAGAATTGGGTTTTATCTCTACATGTTTTAGAAAAATCTCATGTAAGATAAAAGGGGCAGATTTTTATCCTTGTTTATTTAAAAAGCTATGTTCAAACCATGAAAGATAAGAGACAGAATCAATTACCTGTGAAAATACAATTCAGAACACTTAAAGAATTAACACCAATTTTACAGAATCACTTTTATAAAATGGAAGAGGGAACAGTTCCCAACTCAATTTATGAGGCCAGGATTACCCCATCACAAAAGCCAGAAATATACAGAACAAAGAAAGAAAACAAGAGATTGGTACATCCCATGAAATTTATTTTTTTATCTCATATTTAGATGGGAAAATCCTAAACAAAATAATAGCAAATTGAACACAGTAATGTATAAGAAAAATTATTCAACACAACCAACTGGAAATAATTCACAATAGTCAAGACTGGTTCAATATTTGAAAATCATTTAATTGTAATCCACCATATCAAAAGAATAAAGAAAAGAACCATATGATTATACCAATTGACACAGGAAAGCTTTTGACAAAATCCAATACTCTTTCACAACAAACACTCTCAGCAAACAAGAACCAAAACAGTTTTTTCAACTTGATAAAGACTGGATAAAGAGCATTTATAAAAACCTACAGGTAACCTACAGATAATATCATACTTAATGTGAAAAACCTAATGCTTTCCTCTGAAGCTCAGAACACAGTGAGGGTGCCCATTCTCATCACTCTTATTCAATATAGTACTAGACATTCTAGCCAGCGCATAACCACAAATTTAAAACGAAGAAGTAAAACTGTCCCTATTTAGAGATGATATGATCATCTACATTTAAAAAAACAAAACAAGGAACCTACAAAAAAGGTCCTGGAATTAATTAGTGAGTTCAGGAAGCAAGATTGAATGACAAGAACAACATACAAAAATCAACTACATGTCTATATACTAAAAACAATAATGTGGAAACAAAACACAAATACTATTTATACTCACTCCAAAGAAAATAAAATACTTAAGTATAAATCTAATGAAATATGAACAAGACTTGTATGCTGAAAATTACGAAGTATCGATGAAGTAAATCAAAGAAGACCCAAATAAATGGAGAGACAAATCATGTTCATGGATTGGAAGACTCGACATAGTAAAGATGTCAGTTCTCTTCGAATTGATCTCTGTGCTTAGTGAAATGTCCATCAAAATCCTAGCACAGCTTTTGTACACACAGAGCAGTTAATGATTACGGAATGGCGAAGGATCTGGAACAGCTGAAGCAATTGTAGAAACACGGAGGGAGGAGACAGGCCTCCTGGTTAAGCACTGGGTCTTATAACACAACTGCAGTAACCGGAATAGCATGATATTAGCAGGACAGACAGGACCCAAACCAAGGGGACAGAACAGAGAACCAAAACACAGACTCTACACAAACATGCCCAGGTGGCTTTTGACAAAGATGTCAGAGCAGTTTAACAGAAGAGTTCGACATTTCCAACAATGGCTGCTATAACAATGGACATCCATAGGCAAAACAAATACAAAAGCAGGACATATAAACAGAACACCTCAATGTAAATCTCACACCTTAGATGAACATTAATTCCCTGGGGTCGGGGGAGGAAGGCTCAAGAGGGAAGGAACACGTGCATTCTTGTAGCTGATTCATGTTCTTGGGCAGCAGAAACCAACACAACACTGCAAAGCAATTATCCTCCAATTAAAAATAATTGTTTTCAAAAAGTTAAAAAAAGAAAAAGAAAACTAATTCAAAATGGACCATCCATTTAACTGTAAAATGTGAAATCATAAAATTATTAGGAAAAAAATTGGGGGGAGCAGGGTCTAGGTGAAGAGTTTTTAGAGTAGACAAAAAAAAACTTATAAAAAGAAAATTGATATATTGGACCTCATCTAAATTATGAGTTAATTCTCAAAGAGAACGAAACTGCAAGATACAGACTTGGAGAAAACATTTTCAAGCTGCATACCTAACAAAGGACTAGCATTTGGAATATATAAAGAACTCTCCAAAGTCAGTAGAAAAAGAAATCCAATTGGAAAATGGGCATTGCCCTGGAAAAGATATATAGAACCCAGGGATCAAACCCAGGTCTCCCACGTTGCAGGCAGATTCTTTACCAGCTGAGCCCCAAGGGAAGCCCGAGAATACTGGAGTGGGCAGCCTATCCCTCCTCCAGGGGATCTTCCTCACACAGGAATTGAACCAGGGTCTCCTGCATTGCAGGAGGATTCTTTACCAGCTGAGCTACTAGAGAAGCCCATATAGAAGGCAAATTAGCACATTTACAATATTCTACATCAACCGTTAGGGACATGGGAATTAAAACCACAATGAGATATTACATACCTAACAGATAAAACAAAAATAACATCAAATGGATGCAAAGAAACAGGATAATTCAAACTTTGCTGGTTGGAAATATAAAATGGTACAACCTCTGTGGAAAATAGTTTGGAAGTTTCTTATAAAACCGTACATGTGCTTACCATGTAGACCAACAGTTACACCTGGGCGTTTGTCTCAGAGAAATGAAAACTATGTTCAAGTAAAATTTGTACACAGAAGTTCAGAGCAGCTTTACTTATAACAGCTCCAAACTCAAATGATCCAGTTGCCCTCCGGTGGATGGAGAGGAATGGTTGTCTATGCAAACAATGGTAGCTCCATACCAGAGAACATGGTGTGGCAGCAAAAAGGAACACAGTATTGATAGACATGGAACTTGGATGGATCTCAAGGGTGTCATGCCGAGTGAAGGCTGCATACTGTATGATTCCATTTATATAACACTTTTGAAATAATACAAGTATAGAGGTGGGGAATAGATGAACAGTTTTGAGGAGTTAGTATTGGAGAGGGAGTTGATGGGAGTAAATAAGTGTGGCTATACAAAGATGGCATCAGGGAGCCTGTGGCGACGGAAGAGTTCTTTATCTTGATTGTGATGGGGATACACTAAAATACACTCAGGGTGAGACTGCAGAGAAGCACACACAGCACTGATGAAATCCAGATCAACTGTGTGCTGCACCGGCGTCAGCGTCCTGGCTTCCCCTTTGTCCTGTGGTTATGGAAGGTACTATGGCGGGGTTTGTGGTGTCTGTGCTCACTGGCTCAACTGTGTCCGACCCTTTGAGACCCCGTGGACCTGCCAGGCGCCTCTGGCCGTGGGATCTGTCAGGCAAGAATACTGGAGTGGGCTGCCATTTCCTCCTCCAGGGGATCTCCCCAGCCCAGGGATCAAACCCTCTCTCCTGTCTCCTGCATGGAAAGGCAGGTTCTTCCCCCACTGAGCCTCCTGGGAAGTGCTCCTGGGGGAGCTAGCTAAGAGTACTCAGGACTTCCCCGTGTGTTTTTCTGCAACTTCCTCTAAATCTATAATTTATCAAAACCAAAAGTTTCTTTAAAAAAAAAAAACATTTCAGAATGAGTCTTAAAATTTCACATGATTCAAAACTTGTGGTTATTTTTCATGTGGACTGACATAATAAGACCATGCTTTTGCCAGATGTTTATATAAACCCATACATCTTATAAGAATAATTTGTCAGACAGCAGAACTAACAGTTTATAAAACAGAAAGCAGACTATGTACACATTGGTAAGGCTAAAACATATGTATGTCATTATTTCTACCTGATCTATATACTTATGTCTAGTATTTAGGGGTTTTATTTATCTTCATCCATGATTAACACTGAATAAATATTGTCCTAAGTCAGTGGCTCTCAACAAGTGATCTGAGGATCCTAAAGACTTTCAGTGGGTCTGGGAGGTCAAAATTATTTTCACAATACTAAGATGCTGTTTGGGTTTTTCACCCTTACACCTCATGAGTGTTCAGTGAAATATTCTAGAGGCCATATAGTATACGATACTCTAATAGAGTGAATAAAGAAGCACGTGAGAATGTAGCCTTATTCTATTAGCTCAGTGCTGTTTAGATTTTTGCTTAAAAGTAAAACAATTCCATTCTTCCCACTGACTTTTTTGTTTTGGAAATTGTCATTTTTTAATAAATATATTTTATCTATGCTAACATGTTTTTTAAGTGGTTTTTAATTGAATAAATATTTTAAAACTCACAACATAATCTCTAAATCAAAAACTATTAATAAATATAAGTTCATTAAAAAATTCTTTGAGCTCTTCAATAATTTTTAAGATCTTAAACTGTTTCTAAGATTTAAAAGTTTGAGAACAACTTCTTAAGTGATATACAAAGTCACAGGGAAAATATCAGAATTGCAATGGGTTTCCTTTTTAAACTAGTATTTTCATGCTTTGATATTGCAGCTCATATATTATGAAAATTCAGCATTATGCAGTGAACAATTATATCAGAATTAATTCAGAGAGAAGCATTTGTAACAAGATGGCAGAAAGTGAGAGCATAGAGCTGCTGCACATTTTAGGCTTTGCTTTATGCTGAGGGGAAGATTTAAAAAGCAGAACCAAGTCACATAGCTTCAGCTTTTAATAACAGAAATGGCTTTGTCTTCATTTTAAAAAGAGATGAGACTAACCAAACGAAAAGGGATTAACCCTCAAATTCTAGGTGTTTCTGAAAACGTTTTAACAAACATTTTCATCAGTCTAATCACGCTGAGGTCTTTCTGTTTGGGAATTTGGAAGAAAAACGTTAAGATCCAGGGCAGGAACAATAATTATGTTCAGCTGGGATTTATGTGATTTTGCAAAAAATGCTTGATCTAAATCAGATACACTAATCTCAGCCTCTCCATATTCTGAGTGAGGACACTGCAGGCATCACAGACTCGAGACATCCAAAGCCACAGCCCATCTCAGCATCCACTCCACATGCCCTCCCCTCCTGCCCCATCAAAATAACATGAGGCAAGGAAACGTGTGTGCGCTCAACTTGACCTGTAAGGCCTTTCTCCCGTTTCTCAGCCCATCCTCCTTAGACTTAGTTTAAGGAGCTGCCGGCCACCAGCTTCATGGTGAATAGTTCATCCTACCTCAAAGGCAGAATAAATAACTCTCCACCGCATTTACCTGTAATTTTGCTTATGATTTTTAGATAAAGTTCCACAATCTGTCCTGAATACTAGCCAGTTACGTACATTTGTCTTTCCATCCATGTGACGCTTCTAAAGGGCAAAAACTGTGACCCCAACCTATCTCCTTTCCAGCACAAGGCCTAGAGTAGATGCAGTTTTGTTGCACCATGACTTTCTGTGCATGCATGCTAAGTCGCTTCAGTCCTGTTCAATTTTTTTGTGACCCCATGGACTGTAGCCCGCCAGGCTCCTCTGTCCATGGGATTCTCCAGACAAGAATACTGGAGTGGGTGGCCATGCCTTCCTCCAGAGGATCTTCCCAACCCGGGGATCAAACTCATGTCTCTTATGTCTCCTACATTGGCAGGAAGGCTCTTTACCACTAGCGCCAACTGGGAAGCCCCACTGTGACTTTAGATCAGTAATAATATCAATCAAAACTTTCTTGTGTAGAGCTGTCATTCATACTGAGGAAGAAGATAACTCTTGAATGACAACTTAGAGTAAATGTTTAGTTAAATAAAATATTTTCAGACAATAAATTCATTAGAGACAATGTAGTCTCACTTGGCTATAAAATCTGTAGCTGGTTAATATATGAATGTGTAAGTGTTAAATACGCTGCAGGTAGGAGTCATTTTATGAAACGATATATTAAAAAACATTAAGATCCAGGGCAGGAACACTAATTATGTTCAGCTGGGATTTGTGCGATTTTGCAAAACATGCTTGATCTAAATCAGATATACTAATCTCTGAAGTGACTTAGCACACCCGCATGCATTTTTGTGGCCATTTTTGAAAAGTTCACCTGCTGTAGCAGTGAAAACTTAGGGACAGTGAACAATAAAAAGGGTTCTCTTTGCAGCTCCTCCACTCTATTTTTATCAGAAAAAAAGCGTTTATAAATTAAGGTGCCAGGATTGAGAAATCTATTGTCCTAGTCTATCTATCCTATTATTAAAAGGCTTCAAGGCAAATTAAATATACATAGACACATAAATATTACATGTGTATATTTACATATGTAATATGTGTGGATGTGTGTATATGTGTTTGTACATGCATGTATGTACATGAACACATATATATGTACATAACATATATAAAAGATTGTTCCAAGATGACAAGTCTTTGGTACAATGTGACATCCTGCCCTTTATTTATCTGCAAAGATGCTGTCATTTCTACCCCCACAGCCAGAGAATGAGGTTTTCAATTTTTATGAAGGCGGTAATAGATGGGGTGATTCATCCATACTCTTCATGCTGGGAGGTGCAACTGATTCATAGCACACTTTTGAGATGACTGGTTAGGAGTAAAAGCATAATTCTGTGTTAACAAAACAGATTAAATCTAACTGATTTCTAGAGGGTTAACCTAAGGTTTCACCTCATTAGTCCCATCTAGCTCAGCTGACAACCAAGAAGAAGAAAATAGGCTGCCTTCAGTGAAGGATCGCTAATGAAAGGGACCCTTGAAAGAAAAGCCTTTAATCCCCAGCACGCTGCCTGGCACGAGATAGGGATTCACGACATGTTTGTTAAACTGAAGAGAGGTCTGTAAGTTTCAACATCTTGCCTGGTACGTACTTGCCCGTGTGGTCATTTCAGTCGTGTCTGACCCTTTGTGACTCTATGGACTGTAGCCCACCAGGCTCCTCTGTCCATGGGATTCTCCAGGCAAGAATACTGGAGTGGCTTGCCATGGCCTCCTCCAGGGGAATCTTCCTGACCCAAGGATCAAACCTGCTTTTTTTATATCTCCTGCATTGGCAGGTGGGTTCTTTACCACTAGCACCACCTGTGTCTGGAACAGCAAATAGCAATAGTTCGGCCTTGATGAAAGATCTGAACGTGGACAGTCGCAGGGGTAAGTGGAATGTTCAGCATCCTTCATCCTTTATCCCACCAACTCCCAGGGAGTGGATCCCCGAACAGGCTCACCTCGACCTCCTATCAACTGACCACCGCTGTCTCTTGCTGGATGGCTTGGTCAGTGCTCAGGAAGCTCAGCCTGAGCAGCCTCGACTTCTCATTTTCTTTCTTCATGTGCTCTGGTTTCAGTAAGTGTTTTTTTACCCTGGTCTTATAACAGATTTTGAATCCCAGGTCCAGCAGTGTGTGTATTTTGCAATCCCACGCTGCAGCCCCAAACCTCAATAATCCTCCAAGTTCTCAGTTCTTCCAAGTAGACATTGAAATTTCTCCTAGGCCCCAAAGTGACCTTGAGACCCAGCAGTGCATTCACTGATGGTCAAAGGATGGCTGAGAGGTCGGGGGGAATGGAATGGGGAGACACTGGGTAATACTTCCAAGATCTGTCTCAAATCCCCTCATCCATTCTTTGATACAGATAATTAATATTTTCTCTAATATATGAAAATCTGAGCTTTGGATGATTTGACAGTTCAACATTGTGAAACGCAAGATTTAAGGTCCAAGTTGAACCTTTGAAAGATTTAAAGACTAAGCACCTGCTACATACCAGGCACGGCACCAAGTCTGAGTGACACAAATCTGAGTAGGTTTCCTGCTCTCTGACCCAGATACGAGCTGAGTAACTGTTGAGTGAGAGTGGCGAGTGCTGCGGCGAAGCATCTGCAGACATTGAAACATTTGATAGGCTGGGGACAGGGAAACGGAGAGGTGAAAAGCTAGTGAGAATACAGAACACAGGCTTCATGGGGACAAGGGCCATGAGAGTAGAAGCAGATATTTTACCATTTTGACATTTGTTCTGGTGCTTCTATTCAGCAGTCCTCACAATTTCCCCAGGCTAATCACAGAGGTTGCAAACACTTGGTCACAAATTGCTCCGGTACCCAGAGGAAAGTCAGTGAGGTCGCAGAGCTCTGCAGCCGTGTCTGGGATGGGATTTCTGTTTATCAATTACTAAGCAGCGCTCTATGGCTTTGCAAAATCCTGAAAGGGACTCAACTTACTTTCCACATGAAGTGAAGAGAAAGAGCGAACAAAAAGGGGCGGTCTCAGAGACAAGAGACATATAAAGTACAACGTGTACAACTATACTTTGTAAACAAAATCAAACCAAGGCAAACAAAAAAGCCAGGGGTTCCCGTAAAAACAAGGACAAAAGATGGCCTTTAAATATTTTTTTAAAAAAAGGAAAAGAGCAGGCAGTATTTAGAAGGGAAATTGAAATGCTCATAGAATTATAAAAATTTCAATTCCCTTATGATCACTCTTGCAACAGTCATATTTTGAGAAGCTCCCTTTCTCTATGTTTTGTGTTATGCTCTCCTTGTCTCCTGTCCCTCAGTCCGGACCCCCGCCCACCTCCCACCCCATCGCACCCCTCCGGGCGGTCACAGGGCACTGAGCTGAGCTCCTATGCCATGCAATAAATCCCCACTCGCCCTCTACGCTACACACACTAATCTACACACATACGGCCATTCCGACCGGCGTGAGGGGATACTTCGCTGGAGTTCGGATTGGCATTTCTCTAATAATGAGCAACGTTGAGCATCTTTTCATGTGTTTGTTGGCCATCTGTATGTGAGAAGCCTCTTTTCTTAAGTGACTAAATTAAAGGGGCTTAAAATAAGATGTACACATTCTACTTTAATTGTTATATTAAGGCGCTTCAGACTGTTGTCATAATTACGTGACTAAAATCAGAGCTCTACCATTAACCTTTTGGCTTTTCTGGCACATAAGCATTTTTTAACTTGTCTGCAAACTAAATCAGCAAGAAATTTAGATGGGACAAATTCTATGCAGCATAAAAATGCTGTTTTAAATGAGAAATTCAAATATTTGTTGTGTAAAAGTACTCTTTTTTTTTTAATTCGACATTATTGCAGTTATAAATGCTATCAGGAACAAACATGGACTAGTGTCGACTTACCACACAGAAAAGTAAGACATCGGGAAGCCAGAACAGTTTTACACAGAGCACTGTTGTAGCAATGTAAGAATCTTCCCTGTAACTTTTAAAATTTTTTGTGAAAACATTTCTAATGTCTATTTGAGCTGTTTTCATGCATTTGGCATACCAACTATGACTTCCATTTAAAAGCACCAAGCATACAAACGTTGCCCTAAAGTCTCTCCTCTGCGTATGGGCCTGAGATCGTAGACTTCTTTCCCAGCGCCCTGCTTTATGAGCGTCATTTCCCTGTGGCAGGAACAGAGCGGAGCCGCAAACAGCAGCCCCCGTGCCGTTTACCAGCCCTGCGTCCTCTGCTGCGGCAGGTGTGCTTCCCGAGACACGGACACAAGCCCTCCCTCGGCCCCACTCAGCCTGCAGCGGGGCCTTGCCACCTCCACGCCCCACGGCGGCGCCCCGGGCGGGCTCCGTGGGGGCTCGCGCCGAGGGGAGCCGCTCACCGCAGGCCCGGCGCCCC
>CM035290.1:1244269-1361087 GCA_020226075.1 Hydropotes inermis
CTCTGCTGCCCGGCCCCCCTGCTGCCCGGCGCCCCTGCTGCCCGGCGCCCCGCTGCCCGGCGGCCTGCTGCCCGGCCCCCCTGCTGCCCGGCGGCCCTGCTGCCCGTGCCCCGGGAGCCCGCGGCCCCGTGGGAAGACCCCGCGGAGACCGCCGCGCTGAGAAGGCTGTGCGCCGGGGCCCAGCCCTGAGCGGGAGACGCACGTGGAGAGAACGAGGCCCAGGAGGAAGCCGTGAAGCAGCCCCCGGGGTGACCCGCCCGGCAAGCCTTCGGGACTCCGGCCCCAGCCACCGTCAGACCGCAGATGCCCGAGAAGCGGAGGTGGGAACTGCCCGAGGGCTGCCCGGCCGGCCGGGTGCTGAAGACTTCCCCTGCAGGGCAGGAGTGCGGGCTGGACTCCTGGTTGGGGAGCTAAGATCCTACCTGCCTCGCAGCCAAGAAGCCAGAACATAAAACAGAAGCAGTGGTGAAACACATTCAATAGACACGTTAGTAAAAACTGCCCAGCTGAGCCCAATCCACCTGCAGAACCGTGAGAGAGAAGTGTAACTTTCTGTTTCAGCCACTAAGCTTTGCAGTACTCTGATGCACAGTGATGGGTAACCAGACAACTGCCCCTCGTGAATAAAGCCTCTCTTCCAAGGTCTGAGACATGGGAGCCCAGTCTACTCTCTCTTTCTTCTGGTGCTTTTCCTCTGCGGGGTGTAATTTATCTAACACACATTCAGTTAACCTATTAGGGAGAAAAGTGTGAAAAACTTGGAGTTAACATTGTTCACCGTGTCTGTCATACTGAAATCAGTAATAATAATAACTTCCACTTTAAAAAGAAAACCTACCATTAATTGAGTATGTGTGTGTGCTAGGTATTCTTTTGAGCACCTTCAACACACAAATATACTTAATGCTCATGGTAACACTGTGAGGTATTCATTTCATTTTGGCAGATAGATAAAGAAATTCTATAAGTGAAGTGATCCAGGCAAGTGTATAAAATTCTTCACTGGCAGAGCTAAGATTTTGCAATGTCTCTTTACAACTCCAAGCTCTGAATCCCATATTCCTAAACTGCCTTCAAATCTTTATATTTCACAATGAACTTCTTAAACTGTTTCTTCAGGTGATATGCTATAATTGCTAAGTTGCTTCATTCGTGTCTGACTTCTGGCAATCCTACAGACTGTAGCCCACCAGGCACTTCTATCCATGGGGATTCTCCAGGCAACAGTACTGGAGTGGGCTGCCATTTCCTCCTCCAGGGGATCTTCCCTATCCAGGGATCAAACCCGTGTCTCTTCTGTCTCCTGCATAGGCAGGTGGATTCTTTACCACTAGCACAACCATATACATAAATAAAACACTGACGTCTTTTCGTTTAGAGCAACATTATGTTGTACCAGCTTAAAGATCATTTGCTTGTGTAGTTTTTTATTTTGCATATGCTTCTGACTTCACCTTCTTCAGAACAACCTTAAGAAAGGGATTTCATTCAGATAAAGAGACAATTTATATCTGATCAAGTTATGAGAACTAGTGTCTGACTAATGGGAGTGAGAAAAGCATACAATCATTGGCTTTTTAAAAAATATTTTTTTTATGTAGATCATTTTTAAAATCTTTGTTGAACTTGTTACAATAGTGCTTCTATTTTACATTTTTTGGTTTTTTGACCTCGAGGCATGTGGGATCTTAGCTCCTGGACCAGGGATGGAACTCATACCCCTGCATCGGAAGGTCAAGTCTTAACGCCTGGATCACCAGGGAAGCCCCAAGCATGAGGTTTCATATCCATTCTCTCTACAGTTCTATAGGGAAATCATTATGGCACCTATTTCAGAAAAATAAAAGGATTTGCCAATATCATCTGGAAAGTGAACTGATCCTAAGATAGTGCTTTCCACCTGCCTAGAAGCACACAGGCAATCCAAACTCTTCAGAGCATTGATTTAAGCATGGATCACACTGTCGTCTTTTCAAATTCAGTTCCTAACACTGCCCTTGATTCAGCTCCCACTCTAGCCTCATCCCACTCTCAATCGCTCTCCCTCTATCCCTCACAGACCCCAGTGAACAAAGAACACTGGAGCCTATCTATAGTGTTAGCTCTGAGGAATCAGGGAATTAGTGGATTCTCTTGTACAATATTACAGTGAGTGTAGTCAATGCTATGGTCTCTCTCCATCCGTAACATACGGATGAGAGAGCTGGACCATATATAGAATGTGAATGCCAAAAAAATGATGCTTTCAAATTGCCATGCTGGAGAAGACTCTTGAGGTTACCCTGGACATCAAGGAGATCAAACCAGTCAGTCCTAGAGGAAAACAACCCTGAATATTCATTGGAAAGACTGATGCTGAAGCTGAAGTTCCAATACTTTGGCCCACTAATGCAAGGAGCCAGCTCATTGGACAAGACCCTGATGCTGGAAAAGATTGAGGGCAGGAGGAGAAGGGGGCAACAGAGGATGAGATGGCTGGATGGCATCACCGACTCGATGGGCATGAGTTTGAGCCTACTTCAGGTGATAGTGAAGGTCAGGGAAGCCTCTTGTGCTGCAGTCCATGAGGTTGCAAAGAGTCAGACACAATTTATCAACTGAGCAACAACAACGGGCAATGCTATAATGTTACACACCAAAACCAGAATTTGCAAGGATCGTAAATTGACAGTAAACTACTCTGGGATTTACAATCTATAAAAATGGAAGTTTGGTGCTATAGATCATGCTGTTCTCAATGGAAATATGAACTGATTCCTGTACATTTTCTCTTTGTAAAAGCAGAATATCTTGATCTATTTTTGAACAAAATGCACATTACCTTCTAATTTTACTATTTTGTCTCCTAGCTCTTACTTTGAGTTTTAATGTAAATTTGAGAAATACACAATAAAACTGAGAATTTGTTCTGGAACATAATAAATTGCTTTTCTAACACTGTTCACATGCTACTATCTTCAGCAAGAAATGGTGAGAAATATGACTCAAAATTTCAACAACTCTATTACTGCAAAAAAAGAAAGAAAAGGAGAAAAAGAAACTTAAACCAAAGTCAAAGTTAAAATGAAGGCACATAAACTTTTCATAAATGGTGATTGTTCTTATCATTTAAAAATAACTCAAGACTATAGCTAAGTATTAGAATCAAAATATTGGGTGACCAATATTGTGAGTAATTGAATTGGTGTTAAGTAATTATTTAAAAGACATCTTCAGAAGCTTAAAAATATTCCTCTGTTCTAATATAAAATATCTTCTTTTTGGATGGAGAGGGGATAGTAGAACTTAGGAAAACAAAGTTCCCATGAAAGTGACATGAAGCTTCTGTATTCCTGTGAGAGCCGTGTAGTGTCAGCTCATAATTCTTCTATTTGCCCAAATCCTGTTTCTCAAAAATAATTGGGGGTGGGGTGGGGCGGGTAGAGCACTCACTCCCATTCTATGTAGCACTGATGCAAATGTAACTGTTAGCAAACATTTCAGGAAACTCTCAACAGAACAAACAAATTCGAATTAGCCAAGTGATGTTGAATTGCAAGGTCCATCAGTAACAGTGGGAAATACTACTGACACTTATCTTCCGTGGCATTCTATGAAAGAAGGAAAAGGAAACGTTCAAGAGCTTCCAGTGTTACAATTCAAGTCTACCCAAGAACATTTATTTGAAAAGATATGCAAAGCTATGGTCATTCTGCTGAACAGGTGAGCTGGTTTACCACTGACCAGCTTGAATACAGCTAAGTGTTGTTTAAAACCTGATGACAAAACAGTATCAGCAACTTCCATAAGGTCTACTCTCCCCCTACCTGACCCCTGGAAGCCACTGAAACGGATGCCTTTCAAATGACATCCAATATTTCTTGAGAAAAATTTTTAGTTACTGACAGAAACTCACACATCACAGCAGGAGACAGTTGGTTTCTGGCTTCAGTTAGATAACATCTTAGCCTGTGATCACAGACCACAATTTTGCAGACTTCCTCCCAATTCAATCATGAGTGCTGAAAGGAGAATACGTAAATGCCTGTCTCTCTTCTTACGAGGGTTTATGCACAACCAGCTCCCTTGTGTCCTCAAATATTTTACCCCTCAACTAAAATCCCACAAATTATTTCATTCATATTACCGTCCTCTGGATTTTTTGCAGAATGTAGTCAGGGCAGTTGATTGTGGATCTGAAGAAGAATTTTAGCTTTGTCTTGTGATTTCTCAGCAACTGCTTTTATTAAAGTCCTCACCTGCCTTATATACCAGCAGAGTCATAAAAGCTGCATGTTCCCACCTGCATCTAAGCCCAGGGATCAACAGTAAATTCCACCCAGTGATTGAATGGTACTTCACATAATTACCCTGACATCCATTTGATCTTATCTTGTTTCAGCCCTTAGATTATTTTTTGTTTTGAGCCATTTTCAGGTGGTGTTGAGTGCAAGGTCAGCCTATGAAACATGAGTACTCTGTTATTTTCTACGTAATTTTTATCAAGACTTATACACAACATCCTGAAAGTTGACACTTTCCTATAAACAAGATCCTAAAAGTATTATATTTAATTAGCTAAGTACCTGATGTTTACTTTAAAAAGCAGGGCTGTAAAATTCAGATTTTAGATACAGAGCATTTCTAGCCTTACAACATTATCCCAGTAGAAAACAGAAAAAGAAAACATACACGTGTTTAGACTTTTCTAAAACTAAACATGCATCAGGCTTTAATAAGGATGCATGGGGAAGGCATAAGGCGATGCTGAGAAGGACTGACTGCTTCCCAATATTTCTGCCTTTTCCCCCTAACTTTACTTTTGTAAAGCTCAGTTTTTCCCAAACAGAATAATATTTCAATGTTGCAGCTTGCCAACTGTGGAGCATTTTGCTCCAAGATTCCCAGTACACTGTATTCCTAAAATTCACCAAGAGCCTCGGGCTCCTATGAGGACTGCTTCTATCCTGCCTTTAGGGTTCTGATCCTAAAAGCCATCCCTGCCTCGTCTACTCTGCTTAGGGCCATTCCTGTAAGAACTCAGACACAAACTACCAAGTACTTCCCCAGGGGGAAGATCCCTGTAAACACAAAAGGCGATTCTCGTTTAACATGAAGAGAGGGACCGAAGGAAGCAACATTGCTCTGGGGCTTATTATCTCCATTTAAGTTGATTTGTTTTGTTGTAGCTACATGTTCTGGGAAACACACTCACTCAGAAGGACAGTGCAGATGAGTGCAGTTTATTACACTGGCGGGGGGGCCCGAGGCAGAGTCTCCTCTTAGCCAAGGACCCCGACCAGTTTCTGTGAAAACCTTATATACCCTAAGTGTACGTGCCCAAACCCACCTCCCCAAATCCCCTGAAACTAGTCTGAACAAAGGAAAAGAAAGATACAATCAAAGTTAGCCCGGGATTCATCTGCCTTAAGCCTAGGTAGTTAACAGTGGACAATTATCAACAGGCCTGTGGTCATAGCCCAATAAGCACAATAGAACGTATGATTCTATTCAGTTACACAGATAATTAAGGTATTCTTTTAGGTGTTGGAGAGTCTAGGTACCAGCCCTGGGGCTCTTCCATCCCGGGGGCCTGGTTTTCCAGTGGGAATGCTGTTTCCATAGATCCTGGGCGTAGAGCTCGGAGTCCACAGTCCGGCCCGAGACGCAGTCCTGCTTCCACCATGGAGCATGTTTGCTTCCTCCTTCAGCTTCAGTTCTTCCACCTTTTTCAGATTTCCATACTCTCCTTCCACAGTTTCTTCCGGTATCTACTCTATCCATTCACCTTTAAAAGATACATGTTTTTTGGCTGCGCTGGGTCATAGTTGTGGGATGTGCAGGATCTTTAGCAGAACAAGGGATCTAGCGCCCTGACCAGGGAGGGATTAGACCCCGTCTCCTGCAATGGAAGTGCAGAGTCTTAGCCACTGGGCCACCAGGTAAATCCCCTATTCACCTTTTCCTGGTGATGATTGGGATCACCATTCGTCATGAATTTCTGCCATGTAAATCCCAAAGGACTGGCAGTCTACTTTCAAAGTAGCAGGCTTATTTTGGAAATCTAGAACCTTTATAGCTTTAGGAGAAGAAAGCCTTTCATGTCTTGTGGAAAAATTCCTTTGCCCTCCCTCCCTAAGTCATTCAGTCATTTCACTCTCCATTATCCTAGTCTCTCCCCTCCACTTGCGCTTTCTTTCAAAACTTCTTTCTTTTGTATCTGGAAAATTAAGTAGAATTTATGTGTCTTGTGTGATCTTATTAAAGTATTTTCATTTGGTTTATGACTAGTTATGGATTCCATTTTTATTTCAGATGTTTCTATGTAAGAATTAAGAATATTAGAGGATTCTTATGAACTTTTTTTTAATTAGTTGGAGGCTAATTACTTTACAATATTGTAGTGGTTTTTGTCATACACTGACATGAATCAGCCTTGGGTATACATGTATTCTCCATCCCGATTCCCCCTTGTATGAACATTTTATAGTGTTTTTAGAGCTTACAGTTTTTTAACACAATGTGGTAAAATAAACAATACAAAAGAGTTGTCAAAAACAATCCTTTCTGGGAGGCGGGTTGTAGGTACAAGCGGGAGGGGACATATACATACCTATGGCTGCTTCATGTTGATGCATGGCAGAAGCCAACACGATATTTTAAAGTAATTATCCTCCAGTTAAAAATAAGCAAATTAAAAACAAATAAAACAGTTTCTTCTACATGTCACCTCTTCCCGACCCCAGATCCCAATTTCTCTACTTGTAGTGCTGTTTTCAGTTCCTTATATATGTTTCTACGTATAGCCTATGTATACATGAATAAATACATTAACTTCCCATCCCTGTCCAAATTCTCCTTAAAACAATGAACAGAATATAAAATTGGAGGAAACTCTGCCTTTGTCCTCAGACTTTAGAGAAACATATTTCTGTTAATATAGTATAAATTATACTTTTCTGTACTTTTTAAAGTATAGAACACATTTTAATTTTCATTATAATTGGGGAAATTAAATTTTAGTTAACTGGGAAAATACAATTTTTATTTATTATTGGATGAAGTACTATTAACAAAAACATTTTAAAATCAAACAATTTTACACAATTGCTTCCACATATTATTGGCAGGCCTATTGCCCTCCTGGCAGCTTTACCCCCTGCCCCCTTCTTTGGATAACTTGGAGGGCTGGTGGGTGGGATGTCCAGATCTGTCAGTCATTTACCGTTGCCTCTCAGTTGCTAAGGGTGGCTCAGGCAGTGAAAAATCCACCTGCAAGGCAGAAGACCTGGGTTCAATCCCTGGGTTAGGAAGATCTCCTGGAAAAGGAAATAGCAATGCACTGCAATATTCTTGCCTGGAGAATTCTGTGGACAGAAGCCTGGCGGGCTACAGTCCATGAAGTCTCAAAAAGTGGACACAACTTAATGCCTCACACCAGCCACCATCTCCGTTGCTAAAATCTGCAATGCCAATTACAAAGAGGCAGACTGGCGAAAACACTAGGACTGTTACCTGAAAACTGAATTTGCCTCTTGGTGGATGTCGAGCCACTAGATGCAAGCAAACTGAAGATCAGGGGAAGGAAGTATTTCTTATTACTTGCAGCAAGTAAGGAGAACACACAGATTTTTCCCAAAGCAGAATCTCCCCAAAAGGCAAGATTGGGGAAGTTTTAAGTTAAGGGTATGTGCTTATTCATGAAGGAGCTTGAACTCAGCATAGAATTGGGGCAGAGGTCGACAGAGTCCTAGCTTTAGTTGATTGAAGTCAGGAGGGTCAACAGGTATGCAGGTCAGGAAGCAACAGTTAAGAATGGACATGGAATAACAGACTGGTTCCAAATAGGAAAAGGAGTACTTCAAGGCTATATATTGTCACCCTGCTAATTTAACTTATATGCAGAGTACATCATGAGAAATGCCATGCTGGATGAAGCACAAGCTGGAATCAAGATTGCAGGGAGAAATATCAATAACCTCAGATATGCAGATGACACCACCCTTATGGCAGAACTAAAGAAAAGGGCCTCTTGATGAAAGTGGAGAGTGAAAAAGTTGGCTTAAAACTCAACATCCAGAAAACTAAGATCATGGCATCTGGTCCCATCACTTCTTGGCAAATAGATGGGGAAACAATGGAAATAGTGAGAGACTTTATTTTGGGGGGTTGCTCCAAAATCACTGCAGATGGTGACTGCAGTTGTGAGATTAAAAGATGCTTGCTCCTTGGAAGAAAAGTTATAACCAACCTAGACAGCATATTAAAAAGCTGAGACATTACATTACCAGCAAAGGTCAGTCTAGTTAAAGAGATGGCTTTTCCAGTAGTCATGTATGGATGTGAGAGGTGGACTATAAGGAAGGCTGAGCACTGAAGAATTGATGCTTTTGAACTGTGGTGTTGGAGAAGACTCTTGAGAGTCCCTTGGACTGCAAGGAGATCCAAGCAGTCCATCCCCAAAGGAAATCAGTCCTGAATATTCATTGGAAGGACTGATGTTGAAGTTGAAGCTCCAATACTTTGGCCACTTGACACAAAGAACTGACTCATTTGAAAAGACCCTAAAAATAAATAAATAAATAAATAAATAATGAAAAGACCCTGATGCTGGGAAAGATTGAAGTTGGGAGGAGAGAGGGATGACAGAGGATGAGATGGTAGGATGATCACCGACTCAATGGGCGTGAGTTTGAGTAAACTCTGGGGGTTGGTGATGGACAGGGAGGCCTGGTGCGCTGCAGTCCATGGGGTCTCAGAGTTGGACACGACTGAGCGACTGAACTGAACTGAGGAGGGCCAGTGTAATCATTCCATCCTCCACATGGGTGGGGCCTTGGTTCCTGCGGTACTCAGAGATATGTATGTGTTATTGTGTACTGTGTATTACTATACATCCCTTGAGAAAGAACTAGAATGCTGCTTTATCCCTGCACTATCGCTTGCCTTTTCTGTTTCTGCATTCCTTTGTTCCCTTAAGATAATTTATTACTTAATGACCTATACGAGAAAAGAATTTGAAAAATAATAGAAAAAAACATTTTTTAATAAAAATATTTTAAAAAATGAGTCTTCCTTGGTGGTCCCATGGCTGAGAATCTGCCTTCCAATCCAGGGGACATGGGTTCTATTGCTGGTCTGGGAAGATTCCACACTTTGAAGGGCAGCTAAACCTGTGCTCCACAACTAGAAAAAGCCTATGTGCCACAACAAAGACCCAGTGTAGCCACAAAAAAAAAAAAATTTTAAGATTATAAATTACTGAGGCCTGTTTAAGGGCAAGCTTGTGGCCAGCTTTAGATCACAAAATGGCTTAGGTGAAAAATCACTTCTCTTATGTCTAGAAAGCCATTCCTGGTTCTCTTTCTCTAGGGACCCCCTAACTTAACTGGTTCCAGATGACAAGGAAAATATCCATCCTTACTAGGCAAAGTCCTGAAAACATGTCATAGTACAGAGTAGGCATCAGGAACATCTTTTCATAGCAGTATGACAACAGTGACCACAAGGAGATCAAACCAGTCCATCCTAAAGGAAATCAATCTTGAATATTCATTGGAAGGACTGATACTGAAGCCCCAGTACTTTGGCCACCTGATGCGAAGAGCTGACTTATTAGAAAAGACCCTGATGCTGGGAAAGATTGAGGGCAAGAGGAGAAGGGGATGACAGAGGACGAGATGGTTGGATGACATCACCAGCTCAATGGACATGAGTTTGAGCAAACTCCGGGAGGTGGTGAAGGACAGGGAGGCCTGGAGCGCTGCAGTCCATGGGGTCACAGAGTTGGATGCAGCTGAGCAATGGGACAACCACAGCTATGTGACCCGGAGAGTACGCACAGGCTATGCTAAAATGCACGGATTTTTCCTAATGACATTTTGTCATTTACACTATTTTTTTTTTCAAAATAACTACCCTTGTAAGTGTTTCATATACTCAGTTGATTTGTTTTATAAAACATAATGTAATCTTTCTAATAGCTAAGTATGATTATCATAAACATGTTGCCTCAATCAGAAAAACAACTGAGATATGTAAAATCCTTGCTTTTTCAAGTAGCTTTTGCTTCAGTAATTGCAAAGATACATTACATGATTTTAAATTTTCAAGCAACACAGGAGTATTTATAAGGAAAAATAAGTCTTCCTCTTAACACATTCCCATTCCCAAAGGTATCCACTTTTAACAATTTCTTAATGTTTCCAGAAATTTTCTGAGTACATAAACACATTTTATGGGGGGTTGCTGTATACAAATAGAAAAATAATAAACATATTGTTGAATGTCTTGCCTTCTCTTTTTAAATCTAGCGATGTATCTTGGTGGTTTTTTCCATATCCAACTACACAAATATAAACATACTTTTTAAAATAGTACCCAGTAGGAAATTCCTTGTGGTCTAGTTGTTAAGACTCTATGCTTTCACTGCTGAGGGCCTGGTTTCAATCCCTGATTGGAGAAATAAAATCTGCAAGTGGCTTGGTCAGAAAAAAAATAGTACAAAGAATTATGACTCATGAATTACTTAACCAGCCCTCTAATAAGTATTATTTGGATTATTTCCAAGGTTTTAACTATTACAAACAGTACTATAATTGTTATCTTTGCTTTGGTTACATGTACAATTATAGTTCTAGGATACACTGAGAAGCGGAATTGCTGGATCAAAGAATTTGAGTATTTTAAACTTATTTAGAGATTACTCAAGTGCTCTTCTCCACCATAACCACCCCAAAGTTGATGTCATGAAATATGTCAATTGCTGTGAAATAGATGAAAAAGAGTATCTAATTTTTGTTTATATAATTTTGAGCAAGGCTAAACAGCATTTCACACATTATAGATCATTTATGGATTATTTTTCTGTAACTACCTATACAAAAATATTCCTCAAGCTGCTAATTTTATCTTTAATTTGGTGTATCTATTTTATATATAGTAGTTTGTATGTGCTAATCCCAAACTCCTAATTTATATCCTCTCTACCCATCCCCCACCACCCCCCACTTTCCCCTGTTTCCTTTGTCTGTGAGTCTGTTTCTACACAACACAATAAATCCACTATACTTCAGTTCTTTAAAAACTGATTACCATAATAAATTTACTTACTCAAAAAAAATAGAGAAATTAAACTTAAATCATATCTTTAACAATCTGGTTGCTATAAATTAAAAGTATTGGGATTTTTCCCTCAATGTTCTCTTTGACTTGTCGTTAGCCTATGAAGACAGAATTCCTAACCTCAACTTGACTCTTTAATGTTGTGTAGCTGTTTCTTGTAGTCTGTACTGTGTTCCAGCTAAATCAGATTGATCAGGCTGTTTGTTTAAAATACAGATTCTTGGGTCCCATCTGGGGCCTCCTGGATCAAATTCTCAGTCAGCGGAGCCAAAAAATTTGCATTTTCTGTACCAAAGCTTGCAAACCACGGTTGTGCAGCACCATTTAGCAAGCCAGCCGTGTCGTTAAGGTGTAATACCATGTGGTTTCATCTGCAGCTGTCCCTGTAGCACAGCTAAATTGAAAATGGTCGAGTCATTTGTTCAGCTCTGCAAGCCTCCACTTCCCACCGACAGCTGGAACCCCAAGCCCCAGGAATCTGCGATAAAGATAGCCCGAAGCACCAAACGACTATGCCCACGGTCACAGACTCGAAGGCTGGCAGCAGACAGTTTCTCAGCGAAGATGAGGTTTTTAATCAGCAGTAGCAGGTAGTTGACTGACAGCCTGAAAGAACAACCTGAGACGTGATGTCTAACCCACGCAGCAGCAACAAACTCTCCCCAGAAGTGATGGACAAGAAGCAGGCCAACTTGACACATGCTAACCACCAGAGAATATTCCCTGCTACTTCAGTCAAAACAGCATGGCTCAATCAATAATGCAAACATCCTGTTTCCCAGGCTAACAGACTCTGTCACTGGCATCCTCAGAGAGATAAAGAAACTGCTGCTACAATTATGCATAATCTTCCTCTAGCCTGAAATGTCAATAGAGGAGGCAAATAATGCTGCAGAGAAAGAGAGGAAAATCTCACAGGTGAAAAGTAATTTGTTTAACATTTTTCCTTTTTTGGGGCTTTGCACATACCTCCTCCCACTTTCATTTCAGAAAGCTTTCAGTAGTGGACTATCAATGAAAGGCTTCATGGAAGAAATGGGTTTTGTGAAAAAATTGAAAAAGAAGCAATTGAATTGATAGAGTGGTTTAGTTATATTCATAGTGCATGAGGTGAGAGAGAAATGAAGACCAAAGGAACTTCCTACCCTCATTCTGCTAAAGTCTTTGGGGACATTAGATGTGATGTGGGTTTGCCTAAATCCTCTCCATCCTGAAGGGCTTGGCTATTTTTCTGGGAGAGGTAAAGGTGCTATGTTCAGAAAATTGTGTCTTTTCCCTCTGTGTCTGTATCAATGGCCATGTGCAGATTCAGAGACAGTGAAGAACTTGGTGGGAGGCCATCATAGTCATTTCATTAAGTAGAAGACATGTCCTTGGAATGATGCGTTTGGTGGGTCACAGGTGCCCCATGATTCCCTCAATAAGCAGGGCCAGCAGTGCGGCTGTCCTGGTGTGAAATCTTGGCAGCAATTCAACAGAAAGTATGTTTAAAGGGAAAGAAGGAAAGTGAAAGTTGCTCAGTCGTGTCTGATTCTTTGTGACCCCATGGACTATACAGTCCATGGAATTCTCCAGGCCAGAATACTGTATTCCTTTCCCTTCTCCAGCAGATCTTCCCAACCCAGGGGTCGAACCCAGGTCTCCCAAATTGCAGGTGGATTACTTACCAGCTGAGCCACAATGAAACCTTGTCATAAACATTGTCTTGACACTCTTGCACCACACACCTACCCACCCCAACCCCCAGGCTCTAGTTGAACAGGAGGGTGGAAGGATTCTGCCTAAGCTCATAGTCTAAGTGCTGCCTAAGGGAATTCCCTGCTGATCCAGTGGCTAAGACTCCTTGCTCCCAAAGTAGGGAAATGGAGTTCCATCCCTGGTCAGGGAGCTAGATTCCACACGCCATGACTAAGAGTTCAAACGCTTAGTCCTGCAGGCCACCACTAAAGATCCCAAGTCCCACAACAGAGATTCCGCAATGCAAGACTGAAGATCCTGCATGCTACAACTAAGACCTGATGCAGCCAAATAAATAAATATTTTCTAAATAAATAAATGTAAAAGGACGTGCGCTCATCTTCTCTTTCAAGAACTACAAAATTGCAACTTACTTCTAGACAACCATTGAAAGGAAAATGTTGGATCACACCAATAAAAGAGACCCCATGTCCAAGGGCAAAGAAGAAGCCCCAACGGGACAGTAGGAGGGGCAAAGTTGCATTAGAATCAATGGCTCCAAGAAAGGCTCAAAGAAAACACCAAGACCCAGAGACCCCCAGGGACTGAGCCAGACATGCCTTTGAGTGTCTGGGTGTCTCCTGCAGAAGCATGAGCCAGTGGTGGCCTGTCAGGGAGAAGGGGTCTGGCTGCAGCAGACCTGGGTCACACAGAATTACCCAACACAGAGCCACCAAGCAGATGACCCACAAACTGCAGAGCAATTATACCAAAGAAATGCTCACAGTGTTAAGAAAGTTCTAGGACCCATAACAGAGTTCCCAACCTGGGGATCCAGCAAAGGGCCTGAGAACCCTAAGGGAATTTGACTTTGAAGGCCAGTGGGATTTGCTTACAGAACTTCCACAGAACTGGGGAAACAGGCTCTTGGAGGGCACAAACAAAACCGTGTGTGCACCAGGAGCCAGGAGAAAGGAGCAGTGTCCCCAAAAAAGACTGAGTCAGCTTTGCCTGTGAGTATCCAGGAGTTTCTGGTGGAGGCATGGGTGACAGTTTGGCCTCAGGCCAAACAACAGGGAGGGAGTGTAACCCCACCCATCAACAGAAAATTAGATTAAAGATTTACTGAGCATGGTCCCGCCCATCAGAACAAGACCCAGTTTCTCCCAAAGTCAGTCTCTCCCATCAGGAAGATTCCATAAGCTTCTTATCCTTATTCATCACAGGGCAGACAGAATGAACACCACAATCACAGAAAATTAACCAAATTGATCACATGGACCACAGCCTTGTCTAACTCAATGAAAGTATGAGCTATGCCATGTAGGGCCACGCAAGACAGACGGGTCGTGGTGGAAAGTTCTGACAAAATATAGTCCACTGGAGAAGAGAATGGCAAACCACTTCAGTATTCTTGCCTTGAGAATCCCATGAACAGTATGAAAAGGCAAAAATATAGGACACTGAAAGATGAACTCCCCAGGTCAGTAGGTGCCCAATATGCTACTGCAGAAGAGTGGAGAGATAACTCCAGAAAGATGAAGAAATGGAGCCAAAGCAAAAACAACGTCCAGTTGTGGATGTGACTGGTGATGGAAGTAAAGTCGGATGCTGTAAAGAACAATGTTGCATAGGAATCTGGAATGTTAGGTCCATGAACTAAGGTAAATTGGAAGTGGTCAGACAGGAGATGGCAAGAGTGAACATTGACATTTTAGGAACCAGTGAACTAAAATGGACTGGAATGGGCAAAGTTAATTCAGATGACCATTATGTCTACTACTGTGGGCAAGAGTCAAAAATGATCAAAAGATCTCTGTTCATTTCCAAGACAAACCATTCAATATCACAGTAATCCAAGTCTACGCTCCAAGCACTAATGCCAAAGAAGCTGAAATTGAACAGTTCTATGATGACTTAAAAGACATTCTAGAACTAACACCAAAAAAAGATGCCCCTTTATTCATAGGGGACTGGAATGCAAAAGTAGGAAGTCAAGAGATACTTGGAATAACAGGCAGGTTTGGCCTTGGAATACAAAAAGAAGCAGGGCAAAGGCTAACAGAGTTTTGCAAAGAGAATGCATGGGTCATGGCAAACATTCTGTTACAACAACATGGGATGACTCTACACATGGACATCACCAGGTGGTCAATACAAAAATCAGATTGATTATATTCTTTGCAGCCAAAGATGGAGAAGCTCTCTACAGTCAGCAAAAACAAGACTGGGAGCTGACTGTGACTCAGATCATGAACTCCTTATTGCAAAATTCAGAGTTAAATTGAAGAAAGTAGGGAAAATCACTAGATCATTCAGGTATGACCTAAATCAAACCCCTTATGATTATACAGTGGAAATGACAAATAGATTCAAGGGATTAGATTTGATAGGTTGCCTGAAGAACTATGGACAGAGGTTCGTGACATTGTACAGTGATCAAAACCATCCCCAAGAAAAAGACATGCAAAAGGCAGAATAGCTGTCTGAGGAGGCCTTACAAATAGCTGAGAAAAGAAGAAAAGCTACAGGCAAAGGAGAAAATGGAAGTTTTGAATGCAGACTTCCAAAGAATAGCAAGGAGAGATAAGAAAGCCTTCCGCAGTGATCAATATAAAGAAATAGAGGAAAATAATAGAATGGGAAAGACTAGAGATCTCTTCAAGAAAATTAGAGATACCAAGGGAACATTTCATGCAAAGATGGGCACAATAAAGGACAGAAATGGTATGCACCTAACAGAAGGAGAAGATATTAAGAAAAGGTGGCAAAAATACACAGAAGTACAATACAAAAAGGATCTTCACAACCCAGTTAATCATGATGATGTGATCACTCACCTAGAGTTAGACATCCTGGAATGCAAAGTCAAATGGTCCTTGGGAAGCATCACAATGAACAAAACTAGTGGAGGTGATGGAATTCCAGTTGAGCTATTTCAAATCCTGAAAGATGATGCTGTGAAAGTGCTGCACTCAATATGCCAGCAAATTTGGAAAATGCAGCAGGGGACACAGAACTGGAAAAAGTCAGTTTTCATTCCAATCCCAAGGAAAGACAATGTCAAAGAATGCTCAGTCCTTGGTCAGGGAGCTAAGATCCCTCATGCTGTGTGGAATTACCAAAATTAAAAAAAAAAAATAGTTCAGAGAATTGAGAGACTACAATCATTGAGTATGTCACTCCCTCTCCCTTCCCATCAAATACTGTATTTTTTTTTAAAATACTGTATTTTTAACAATTTCTTTTGCTTTGAAAATTATTTATATCCTTTTGATGGAGACATGCTGGATCGGGTCCTAGAAAGGTTGAAAGCTCTGCCCTCAAGCATAAAGCTTGAGTCTTTCCCTCTCTCTTAGTTTCATGTGAAATCCGTCTTCCACACCTGACATCTCCCCTGAGCCTCACACCAGGGTCTTGTTTCAAGGCACTAATTAGACATTGCTGTGTAACCAATTACCCCAAAGTCTGGAGCTTAAAACAACAAACCTTTGTTACCCACATAGTTTCCGAGGGTCAGAAGTCTGGGATCATCTTAGTGGGTGAATCTGAATCAAGGGCTCTCTTGAGACTGCAGCCCAGCTGTCACATGTGGTTGCAGTCATCTCAAGACTCAACTAGGGCAGAGAACTGATTTCCTAACTCATGTGCGTGGTTGCTGGCAAGCCTCAATTCCTCATTACCTGTTGTTCAGACAGGATGTTTACACCACAGTCTCCTCCATCGGGTGGTTAACAGCGTAACAACGTGGTGGGCAGTGGGAGGAAGCAGGAGAGGGAGGGCGGCTCCCCAAACATCCACTGGAACCTCATTCATTGTCAGTGGGAATGCCAATGGTATTGTCATTTTAGGAGAGTTTGTCCATTTCTTGTAACATTAAATATATATTTATGCTGTGATCCAACAATCTCTCTCCTAGATATTTATCCAAGAGAAATTATGTTTGTGCAAAGACCTGTAGGTGAAAGTTCATCAAAGCTTAAAGCATAATAGCCAGAAGCTAAAAATAATTCAGTTGTTCTTCAACTGGTGAATGTATATGCCAGGTATGACACCTCCATACATAGGAATTCTATTCAACGATAAACAGAAGCAAACTATTGGCACCTGTAAAGCAGGAGTGAATCTCAAAATCATTAGGCTAAGTAAGGAAGTCTGGGACAGAAGACAAAAGGTGTGATTCAGGAGAAGGCAAAACTATAGGGACAGAGATCAGAGCTTTGGAAATAGAGTGAGGAGTTTGACTCCAGAGAAATACGGAGGAAATTTTCTGTTTGAGTGTAGGGGTAGGTGCATGACCGTATACTTTTTTTGATTTCGGCTGGGCTGAGTTCACGGCGGTGAGGGGGCTCTTCGCTGGGACGCACAGGTTCCTTTAATCGCAGCCCGTGGGCTTAGTTGTCCTGTCCCATGTGGGATCTTAGTTCCAAGGCCAGGGATCAAACCTGCATCCCTGCATTGGAAGCACAGTCTTAATCTCTGAACCACCAGGGAAGTCCTTCTATGACATTATGCTTTTGCTGATACTCATAGCATAATCTGGAAATGATGGACTTTACTGTATGTCAATTATACATCACTAAGTCTGATTTTATTCATTGGAAGGACTGATGCCAAAGCTGAAGTTCCAATACTCTGGCCACTTGAGGAAAAGACCCTGATGCTGGGAAAGACTGAAGGCAAAAGAAGATGGGGGCAGCAGAGGGTGAGATGGTTAGATAGCATCACCAACTCAATGGACTTGAATTTGAGCAAACTCCGGAAGACAGCGAAGGACAGAAGGCTGCCATGCTGTAGTCCATGGGGTCACAAAGAGGCTGATCTTCAGACTTGGTGACGGAAGAAGCCTGACCTAAGGAAAATATAAAAATAAAGGTGGGGAGGGCAAGAGAAAGGCAGGAAAGTCTGACACCAACAGCGCATGCAAGAAAGAGACTACAGCGGCCCAGCATCACAGGGACGTAACTGTCAAGGCGAGGGACGCGGGCAAAGAGCCCTGAGACTCGCTCAGGTGTGCAGCCTGCACCTCAGACTCAGCACGCCCAACGCGAAAGCCCCCGTCCCTCTGCCCTGGAAAGCACCGTCTGGCCTGTTGAGGGTGTCGTTTTCCTCGTCAGCGAGACTCTGAAGCTGGAGTCCTTGCCCACGTCTCCCTCTGTCTGCCCGGCCGAGTCCACGCTGCTCTCCGTGGCTTTTGTGCTTTGGGCGGCGGCGGCACTGATGGCCACGAGGGTCCTCGCTTCTCTCGCGTTCCACCTCTTTTTCCCGCCCCACTGCGCTCACACAGCTCAGGCTTTTGTTTCTTCTCACCGGGGTTAGAACACGGCAGCCCCCCAACCAGCGTTTGTGCATCTAGTCACTCACCCTTCTCGCCAGGTGAGTCTTCCGAAAATACCAACCTCATCCTGCCATGTCCTAATCGAAAATTGATTCAAGCTCTTTTGTCAACCAAAGACTCTCTGCTTGATCCGAATCTACCTTCCACACTTATCCCTCAGTCCACCCAGGCCAACGACCTGCTTCAGAGCCAGCCAGCCTGAGTCGTGCACTTCTACCTGTGAGTGTTTTCTTCAAGAGAGATCTTACAGTTCTGAGTTGCCCTCTCCCTCCCTCTCCATATATTTGCATTTTTAAAAATATATTTATTAACGTATTCATCTATTTGGGTGGACCAGGTCTTAGCTGCAGATGCAGGGTCTTTCACTTGTGGCATGGGGGATCTAGTTTCTGACCACAGATCAAACCCGGGGCCCCCAGCATGGGCAGTGCAAAGTCTTAGCCACTGGACCACCAGGGAAGTCCCTCCTCTCCATGTACTTCAATCCTCTTCTTCCAGCATGACTCAGCGCAAGTCCTCTGTCTCCCCACTTTCATCTCTCGCTCCTCAAGGTGCACTTGCCTCCTTCTCTGAACTCCGTAATACTGATTGTTCAGTGTTCCGGAGTTAGTGGTTGCATGGATAATGGTATTTCTACAGCCACTGAAAGATTGCAAACTACTTTCCTTTTCATCATCCAGTTTGAGGACCTCTCAACAAACCTAGGAGATTATTCTTATTTCACAGGTAGAAAATCTGAGCCTCCGTAATGCAGGGTGATTTGCCTAAGGCCACATAGCTAAGAAGGAGATTTTCAGTACATTTTTGAAACGAACAAATGAGGACAGAACTAGGAAGTTTCTTAGCAATCAAGAGGAAGAGGCAGGACTGTTTTTAATAGAGAAGAAACTATTTAAAGTCAGAAAAGGACCATGTCAAGTCAGAATTTGACCATGATTGCACTCATTCAGACCACACTGTCTGCTTGGCTTTTGTCAGATCAGTAAGATACGGTAAAGGGTGGTACTTAATCTAAATAGTTCAACAGATGAACTTGAAACTGGAAAACAGTACCCTAAGCAAGCACTTATTTCTGCTTCTGTGACTGTTGGAGCTGGCTGTGTGGGAGAGTTAACTACTGTGTAAAATGTGGAATTAAAATTAAAAAGCTCTGATGTATATTTTTAGAGGACAGAAACAATTAAAATTAAATGTAACTCAAAATTCAGTTAGTAGAGTTGGCATTTAAATTGGCTCTTTAATTAGCAAAATTCTATATGATTAAAGTAGTCACTTGAAAATGTCTTTCAAAGTAAAGCATTTTAGTATGCTCCAGTTCTTAGACGATTGACATCACTTGATCTTTGGGTTCTCCTCTGGAATTGACTTGTTCTGCAGGTTGAGTTAAAGAACTCTTGAACTAATGTTTCAGAAAGGAGCTTATCAGAATGAAAGAAGAAAGAGAATCTTATTTGACAATAAAATATCCTGGTCCTTTAAATACTGATAGCATCTTCAGTGTAGAAAGGAGGATAGGCAGGAATCATTTTTTTCATATTAAAGGCTTGGGCCTTTATCTCACAGTCCATCTGAGTTATTGGATGGGTGACTATCTTTGAGGGTGCTGATGAATCAGAAAATTCTTGCAGTTGCACTTCTGACCTAAAACATTGTTTAAACTTTAAAGACACATTTTTTAAAACCCCCTGTGAACAACCATATGAGAAACAACATATCCTTTCTCAACAACCTTTGAGAAAGGATATCTAGTTTATTCCATTTTTTTTATTTCATCTAGAATTATACCAAAACCATGACCAGCAGATAAGAAACCAATTTTTAAAACTCCCCAGGGTACACATGAAAAGATACTCAACATCACTAATTATAAGAGAAATGCAAATCAAAACTATAATGAGGTATCACTTCACACCAATCAGAAGGCCATCACCAAAAAATCTACAAACAATAAATGCTGGAGAGGATGTAGAAAAACAGTAACCCTCTTACAGTGCTATTGGGGATGTAAATTGGTACAGCTACAGTATGGAGATTTCTTAAGAAACTAAAAATAGAACTACCCTATGATCCAACGATCCTACTCCTGGGCATATACCCAGAGAAAATCATAATTCAAAAAGATACATGCCACCTAATATTCATTGCAACACTATTGACAATGGCCAGGACGTGGAAGCAACCTAAATGTCCATCAACAGAGGAATGTATCGATAAAGAGGTGGTACACATATACAATGGAATATTCACTTCAGTTCAGTTCAGTCGCTCATTCATATCCGACTCTCTGCAACCCATGAACCGAAGCATGCCAGGCCTCCCTGTCCATCACCAGCTCCTGGAGTTTACTCAAACCCATGTCCATCGAGTTGGTGATGCCATCCAGCCATCTCATCCTCTGTCGTCCCCTTCTCCTCCTGCCCCTAATCCCTCCCAGCATCAGGGTCTTTTCCAATGAGTCAGCTCTTTGCATGAGGTGGCCAAAGTATTGGAGTTTCAGCTTCAACATCAGTCCTTCCAATGAACACCCAGGACTGATCTCCTTAGGATGGACTGGTTGAATCTCCTTGCAGTCCAAGGGACTCTCAAGAGTCTTCAATGCCACAGTTCAAAAGCATCAATTTTTCGGCGCTCAGCTTTCTTCACAGTCCAACTCTCACATCCATACATGACCACTGGAAAAACCATAGCTTTGACTAGATGGACATTTGTTGGCAAAGTAATGTCTCTGCTTTTTAATATGCTATCTAGTTTGGTCATAACTTTCCTCCCAAGGAGTAAGCGTCTTTTAATGTCATGGCTGCAGTCACCATCAGCAGTGATTTTGGAGCCCCCAAAAATAAAGTCTGACACTGTTTCCACCGTCTGTCTCCCCATCTATTTCCCATGAAGTGATGGACCAGATGCCATGATCTTAGTTTTCTGAATGTTAAGCTTTAAGCCAATTTTTCACTCTCTTCTTTAACTTTCATCAAGAGGCTCTTTAGTTCCCCTTCACTTTTTGCCATAAGGGTGGTGTCATCTGCATATCTGAGGTTATTGATATTTCTCCCAGCAATCTTGATTCTAACTTGTGCTTCATCCAGCCCAGCATTTCTCATGATGTACTCTGCATATAAGTTAAATAAGCAGGGTTACAATACACAGCCTTGATGTACTCCTTTCCCGATTTGGAACCCGTCTGTTGTTCCATGTCCAGGTCTAACTGTTGCTTCCTGACCTGCATACAGGTTTCTCAAGAGGCAGGTCAGGTGGTCTGGTATTCCCATCTCTTTCAGAATTTTCCAGTTTATTGTTATCTACACAGTCGAAGGCTTTGGCATAGTCAATAAAGCAGAAATAGAAGTTTTTCTGGAACTCTCTTGCTTTTTCAAATATTTTTCGAATGGAATATTACTGAGCCATAAAAAATGAAATTGCACTGTTTGCAGAGACTTGTGTTGTGCTGAGTCACTCAGTCATGTCCAACTCTCTGCGACCCCATGGACTGCAGCCGGCCAGGCTCCTCTGTCCATGGGGATTCTCCAGGCAAGTATACTGGAGTGGGTTGCCATGCCCTCCTCCAGGGGATCTTCCCGACCCAGGAATCGAACCAGGGTCTCCTGCATTGCAGGTGGGTTCTTTACTAGCTGAGCTACCAGAGACGTGGATGGACCTGAAGACCATTGTACAGAGTGAAGTAAATCAGAAAAACAAATATCAAATGTTAATGCATGCATGTGGAACCTAGAAAAATAGTATAGATGATCTGATTTACAAAGCAGAGATAGAGACACAGACATAGAGAACGAATCTGTGGATATCAAGGAGGAGCAGCGGTGGGGGCGGGGGTGATGAATTGGGAGACCGAGACTGACATACAGACACTAATTGAGGTGATATATAGACTAGATAATTAATGAAAACGTACTGGGTAGCACAGGGGACTCGACTCAGTGTTCTGTGGTGAGCTAACAGAAAGAAAATCCAAAAAGGAGGGGTCATATGTAAACATATAGCTGATTCGCTTTGCTGTACAGCAGAAACTAACATGACATCGTTGAGCATCTGTGCTCCAATAAATTAATACAAAAATAAACTAAAATCCCCAGGACAGAGACTAGCTGGATATTTTCCAAATACATTTCCTCTTCTGTGCACCCAGATAAACAGTTCCCAACCCCTGAGCACTTAGAAGCAGGGACCAGATGATCAGTTCTTGTGAATGAGATGTGAAAAGGGATGTGCCTCGTCCATCCAGGCAGTTAAGAGGGCTTCCCCCTGTGCTACCTGGATAATGCCAGGGTGCCTCCGAGGTGACCTGTTGAAGATGGCAGAGTCACAGCACAGAAGGAGCCTGAACCTCAGTCGACTGTGTATAGAAGACCCTCCCGTACCTTCCACCCTCCACGACTAACTGCACTGATCTTCACAGTGAGCAAGAAATAAATTGTCATTACTATAAGGCATCAGAGTTTCGGAGATTGTTTTTCAGACCACTGACTGTTGGCCTACTTACTATCTCTTTGCTCCCCTCAAAAGAAGTTTCTACCACTATGAGCTACCATGCAATGTCTAAAAATTTTTTGTCCTCACATTTTTTTTGTTCTAGTTGCCTGCTCAAAGCCAGTGGATCCTAACTTGGAGGCCAAGGAATTGTTCGAATTTGATAAAATTTCAAAACCCCCATCCCTCAGAAAATAAACCAATGCACTCAGGCTCTCAGTTGTTTTTAATTGGAGGATAATTGCTTCCCAAAGCTGTGTCAGGTTCTACTACACAGTGAGGGGACTCAGCTATAAGCATGCATGTATCCCCTCACTCTTGGACCTCCCTTCCACCAACCCTGTCCCACCCCCTCCAAGTCAGCGCAGGGCCCTGAGCTGGGCTCCCTGCGTTACACAGCAGCTTCCCGATAGCTACCTCGTTTACACAGGAAACCGCAAGTGTCAGTGGCTCAGCAGTATCTGAGGCCGTCGCTCAGTACAGACCCCATGGACTGTAGCCTGCCAGGTTCCTCTGTCCATGGGGATTCTCCAGGAAAGAATAGCCTTTGCAATTTCCAGGGGATCTTCCCAACCCAGGGGTCGAGCTCAGGTCTTCTGCTTTGCAGGCAGGTTCTTTATATTCGAGTGTAGTGTACATATGTCAAGACTACTCTCCCTTTGTTCCACCTTCTTCCGCTTCTGTCCACATGTCCTTCTTCCATGTCTGCGTCTCTATGTGTGCTCTGCAAATAGACTCATCTGTACCGTCTTTCTATATTCCATACACACGCAGTAACATACAGTGTTTGTTTCCTCTTTCTGCCTGACCTCACTCTGTACGACAAACTCTAGGTTCATCTATGTCACTTCGTTCCTTTTTATATCATGCCCAAAATTTTGCTTAAAACTTCAAAATATTTTCAGCATCCCAGACCCCAGGCTAAGATCCTTGCTACTAGCAATTAGTGTATTAGGAAGGTAGAGGAACCTCAAAGTCTTAAGTGCATATTATTTTCAATCTTTCCAGTTTTACTTGTCATCCCCTTCATTATACAGCTGCCCAGTCATATTCATGTCTTTGATCTTTGGATTTTAAAAATGCAAAATAAAACCTAGTTCTCCAACATTGATTTTTCTCTCCCAGAGCAAAGACATCAGTGTAACAGTCCCAATGCCAAATATCAATTCTGCAAACAGGCCTTTTGATTTCTGTATTGATTATGAGCAGTCTCTGCATCAGAACCATCAGGGATGTGATGGTCAATATTCCATGCCAGGCACTGTGCAACTGTTTTTGGAAACAGCACCTTAACTCCCTAGCATGAGCCTTGAGACCTTTTCAATTTTGCCCTGTTAAGCTCCCTAATCTCATTTCTCATCAGTACAGCACATAAAATTTTTGTTCTTATAAAATCACACGGCTCATGGTGCATGGAATCTACCATGCTCTAAGACTTCTCTTGGAATATCCTCTCCCTAACTATCCAAAATCTCCCGTTATCTTTGAAGGTTCAGCCCAAGCATCACCTTTCTGGGAACCATCCCTGGCCTGCACACTCCTGAATGAAGTGTCCTCAAGCCGGCTTCCCCAGGGCGGCCCTGGCCCCGGCCACAGTGCTCATCACAGTGAAGGTCTGCGGCCATGCCTCCCCTGGGACTCTTAGCTCCTTGAGGGTGAAGACTTTCTTTTGTTGCATGCTCTTTTTTATGATTTTGTTATTGAAGTATAGTTATTTTAAATGCTCTAGTACATTGAAGTATAGTTCATTTAAAATGCTGTGTTCGTTTCAAGCGTATAGCAGTGTGACTCCGTTATAGGCACCTGGCCAAAAGACACCTGCACCTCAGCTGTCTGTTTCCACGTTAGTTTTCCTTTCAGGGACTCCATTCTTTTTTTTTTTTTTTTTTTTTGGAGTATAGTTGCTTTACAATGTCACTTTAGTTCCTACCGTACAGCAAATCAAATCAGCTCTATGTATACATATAGCCCCTCTTCTTGAATTTCCTTCCTGTCTGGGACACCGCAGAGCTTTCAGTAGGACTTCCCTGTAGCTCAAATGGTACAGAATCTGCCTGCAATGCACCAGACCGGGGCTCGACCCCTGGGTCAGGAAGATCCTCTGGAGAAGGGAACCGCATTTCACTCCAGTACTCTTGCCTGGAGAATCCCATGGACAGAGGAGCCTGGTGGGCTACAGTCCAGGGGGTCGCAGAGAGTCGGACTGGCCTGAGCAGCTAACACACACACATGCAGAGCTCTGAGCAGAGTTCCCAGTACTGTACCCTTGGTGCACGTTAGTTGCCTATTTTATACGTAGTGTCAGTAGTGACGGGGCTTACCAGATGGTGTTAAGGGTAAAGAACCCAGCTGCCAATGCAGGAAACTGAAAAGAGACATCAGTTCGATCCCTGGGTTGGGAAGACCCCCTGGAGGAGGACATGACAGCCCACTCCAGTACTCTTGCCTGGAGAACCCCTTGGACAGAGGAGCCTGGCGGGCTGCAGTCCATAGCGCTGCAGAGTCGAACACAACTGAAGCAACTTAGCATGCGTGCACACATACATAGTGTGTATGTGTCAATGCCAGTCTCCCAGTGCCCCCCACTTCCCCCTCCTCACCCTCGGTATTATACACTTTGTTCTCTATGTCTGGGACTCCGTTCTTTTTCCTTTATGCCAGTCTCTTCTGTACCTCACAGAGTATGATCGCTGGTAGATCCTGAACTTTATATGTCAGAGCTTCCATTACCATAAGTGATTTTTCTTGAGTTCTAGGACAAAAACGTCCAGAAGGATGCTGGCCTGACTTTGGTCATATTCTCATCCTGGATCAACTGTGACAAGTTACATAATGACCCTCCCAATAGATGCCCACCTCCTGATCCCCAGAACCTGCCTTACAGGGATCTTGCAGTTGAGACTAAATTAAGGATTTGGAAAGAAAGATTGTCTTCGATTATCTGTGTGAGCCCAATATAATCACAAGGGTCCTTATAATAAGGAGGCAAGAGAATCAGACAGAAACAAAGAGATGTAAAGGCAGAAGCAGAGGTCATAGAGGAGAGAAGATGCTATACCGCTGGCTTTGAGGATGGAGGAAGGGGCCACAAGTTTAGAAATGTAGACAGCCTCTGGAGGCCAGCAAAGGCAAGGAAATGCACTTTTCCCCTGAGCTTCCAGAAGGCATGCAGGTTTGCTGGCACCAATTTTATCCCAGTAGAACAATTTTGGATTTCTGACCTCCAGAACTGTATGATAATAAACATGGTTGGTTTTAAGCCAATATGTTTGTGATACTATCTTATAGCAGCCATAGGAAATTAACATACCAATAAAATATGGCCAGGGAATGGGCTGAGCTTGAGTCCAACTTGAGACAGATCCTGCCTCACATTGATTTCCTATGACCAATATCACCCATTAATAGTATCTTCGTTCTAGGCTACATTATAGAGCTGACAGATGTGGAATTGTTTAAGCTATTAAACTCCCTTGAGGACCCTCAACATCTAAGATTTCTTTAGGGTAACATGACCAATTGGTAAATTAAAGGTAAAGATTCTAATACATTGACTTTCCAAGCAATTTATATATATATATATATATATATATATTCTAAAAGAACTAAATTGTATAACATATATTAAGACATAACAGTATAAGATTTAATTCTGTAAATTCTCTCTTCAGTCATGATCATTAAATGACTCCCAAGTACCAGACACTATCCACCCAGGTGCTGGTGATTATATACAAAAATTTATGTGTGAGCAAAATACAAGTGATCTCTGGGACTTCTGTGATGATCCAGTGATTAAGGCTCTGCACTTTCACTTCAGGGGGCTCGAGTTCAATCCCTGGTTAGGGAACTAAGATCCAGCATGACTCATGGCATGACCAAAATGTAAGAGAATAATAATAAATAAATTATATATATATATAATATATATTATATATAATATATATTATATATATATATAATTGAGCTCTGCTTTCACAGTGTGTATTTTGAATAGGAGAGATAAATACTAAAGAAAGTCAAATAAAAATGTAATTATAAATTATAAAAATGTTCTGGCAGCAAAGAGGAGACAGATTATGAAGTAAAATTTAGAGAGAATATAAGTTAACTGGGAAACAAGTCAGAAAAATTTAGAGTTTTTATCTCTTCAGATTTCAAGGTAAAAAAAAAATCCATCAGAAGTAAAAGTAATTTAGCCACACTGACATCTTTCATCCTTAGGTAAATGTAACATATTTCCTGAGTAAAGGCTCACTCTGAATTTTGGACATACACCTTCTTCTTTACGTTCTTCTTTTATTTATTTCAAATAACACATTAAGGATTGGTGGAAACTTCCTGTGGGAACTTATCTTGGGCTTTCCACTGAGCCAGTCTTTAAGACAGAAATATATTCATCTAAAAGGAAAAATTCTCTGTAAATGTATTTAAACACAGAATCTGTGTGTGCTGAAAGGTAGCAAGTAAGATAAATTTGGAAAAGCTCTGGCTGTATTTCTACCCTGGATATCGTCACAAAAGATATCCTGTTCATTTTCTCCTGCTTTCTCTCAAAATGAACATTTGGGCTAAAGTTATTATGTTTACTTTTTTAAAATTCCTTTTGATAGTTTACCAAGAAGCCATTTACTCTTGGGATTGGATGGTAAAAATTAAGGCTATGGAGAGGGTAAAGAGACCAGGAATCTTCCTGATTTTGTGGGTAGATTCTTGCTATCCAATGACTTCTAAAAATCGGCACTGCTTCTTCAAAGGCGAAACTGTCCTCCTCACCTGTTATCAATGGACTGCTGATCAGTCACAGGGCTGCCTCAGCAAATTGGGCTCCATCCCAGAAAGGAGTTTGATCAAGATCGCAGGAGTCAAAAAAGCCACAGTTAATAAGACATCCGAAAGAATTTGGAAGATGCTGTTGGTTCCTTATTCCCTACAAATTGTTTAATCTCCTTTATCTTCTTTAAAAGGACAAAAAGAAATCATAAACACACGCACACACAAACAGACACACAAAATCTTGGATTACAGCCCAAGCAGAGTTTAAACAACAAATCAGATCTTATAATGAGGGTGGGGTCTGGGGCCAAGTTACTCAAGGTACAAATTTGTGAATTTAACTGCAGCATCTCAAATCCTGGTTGATGAAACCATCATCATTATGATCACAGTTATGAGTGATTTCTGAGGGCCGGAATCCAGACTAAATAGTTAATATACATCAGATTACCATAATTACTTACTTCTCACAGTGACTCTGAAAGATAAGATTTATCCTCATTTTACAAACGAGCGAAATGACACTTAGGAAGCTAGAAACAGTAGAGCCAACATTCAAACCAGACCAAACTCCCCACATCCCAGGGTGCTCTCTGACTGCATACCAGCATTGCTTTCACTGCTTATTGACTTTAAAATCTCAGCCTACACAAACAATAGTACGTGACTTTCAATTTTGGAATTGTTAAGCCTCAAAGCACTGTTTGGGGCTTTCCAGGAGGCTCCGTGGTAAAGAATCCACCTTCCAGTTCAGGAGACTTAGGTTCCCATCGCCGGGTTGGTGAGATCCTCAGGAGAAGGAAACGGCAGCCCACTCCGGCACTGCCTGGGAGGTCTCACGGACAGAGAAGCCTGGCAGTCTGCAGTCCATGGAGCTGCACAAGACTCAGACGTGACTTAGCAACTAAGCAACAGGAAGTACTGTTTTGAATGCGTCCAAATGGTTTGCCTTCATTAACTCTACATATATAAGTCTGTCAGTTTAGAGCCCAACAATAATTTAATATCGTATTGCAAAGAACAGTTGTTTTTGCTTTTGAACTTTTTAGTTTGTGCTGGGGTGTAGCCGATTAACAAAGTTGTGACAGTTCCATGTGAACAATGAAGGGACTCAGCCATGCATATGTACGTGTCATTCCCAAAGAACAGCTCTTTAACCTACTGATTTTCTACATCTTTCACGTAATGTGTAGGTCAGTTCTGTGTTTTTTAAACTGATTCTGGATTTCTCAAACTGATGTTCGTTGTGAAGAAAAGGCATTCTTCAGAGAAAATCGTTTACCTATTAACATTATTAGAAATAATGCTATTAGCATTATTAAATGCAATAGATTGTGGAGAAATCTATTACAAAAATGCAATCGTTGAGATAGACTGGGTTATATTGTGGCAACAAGTTAATCTTGAATTCCCGGTTGCTCGCTTAATATAATAAAGATGCATTTCTTGCTCATCCTACATGTCCATCACAGGTCAGCAAGTATCTCTGCTCCATCCAAGGAGCCAGGCTGACCAAGACCCTACCAAATTGTAGGCACTCCATATGGAACACATAACTTCCTCAGTTAGAAAAGAAGAGAGATAAAAACTGGAAAAAAAAAAAAAAAGAAAGAAAAGAAGAGAGGCTGAAAAATTATACATAGGCTGCTTATTCCTTCACTCTGAACATCTCTTTGGCTCCCATTTCATTGGCCAGAACTAGTCACATAGGTTCACAAACCATAAAGAGGCTGAGACATGGAGGAGGAACCAAATGAAACATATGACAAATGAAACATTTGGTGAACATTACTATTTCTCCCACAATAACATAATAATTTTTTGTCTTTTATTCATCTTTCTTGTCTTTTTTTTAATGAAGGATAATTGCTTTATTTCTTGTCTTTTGAGAACAGCATAAATTATTGGTCAAGCTGCATGCATTCAAATAGAAGTCCTTTTTAAATTATATTGTTTTGCCTTTTGTGCTCATTTATAATCTGTATCTATTTGAACTAGCTTAAGAAGAGTCTGAAAGAAAAGAGTAGTTTCCTGATGTGCCCACTAACAGTTTCCACTGAGACGAAACAGGCCTCTGCAACGACCTTCGCTGCTTTCTACTTTTACCCTTGCGAATTGATAGCACTTTTTGGTGGCTCCGATGGTAAAGAACCCACCTGCAGTGCAGGAGACTTGGGTTCAATCCCTGGGTCGGGGAGGTCTGCTGGAGAAGGGTATGGTACCCACTCCAGTCTTCTTGCCTGGAGCATTCCATGGACACAGGAGCCTGGGGGGCTACAAAGAGTTGGACACAAGTGAGTGACTCACACTTTCACTTTTTCCATGGTTTGAATACACGGTCCCACTACAAACAGAGATAAACATTCTCTTATACACAGGTTACATGCCTATTCAAATAGTCCAATATTGGCTTCAAGACAGAATCAAACTTTCTATTACATGACTTCCCTCAAGAAAACTAAAGACCAAGTATTCTCGAATCAAAGTCTTTGTTTTTGTTCAATATCACCCAACCTTAAATGAGTTCATAATTTAAAACACTATAAATCCACTTATCAATATGTCACAACCAGTTTAACTTAATATTTCCATTGGAATATCATATTTCTTAAAGGTATACATTTTCTGAGTCCTTTACTGAAATAGTTTTACGGCCAAGGTCAATGATTAATTATAGCTCCTCTAAAGTCTTCCCGGAATGAAATGATCGTGTATGTGGTCAGGGTAAAGAACTTTGACCCCTGAGAGCTCATTGGGCTGTTTTCGCCCTCAGCAAATATTGCTTCTTGAGAAGAATCTTGCCATGCCTCAAGATCCTGCCACAGCCACCTGTGAGCCAAAGTGAGCTGACTACTTTATGAGACCCGTGCCTTGCGATCCCAGCCAGTTTGGCGTGGAAAGCTAAGGCGCGTGGCTCTGCTCACTGAATACTCAGTTGATAACTTTGAGTGAAGCCCTCTGCGAGATTCGCAGAAATGAGAGAACTCTAAAGACAGTAACAAATACTTTGCCAGTTAGGAGGTTTCTAATTCTGTGCTTTCAACAAAATTGAAGGAACACCTAATCAAGCTGTCAGTTGCCCTATTTTTAGCACAGGACTTGAAAGAAGTTTTAAAAATTGAGTAATATTGCCACAATAAAGCTTTTTCCATTCCCATTACTTACAGGAATAAAGATTTCTCACAGGTTACATCATTAAAAAATTTTTTTTGAAAATTGAATGCTGCAAATTCCACCTTTCTTCTAATGATAACTAGTAGCTATGCATGAAAGTGAAACTGATGGCCACTCAGTTGTATCCAGCTCTTTGAGACCCATGGACTGTAGCCTGCTAGGCTCCTCTGTCCATGGAATTCTCCAAGCAAGAATACTGATGTGGGTTGCCATTCCCTTCTCCAGGAGTCTTCCTGACCCAGGGATCAAGTCTTGGTCTCCTGCATTGCAGGCAGATTCTTTACCCTCTGAACTACCAGGGAATTATCCACAGATGCATGTAAAATGTGAGTAGTAAGAGTTACATCATAGTACTGCTGTGAACAGCAAATAAACTAACACGAAAATGCCGTAGACCATGAGTCACAAAAAATCAACACTAATACACATTAACTATTATTACTTTTATCATTATGACCTTTGTACTTGGCATAGAAGCAACAATCATATGAACTGCAGCTGTTTCCCCATGCATTTCTAAAACGTTTAGAAATGCCTTAGTCTCTTCATCCATAAAATGTGGGCAATAAGAGTACCCTTTCATGAAGTTGCTGTGACAAGTAATTAACCCAGTTCACGTAAAACAGACAATGCCAGGCACCTAAAGACTATTCGACCCATATGAGCTATTAGTATTCTTCTCCCTATACTTGGCATGCATGCTAAGTCACTTGAGTTGTGTCGCACTCTTTGTGACCGCATGGACTATAGACCACCAGGCTCCTCTGTCCGCGGGATTCTCCAGGCAAGAACTCCGAAGTGGGTTGCCATGCCCTCCTCCAGGGGATCTTCCCAAGCCAGGGGTGTGAACCTGTGTCTCCGACAGCTTCTGCATTGCAGGTGGATTTACCGCTGAGCCACTGGGGAAAATCAATGATGCATACGTCTTAGCACAAGACTATCGGTTCCTGCCTGGTCCCATACTGCTTTTTCAGCTTTTTGTCTGTTAGGATCCAGCATGAAGTTATTCTGGGAGACTCTTACCTACTTTTCCTCACATTCCCTATTTTCTGTTTCTCTGTTTTATTCAGTTTATTATTTTCCTGAAAGGCCCTTGTTTGTATGTTTGGGCTTACTGTGGGGCTGGTGTTTATGTTTCTGTTGCTTTGTTATAGGTGCATGCTAAAATAATTGCAGACTGGGTTCTTGCAGCCTCATAAAGACAAGATAAAAATGGTGGAAAACTTGAACAGGTCCTACTGACCAGGGTCACGAGACAAGATTGTGCCAATAGCTCTGTGCCTGGTCACTATGAGAAAACCCTTCCAGGCATCTTCCCTGGGAGATGTCCTGGGAACTCATCTACACCTTATGGTTTGTCTACCCCAGATTCGATGACCTCAGCGATCATGGGAAAAGTGTAATTTGGCACAACTCCATAGTTCTTGGCCAAAACTAAGTCTCAGGTTTTTAAAAAAGTAATATAATTTTATAATCCCACAGCCTTACCTCCGAAATCTAAAAACTTATTCATTACCCTGTTGGCAGTAAAACCCAACCCAACTCAGACTCATTTGGCAGTAAACCCTGGCCCAAACTGAGGAGATCATTTACAATCTTTATTCTACCTTGTGTGAATATTTATGTATTCCTGAGAAATATTAGAGTGCTAGATTACTTGATTATGAGTTGCTTTCTTAAACTTTATATATATATATATATATGTATATAAAGAATTATAATATGTATATAAAGAATTATATGTAATTATTATATTGTTTTTATATCTATCTGGCCTCTGGTGGAGTTTGGGAAAATAACTTATAATAATCAAGCACTTCAGTATTTCTCAGCAAAACATGTATATGTGTATATATGCATAGATATAATTTTTCTGAAATTAATACTTCAAAAAATCTCTGAATTATGAAACAGATCTGTGTACAAGGGTTGTAGATGTGGGTTTGTGAACTTGAACAGATGTAAAAACACCTGTCATATACAGTCTTCCTTCCACCATGCCTTTGACCAGGGTTGAAGCTGGGTGTACAAACATTGTAAATGAGTAATAATGGGCACTATACCATTAATTTCCATGTACCATTTCCTGTTTACTAGCAACTTCTTAGGATCGCCTTCACTTACAGTCTCAAGGAAATTCTGGTAAGCTTGTTTGACTTTTCTGGAGATAATACACATCCTAAGTTGTGTATTATCACATGAAAAGTTAGGCTTTTCGTGTGTCTGCTTCTTCACCCAGATGTTAAAGCTGTATTACCTTTTATTACCCAAGACTTTTACTGGTGCCCCCAGAATTGGACTGAAGCAGGTTTCTGAATCACCCCTTTAGGGGCATCTCAGTGTCCTTTCTTCTAGCAGACATAACAGGCTGACTCCAATATTTGTATTTTTTCCACCCTTGTTCCTCTAGTTCAAAATTTGTAGAACCCTGTTCTCATAATTTGCCATTAATGCTTTGTCATTTTCTTCTTCTCTATTTTCAGTTCTCTCCTTTCTTAAATTACTCCGAAAATAATCATTCACCTATTTTGGAAATAAATTTTTCATGATTACTAAACTGCATACAAAAATAAAATTAAGTATATTACAATTTCATGTAAAGAGAACTTGCGTTTAGGGCAGGACTGCTGGCTTTACAATCTTTGAATATAATTTCTAGCCATTACTTTCCATGCGGACAACCTGGGATTCTCTATATAGGCACCACGTGCATGCCTGTGCACGCATCCTCAGTCGTGTCCGACTCTGCGGCCCTATGGACTATAATGTAGCCCGCTAGGCTCCTCTGTCCATGGGGTGTCCCAGGCAGAGTACTAGAGTGGGTTGCCATTTTCTTCTCCAAGGGATCTTCCCCACCCAGGGATTGAACCCGCGTCTCTTGCATCTCCTGCGTTGCAGGCAGATACTTCATCACTAGAGCCGTCTGGGAAGACCCTGATACATGGACCATAGTCACAATAATTTAAGGGATAATGTGACTTTTCCCAAAAGATGAGAGTGATCATTTGTGTTTCCAGCCAATAAATAGCTTAATAACTCAAGCACTTTCTCTCCTGCACATGCCCTCACACCCAGTTTAAACTGTTGACTGGGAATTCCCTGGCCTTCCAATGGTTAGGGCTGGGTGCTTTCACTGGTGGGGCCTGGGTTCAATCCCTGGTTGGGGAACTAAGATCTCACAAGTCACACCACATGGTCAGGGTAAGGGGTGGGGAGGACAAAAACCAGGAATTAATTTAACTGTTCAGTCTGATCATCCAGAAGTTTCTCTCCATTACACTTTTGAGGAAGCCATCGCTGCAGATTCTGGTCTTTGCTGTGGTAGATGTTTCCAATCGTAAACATCAGATCCTGCTTGTTGAAATTTATACTTGCTCACCTAGACACACACCAAGTAAAAACTCTCCAGTTCTGTGCATGTGATGGTAATTAGGGATACAAGGTGATCTTTCCACAAGACTTGCAGAGCAAGCTGGTGATCCATATAAACTATGAAAGCATGGCCCAGCAGAGGAAGATGTGAGACCCTTAACCCCTGAGGTAACATGAAGGGCTCCTCTGTCATTTGTGAGTCATTCTGTTCTCACAGCAATATTCTCTCAAGTAAGTAACAATTGGGGTCTCTTTGTCACTGGCATTTTAGGATCAGACCCAGCTCCAGCCCTGACATCATGACACATAAGAGGTAAGAAGCTGCAGTTTATGTTCACCGTAATACATTCCTGTAGACTAAAAGTCAGTATCCCACTTGACATTCAGAAAATGTCCTCATGAACCTGCCATGAACAAATACCACAGACTGTGGGGCTTACACAGCAGAAATTTATTTTCTCAGTTCTGAGGATGGAAGTCTGAGATCAGGGTGCTATCATGGTTGGATCCTGGTGAGGATTCCACTCCTGGTTTGTAGATGGTCACCTTCTTACTATATTCCAACATGGTGGAGAGAAAGAAAGCGCAAGCGCTGGCATCTCTCCCTAAAAGTCACTAACCCCTTCTTGAGGGTCCCATCCTGATTACCCCATCTGAAACTATAAAGAAGGCTGAGTACTGAAGAATTAATGCTTTTGAACAGTGGTGCTGGAGAAGACTTTTGAAAGTCCCTTGGACTGCAAGGAGATCAAACCAGTCAATCCTAATAGAAAGAGAAAATATTAAGAAGAGGGGGCAAGAATACACAGAAGAACTGTACAAAAAAAGATCTTCATGACCCACATAATCACAATGGTATGATCACTCACCTAGAGCCAGACATCCTGGAATGTAAAGTCAAGTGACCTTAGGAAGCATCACTATGAACAAAGCTAGTGGAGGTGATGGAATTCCAGTTGAGCTATTTCAAATTCTAACAGATGGTGCTGTGAAAGTGCTGCACTCAATATGCCAGCAAATTTGGAAAACTCAGCAGTGGCCACGGGACTAGAAAAGGTCAGTTTTCATTCCAACCCCAAAGAAAGGCAATGCCAAAGAATGCTCAAACTACCGCACAATTGCACTCATCTCACACACTAGCTAAGTAACTCTCAAAATTCTCCAAGCCAGGCTTCAATAGTATGTGAACTCTGAACTTCCAGATGTACAAGCTAGATTTAGAAAAGGCAGAGGAACCAGAGATCAAATTGCCAACATCTGCTGGATCATTGAAAAAGCAAGAGAGTTCCAGAAAAATACCTATTTTTGCTTTATTGACTATGCCAAAGCCTTTGACTGTGTGGATCACAACAAACTGCAGAAAATTCTTCAAGAGATGGGAATACCAGATCATCTGACTTGCCTCCTGAGAAATCTGTATTCAGGTCAAGGAGCAAAGTTAGAACTGGACATGGAAAAACACACTCATTCCAAATCAGGAAAGGAGTACATCAAGGCTGTATATTGTCACCCTGCTTATTTAACTTATATGCAAAGTACATCACACAAAATGTCACACTGGATGAAGCACAAGCTGGAATCAAGATTGCAGGGAGAAATATCAATAACCTCAGATACGAAGATGACACCACCCTTATGGCAGAAAGTGAAGAACTAAAGAAAAGAGCCTCTTGATCAAGGTGAAAGAGGAGAGTGAAAAAGTTGGCTTAAAACTGAACATTCAGAAAACTAAGATTATGGCATCCAGTCCCATCACTTCATGTCAAATAGATGTGGAAACAATGAGAGACTTTAGATGGGAGAACAATAGATGGGGAAACAGTGAGAGACTTTATTTTTGGGGGCTCCAAAATCACTGCAGATGGTGACTGCAGCCATGAAATTAAAAGATGCTTGCTCCTTGGAAGAAAAGTTATGACCAACCTAGACAGAATATTAAAAAGTAGAGACATTACTTTACCACCAAAGGTCTGTCTAGTCAAAGCTACGTTTTTTCCAGTAGTCATGTATGGATGTGAGAGTTGGACTCAAAAAAAAGCTGAGTGCAGGAGAATTGATGCTTTTGAACTGTGGTGTTGGAGAAGACTTGAGAGTCCCTTGGACTACAAGGAGATCCAACCAGACTATCCTAAAGGAAGCTAGTCCTGAATATTCATTGGAAGGACTGATGCTGAAGCTGAAACTCCAATACTTTGGCCACCTGATGCAAAGAACTGACTCATGGGAAAGACCCTGATGCTGGGAAAGATTGAACACAGGAGAAAGGGATGACAGAGGATGAGATGGTTGGATGGTATCACCGACTCAATCCACATGAGTTTGAGTAAACTCTAGGAGTTGATGATGGACAGGGAGGCCTGGTGTGCTGCAGTCCACGAGGTCGCAAATAGACACGACTGAGCAACTGAACTAACTAATCCTAAAGGAAGTCAACTCTGACTATTCACTGGAAGGACTGATATTGAAACTGAAGCTCCAGTACTTTGACTACCTGATGAGAAGAGACCCTGATGCCGGGAAAGATTGAACGCAAGAGGAGAAGGGGATGACAGGGGATGACAGAGAATGAGACGGTTGGATGGCATCACCGACTCAACGTGACATTGAGCAGACTTGGGGAGATAGCGAAGGACAGGGATGCCTGGCATGCTGCAGTCCAAGGGCTCAGAGAATCAGACTTGACTGAGTGACTGAACAACAATAACAAAACCTAATTACCTCCCAAGGATTCTATCTCCGAATACCATGACAATAGAAGTTAGGGCTTAAATGTATTAATTTCTGGGGGTGGGGGAGGGGACACAACTCAGTCCATGACAGTTTCATAATGTTTTTTCTGAGCAAATAATGGAATAGTTATGCAGAGGTTAAGCTCTGTGGGGAAAGCATGTGGAAGGGGTGATGTGGCAACAGAGGTTTAAGTGCAAGATCTTCATCGTGAACTTCATGCACGCACACACAAACACACAGACACACATGATTTCACGAAATGGCATCTGGGAAATTCCCCCAAACAGTAGTGCATGGTCTTAACCCAAGCAGCAATTTGCTCTCCTATTTGTTTCTAGAGGGGGAATTTATGGGCTTCCCCGCTAGCTCAGATGGTAAAGAATCCACCTGCAATGCAGGAAACCCTGGTTCAATTCCTGGGTTGAGATGTTCCCCTGGAGAAAGGATAGACTACATACTCCAGCATTCTTGGGCTTCTCTGGTGGCACAGATGATAAAGAATCCATCTTCAATGCAGGAGACCTGGGTTCAATTCTTGTGTTGGGAAGATCCCCTGGAGGAGGACATGGCAGCCCACTCCAGTATTCTTGCCGGAGAGTAGACAGAGGAGCCTGGCGGGCTACAGATCATGGGACCACAAAGAGTCGGACACAACTGAGTGACTAAGCACAGCACAGGGAAATTTATATGTCAGAATAATTTTTGGTGTTTTTTTTTTTTTGGACAATTCCGCCTGAAGACTAGCCGGAGAAAGAAAAGAGCAATCATTCTCCCCTGGCGTTTTTGCCTGCTGAAGGGAAGTTTCTTCATATATCTACATCCACAACTGAGCCTTCATAAAGAGCACTTCTTTGCCCATTATGGGATTGAACCAGTTAAGGCAAAAGGAGCTGTTGTCATTTATTATTATTTCTTAATTCTTTTTCAGCTTCTGCATGTATCCAGGCTATAGTGATTGTTTACTTTAGAGGTGATTCCAGAAATAAAAGACTATCCTTTTGAAGACCTGTTCCTTCTTGCTTGATTTTTGTGGTCTGTGTTTGTTTAATTTTTACTAATAACCAGTATGTCTCTGGAGAAGGAAATGGCAACTGACTCCAGTATTCTTGCTGGGAAATTCCATGGAGAGAAGAGGCTGGCGGGCTGCAGTCCGTGGGGTCACAAAAGAGTTGCACATGAGTTAGCGACAAAAGCAACAGCAATATGTCTTTGCCTTCCACCCAAGTCCTCTCTCCCCCGTGAATCATATTTCATTCTGTTCTGAATTTTTCCTTTTTCTGGTTCTTAAAACATGCATTGTATGGGCTGCACAATCACTTCCTCAATAGTTCTTTAAGATGATCGCATACAACATTCAGTAAATATTTGATATTCTACATAAGTGTTTCTAGTCTATTAATTGGGCTTCCCTGGTGGCTCAGGTGGTGGGGCTTCCCAGGTGGTGCTAGCGATAAAGAACCTGCCTGCCAATGCAGGAGACGTGAGCAACGTAGGGTTCGATCCCTGGGCCGGGAAGATCCCCTGGAAGAGGGCACAGCCGCCCATACCACTACTCTTGCCTGGACAAAGGGCAGAGGAGCCTGGCAGGCTACAGTCCACAGGGGCACAAAGAGTGGGATACAACTGAGGCAGCGTATCACGCGCCCATGGTAGCTCAGTGGTAAAGAATCCGCCGGCAAATGCAGGAGACGTGGGTTCAAACCCTGGTGCAGGAAGATCCCCTAGAGAAGGAAATGGCAACCCACTCCAGCACTCTTGCCTGGAAAGTCTCTCAGAGGAGTCTGGCGAAGGCTACAGTCCGTGGAGTTGCAAACAGCAGAACATGACGTAGTGACGGAGCGCAAGCACACAGGAGTCTTAATTATCTGTCTCCTTGAAAGGGGCTAACGGGGCAGGCGGCCAGCTGCGGGCACCGAGCTGCTCTGGCCACCTCTTCATGGCTTACGCTGTCAGACAAGGGTTTCACCCACAGCTCTCAGGCAGGAGCGAAGGGAGGTCGGGACAGAGTGAAACTCACTTATCAAGTATTCTTTCCAGTCTCTCTGCCTTATGCTTGGTCCTGCAGATTCAAATTTAAAAGCAAGGAAACAATTGATCAAAAACAAGAAGTTGCTGCCTTAAGAATTCCTCGATTCTGTTTAGGATTCTGTGCTCCCACAGCTGAGGGCCTGAGTTCAATCCCTGATCAGAGAAATACGATCTTACGTGGCACAAAAGAGAAAAAGAAAAAAGGAAACTGATACCTCGTTCCTCTGGTTCCGTTATCCCTGGGACATTTGGGGACATTGGCAGCCTCACATCCATCCCACAGTACAACTGGGAAAGGCCTAAGGACACGGGGGTGCTGGGGGTCCCATCGTAACTACTGAGTGTTTTTAAAACCTCATTTGGCGATTTGATTCAGTACCAAAGGCAGTTTAATAACTATTGAAGGACTTATTAAAAAGAACATATTTGAGAAACAGGATTTAGTGATCAATTTAAATAATTATTTTTAGATGAATCATAAAATTATGTTTGTCCTAGATTCCTGCAGCTTTCTGCAATTCTTGGCTTACACAACAGCTTACCCTATCAATGACATTTTTTTTCCTACAGAAATCCATTAACAATTTATATCTGTAAAGTGCAATGTTGATCATTTGATTGCTGTAAAAGCAGTGGTTTGCTTTCAGCAAAGGTGACATTTTGGCCCTAATCACGTCAGAGAATGACTGTGTGGAGCTGTTATCTTGGTGCTGAACAATGGAGTCTGTGCATCCCAAACAAAGAATGTATTTGCAAGGTGTTGATTTCAGGAGAGATTTAGAGGAAGAAGTTAATACTTTCTTGCTAAATTCTATATCAGCATAATACTTTGAATTAATTGCAAATTAATGCAAAGGGTTGTATGACTGAAAATTATATACAAAGAGCTACAGGAAAATAAATTTAGCTGCTGAAGATATATGTGTTATAAAGCTTTTTATTAAGAAATGGTTAATATTACCTTCTTCTCCCAATATTTTCTACATTCTTAGTTCTGCTACTCAACTCTGTTACAAGAGGAATTTATTACATTCATTGTATTCCCATTAATCTTTTAAAAAATAAATACTGTATTGCTTTTCATTTTATTTCTCCGCTATTGTTTTTCCACTAGGCAATGATTTTTACCAGGAGGCTGAAATCAATAAACATTTAACAAGTACTATACATAGGTTTATCATCAATCAAAAACCCCAAGGACCTAACACAGCACTTATTAAAATTGAGCTGGATTTCATCCTTGCTGTTGTATTTTGTGAAACCTCTTTTACAGGTTCTGGTTTATTTTACTGAGAAAATGATGCAATTCACAATAATAATTGACAAAAGATTTAAGGAAATGTAATTCAGAAAAAAATAAGTTACTGCACATAGCTGGAACATGAAAATTTGGAACCCTTTTCTTCCACTCTCATTCTGCTTTGGTAATATAGTAGAGAAGGTATTTTGAGACTACTTTGGCTTTGTATAGTTTTTACATAGAAAACCTTTACTTAAAAGGAGATCGGAGATAGAGTGCTTTCCAGGAAGGCAAAACCAAACTCATATTTTTGAGGAAAAGCTGCTTAAAATAACATTTGGTTATTTTGGTTATACTGTTAACCAAATATACTTTGGTTGTTTGATTATACTGTCTACCCCTAAGCCAAGAAACTAAGATGGGACAAGCCAAAAACTTAAAGATCAAATTATTAAAATGATGGCAGAGCTTTAGAATTAGAGTGTGGCACTAATTATTATTAGGAGCAGAAGGGAAAACACATTGTCAATACTAAGGAAAGCTGAAAATACGGGTACAGATGGACCTATAGAGAAGAGCCTAGCTAGCAATGAGAGGTCCTGGAACTGAAAACCAAACAACTGCAGGTGTAATGATGCAGAGATGACAGAAATGAGGTGTCAGGCCAGGACCTCAGGCTTTTCGTGCCTTGGTCTCCTTGTGGAACCCTCCGTCGTTTGGTCACTTCTTCCTTTATTGCAGCCCATCACAGTCCAACCTGCAGTATTTCTTTGGGTTCTGAAACCCACTTGCTGGTTTTTCCCACCTGCCAGGAAGAATTCATGGCTCAATGTTTACCAAAGAGTAATTCTCACTTATATCAACAGCATCAACAGTGCTGGGAGCACATTCTTCCACTGCAAGAAACTCACCGCATCCTCGCCAAACGGAGCTCAGTATTGTTTGAAATGGCTGTGTTGTCTGTACAGGCATGTGTATGGTTATAAAGGAAACTTCTTGGGGAATGTCTTGATAGTTAAAAAAGGAAAGGAAAGGAAAGGTGGGAAGGTGTAAACCCTTTGTGGAGAATAAAGTTTAGTAATTAGAAATAAGTCTCTGCAAGAAACTGGGAATTTTGTAAGACTAACCATAAAATCTCTGGGCTTACAAACCCTTCTGTAATCAATCTATCCTCCCCAAAAAAAGTTCTCAGAGGGCTGTCACTCCCTTTTCTCCCACCATTTGATTTATAAATTAAAGTCAGGGATATTTTGTTGAAAATGTCCAACAAACCAAAAGAGGATAAGGCCCATTTAAAATTTGTATACTCCCAGGTGTAAAATAGACAGTTAGTGGGAACCTGCTACAAGACATGAGAATCTCATCATGGAGCTCTGTGATGACCTAGACGGGTGGGATGAAGGGGTGTAGGAGGGAGGTCAACCAGGGAAGGGAAATACGTATACATACAGCTGACTCGCTTCACTGTACTCCAGGAACTAACACAACATTGTAAAGCAACTGTATTCCAATAAAAAAAAGAATATTTTCAGTTCATGAAAATTCAGGAACTCATTAGAAAAGACCCTGATGCTGGGAAAGATTGAAGGCAGAGGAGAAAGGGATGGTAGAGGATGGATGGCGTCACCAACTCAATGGACTTGAGTTTGAACAAACTCCAGGAGATGGTGAAGGACAGGGAAGCCTGGCATGCTGCAGTCCCTAGGGTTGCAAAGAGTTGGACACGACTGAGTGACTGAACAACTGGTCGGTTCAGAGACTTCTCAGCTTCTCAAAGGCTAACATTACTTTTGCAGAATATGTTACAACTCAAATGCATGGTAATCTATTAAATAGGAGAAGAAAAATCAGAGCAACAACTGTCACTCCAAGCTTTAGTTAATATTCCTTTAGAATAGGGTGATTTGCAGAGCCTTCAATGCTTGCAACTGAAAACAGCTTTATGAATAAGAATAAGGTAAATTCTTAGCAGATCAATACCTTGTTTTCAAGAAGCCGGGTTCTCATTCTATGTAACTATGGAAATCAGATTACACAGGAAGACAATCTTCCCCAGAGAGCTGGTTATAGGTGAACCTTCTCATACTGCTAGTGAAATTAAAATTCCAAATCCAGCTATGTTGATTGAATTCAACACACTACTGGGCATATGCCTCCTTTAGTAAGCTTTATTTTAATAAACGGAAACAAAGTACAAATACTCTCATTGAAAGGCTTATTTAGCTTCTGAGTGTAATGCTGCTGAACAATGTGAAAACATCCTCTGCATCAAGAATCTGGTCTTAACATCCTTTACAACCAGCAGTAACACTTAGCAGTTGGTTTTGATAAATTGTTTTCTAAGCCAAATCACTGTTGTTTCTAACATTTCCAGGCTCCTCTCTCCGTGGGGTTCTCCAGGCAAGAATACTGGAGTGGGTTGCCATTTCCTTCTCCAGGGGATCTTCCAGACCCAAGGGTCGATCAGGGATCTCCTGCAACTCCTGCGTTGGTAGGTGAATTCTTTCACCACTGAGCAACATGGGAAGCCCATTTTGTCTTAGGTATCTCTGTTTTACAAGTTTCAAGTTGTTGATTCTGTACTAAAATTAACCAGTTTAAAGATTATCTTCCATCTTTTTAGGACATTAGCACTTGTGTTGGTTTCTTGTGATGACTGTAGTTAATGACTGCAGACCAAGTAGCTTAGAACAATACAGATTTGTTAACTCACAATTCAGGAGGTCAGAAGTCCTAAAGGAGTCTCACTGTTGAAGTCAAGGTTTTGGCAGGGCTACATTCCTTCTAGAGGCTCTAGAAGAGAATCCATTTCCTTGCCTTTTCCAGTTTCTAGAGGCTGTTGCTCCCTTTCATCTTCAAAGCCACCAATGGCTAATCAAGTCTTTCTCACAGTGGATCATTCTGACCTCCATATGTTATGACCAACCTAGACAGCATATTAAAAAGGAGAGACATTACTTTACCAACAAAGGTCCGTCTAGTCAAAGCTATGGGTTTTCCAGTAGGCGTGTATGGATAAGAGAGTTGGAAAGCTGAGCACCGAAGAATTGATGCTTTTGAACTGTGGTGTTGGAGAAGACTCTTGAGAATCCCTTGGACTGCAAGGAGATCCAACCAGTCCATCCTAAAGGAGATCAGTCCTGGGTGTTCATTGGAAGGACTGATGCTGAAGCTGAAACTCCAATAGTTTGGCCACCTGATTTGAAGAACTGACTCATTTGAAAAGACCCTGATGCTGGGAATAATTGAAGGGGGGAGGAGAAGGGGACAACAGAGGATGAGATGGTTAGGTGGTATCACTGACTCAATGGACATGAGTTTGAGTAGGCTCTGGGAGTTGGTGATGGACAGGGAAGCCTGCCGTACTGCAGTCCATGGAGTCGCAAAGAGTCAGACATGACTGAGCGACTGAAGTGAATTATCCATATTCATTTGTATAATTTTTTCAGACTCCACATCTATGCGATATCATGTGATATTTGTTTCTGACACTTCACTTAGCATGTAAATCTCTTCCATGTTGCTGCAAAGTCTTTCTTATGGCTGAGTAGTGTTCCCTATACATGGCTATGTGTATATGGATAGATATAGCTATACACATATGATATGTATGTATGAGAAGTGAAAGTTGCTCAGTCGTGTCCGACCCCATGGACTATACAGTCCATGGAATATCTAGGCCAGAATACTGGAGTGGGGAGCTGTTCCCTTCTCCACCGGATCTTCCTAACCCAGGAATCGAACCCAGGTCTCCCACATTGCAGGCAGATTCTTTACCAGCTGAGCCACAGGGGAAGCTCAATATATATGTATGGAGTTTCCATACATACATGAAAAGTATGTTCTCCATAGTGAATTGGCTACACCAAATTGGCTACACCAATTTACAGTCCCACCAACAGTGTAGGAGGGTCCCTTTTCTCCACACCCTCTCCAGCATTTATTGTTTACTATTATTATCTTCAATTTTTTGGAATGGTTTGAGAAGTATAGTATAAGTTCTTCTTTATATATTTGGTAGAATTCCACAATGAAGCCATCTACCCTTGGAGTTTTGTGTGTGATGACTTTTTAAAATTATAGATTCTGTTTCACTTCTAGCCATTGTGCTGTTCAATTTGTCTGTTTCTTCTTTTTTAAAAAATTTGAGTAGAGGTGATTTACAATGTCATGTTAGTTTCAGCTATAAGCAGCATGATTCAGTTATAGGTATAAATGTATCAATTCTTTTTCAGATTCTTTTCCCACTTAGGGTATTCCAGAATATCGAGCAGAGTTTCCTGTGCTATATGCAGGTCCTTGTTGATTATCTGTTTTATGTATAGTAGTGTATGTGTGTTCATTCCAAGTTCCTAATTTATCCTTTTTCCCCACGTCCCCTTTGGTAACTATAAGCTTGTTTTCAAAATCTGTGAGTCTGTTTCTGTTTTTTAATGATTTCATTTGTATCATTAAAAAAAAATAGATTCCACATGTAAGTGATATTATTGTCTGTTTCTTCTTGACTCAGTCTTGGCAAGCTGCATCTTTTTAGACATTTGCCCGTTTCCTATAGGCTGTCAAATTTATTGGCATATAACTGTTCCTCTTATGATTTTTTATATTTTGTAGTATTGGTTTTTATTTCTCCTCTTTCATTTCTTATTTTGTTTATTCAATTAAATGAGACTCAATTTAAGCAATTATTATGCTGTGTAATATTAGTAAAAAATTTCATGAATATACCATGTTTGAAATTGTTTATTAACTTAGATGTTTAAATAGCCCCTTAAGGGGAAAACTTCTTCTCTTACATCAATAAAGGAATATTAAGAGTGAGCTAATGTTTCTTTCTCATTTGACACTTCTGCTGATAGAATGGCTTTCTGGTACATTGTTTCTGTTTTGTATTAGTGACAGGTCGCAAATGGCTTGGTTTCTAGTAAGAATTCCTTATTTTACATAAAATACCCAGTGAGCCAAGGAGGCAGCTTGTTTTAGCTTTGCTTCAGAAAGCCCGAGTTGCGCAGTCACTTTCATTCCACCGTAGGAGCCCTTCTCTAGGGCTGCCCCATTTCAAGTATAGCGCGAAGCCGAACACTCAGAAGCACTCAACTGTCTCAGCTTTGGTGCATCATTTAGAAAGTAAGAATGCTGTGTACCGAGTGCTGACTGGCACAGCCAGCAGGGGAGTGAAGCCGAGAAGAGAAACCGGGAGGAGCTTACGTGTTCTCTGTGCTTGCGTTCCAAGCAGGAATGAAAAAATGAATCGAATGTGCTTCACATCAGCTTTCAAGATTAAAGCCAAAACATCAGGGTTTAACTTCCAAGTGATCGATATGTGTAGCTCCTCACAGAATAATTAGAAACTGCTGTGTACATATTTATTTGAGGTCGTAGGTCTGTAACTATCAAAACTAGCCTTATGACAAACAAGATGTTGGAGTATTTTGTCTTTTTCATTTACTCAAGCTATATATATATGGGACTCAAAAGGTTACTTTGAAAGGGTAACCGATCTCCATTACTATCCTGTATGAAGTTTTGCACTAAGAATTTTCCATTGGTCCAAACACTTTGCCTTTAAAGCACAGCACACGTAAAGTCCCCACTTGTGTTAAAGATGACTGCATCCGTGTGCCTTGAGTGCGTCATGCGGGACGTCCAGAGTGTCTGCAGGGATGATCTTCGTGAGTTGAAGCCCGAGCCCTCCATTTCCGCCTCTGAACTCATAAAGCCATTTTTTGGTACAATTATTTTGGAAAATAACTTCCTTTGATACACTTGCCACTGTTAAGTTTCTATTTGGGGTGGGGGGCATACCTTCTCAGATCCTTAAAATCTGAACTTGTGTCTTAGTTGCTCTTGATGTTGAGTGATTACTATTTTTTTGTTTGTTTTTTTTGTTTTGCTTCCAGTGACTCAACATGCTTCTATTATACTGGATCTTTGATCTCTTTAGAAACCCCCTTCAGGCCACTAAATATTTTTCTAAGTTTTGGCCATCAGCCTTCTCATTGTATCCTCTACTTTGGCCATCCCATCAATTTTCATGGCTTTAATTTTTATTTTAATTTTTATAAACCTGACTCCCAAATCAATATCTCCAAACTGAACTTTTCCCTTCACGCATCCACCTGCCTGATAGACAGCATCACCTAGGTGTTGTGCTGGCATCTCCATCCCAAAATGAACTCGTCAAGATCCCCTCCCACACTTGCTCTCACCCAGGTTAAGCTTTCTCTTGCTTTCTTATTTCTGTTCAGGGTATTACTGCCCTTCCAAGTTTTGGCTTCCAAACCTTGAGTTCAGCTTCGACCTTTTGCTTCCCCTCTCCTGTCTGTCCCACAGCTGTTCAGACTTGCCTATGAAATCTTTCCATCACTTCTTTTCTCCCTTCCCAATGTCATGTCCCAGCAGCTCTCATAAACCTCTCCCAGGAAAAAGTTTCTTAATTAACCTCTTTGCCTTCTGTCTCTTTTATTTGGTCCTAAGGATTTCCAACTAGAGTTGCTCTTGTAAAGCACAGCTCCGATTTTAAGGCACTGCAAGGTGGCTCAATGGTAAAGAATCTGATACAATGCAGGAGACACGTGGAAGACGAGGGTTCGATCCCTGGGTCAGGAAGATCTCCTGGAGGTCAGTGGCAACCTGCTCCAGTATTCTTGCCTGGGAAATTCCCATGGACAGAGAAGCTTGGCAGGCTACAGTCCAAGGGGTTGCAAAAGGGTCAGACAAGACTTGGCGACTAAACAACAACATCAGATTTGAGCCCCCAAATCTGGAGTAAGCTAAGGGTGGAGGATTAGTTAAGCCACTTTATCTTCAATTCACTAGTTCTTATTTGTATTGTGGATAATAATAATTTCTATAAGCTGTCATTATAGTTGCAATTACATGAGCATATGCACATAAGATGATTTTCCCTGGCATTTTTGGCCTCCCCAGGTGGTGCAGGGATAAAGAATCCACCTAACAATGCAAAAGATGCCAGAGACAGAGCTTTGATCCCTGGATCGGGAAGATCCCCTGGAGAAGAAAATGGAACTCACTCCAGGAATGCTTGCCTGGCATTTTATTACTAGCAGCACTCAGTAGATGGTAAGTTATTATTATCATGTCACTTTGCTGCTCAAAATTGTCAATAGGCTGGCAGGCCAGTGGTTAGCACTGTATTCTGTCACTGCCAGCGGCGGTTGGACCCCTGAAGTAAGATTTACTTAAGACCCCTTAAGTAAGACTTACCCCAGAGAAGTAAGATTTCGCAGGCCGCGAGGTGTGGCCAGACGGTCAGTGGTGCTGTGATAGTCGCAGCTCTAATCTGCCTTTCCAGCGCTGGATCCCACCTACGGGACCTTCAGTCGTGCGTGCTGGGCCGTTCTCTACACATTTCATTTACCTAACGTGTTTCTTAGTTTCTCCTTTGTCTCACGGCTATTTATTTCATTTCTCCTATCTGAGTCAACATTCTGTTAATTACAGCGTGGTTTATATACTACTCACAGTGAAATTAACTCCCACCCATGGGAGTCAGTCAGGGACCACAAGGATGTCAGGCCTCACGGAAATCACCCCCTTGGTCACCGGTTTTTCGGGACCCCACAGGCTCTGCTTCTTTCTACACATCAGTTTCATTTCCTGCCCAGCAAGTTAGCTTTCTTTGCCTCTTCTTCTACCTGCAGCAACTCACCTCACAGGTGTATGCTTCACTATTTCCATCCACTCCACACACAGATCAAATGACTCTGCATTCCAACTGCAAATTTCTGGGTCAAAGAGTCATTACAATCCAATCAGATATAGCATCAGGGCAGATCGCCTCAAACAGTCCGAGGGGCCAGGGCCCGCCCTGTGTATGCCCGGCAGCTCTCAGAGCAAATCCGTTCAGGGTAAGATGTTCCAGAGCCAGTTAATATCCCAGAAAATAAGATCATTAAGGTATGAATAGTGTCTTCTTATCTTTACATTTTCTCATCGTCCTTACAGAGTGTGACATCCATAGACCCTTTCAATAAATGTTTGTAGAAAGATCCAAAATTTTCTATTGTGAGTTTGCTAAAAGCAATACCAATATTAAGAGTGACGTTAAATTTATAATTTACTTAGTCTACAGAGAAAGATATAGACTTGAATGGGAGCTCCAAGACCTCATAATGCAATTGAAATTTTTGCCCAAAAGTGAAGGCCACACGAAAAGAGGCTCAGTGTCACCAATTATCAGGGAAGGCAAATCAAAACCACAGTGAGGTATCACCTCACACTTGTCAGAACAGTCATCTTCAAAAAGTCCACAAATAACATACTGGATAAGGTGTTGGGAAAAGGGAACCCTCCTACACTTTGGTGGGGATGTAAATTGGTACAGCCACTATGGAAAACAATGGAACTTCCTTCAAAAAACTTAAAGCAGAACTATCACATGATCCAACAATTCCATTCCTGCGTATACATCTTGAAAAGGAGAAAACTCTAATTTGAAAAGATACACATATCCCTATGTTCATAGCAGCACACTGTCCACCATAGCCAAGACGCAGAGCAACCCAAATGCTGATTAACAGATGACTGGCTTAAGATGTGGTGTGAATGCACACACATACACAGGCACACACACAACGGAATGTTACTCAGCCATAGAAAGAATGAAATATTGCCATTTGCAGCAACATGGATGGGCCTAGAGATGATTATACTCAGTAAAGTCAGTCAGACAGAGAAAGACAAATACTGTATGCTATCTCTTATATGTGGAATCTAAAAAATAATACAAATGAATGTGTATACAAACCAGAAACAGACTCACAGACTACTGGTCACCAAAGGTGGGGAGAACAGCTGAGAGGCACAACGCTAACATATGCAAACCACCATGAGTAGAACAAATAGGTAACAAGGGTTTACCGTATAACACAGAGAAGTATGCCCCAAATCCTGTTACAGCCTATAATGGAATATAATTTGAATAAATACAGAATGCCTGTGCTGCACAACTGAAACTAACACAATATTGTCAATCGACTCTACTTCAACTTAAAAAAAACTGCTCGATTTGACCCAACATTTAAGAAATGCTCATCAAAATATGGTACTATTTTTAAATGATGAGATTGTTTTAAAGGCTTGACAAAACATAGTTCTACGAAGGATTCCTTGAAAATGGGTTCTTTTCAACACCTTTCTAAAGTGTTGATGGGACTGTAGTTGGTCCAACCTTTTGGAAGCACAATTTAGCAACATCTGACTAAATTAAAATCACATTTAACAATTCTTCATTGGGGAACTTATCCCATTCATATTTACCTATTCAAATAATCAAATATATGCACAAGGAAGGTCTCTGCAGCATTTTTATTAAAAAAAGAAAAAATAACCTAATTGCCCATCAGAGAAATTATTAATTAAATTACCTTCATTTATACCATGGACTATCATATGCCCATTAAAAGGAATGCTGATATGGAAAACTTGTAGATAAATTATTGAGAGAAAGAAGCAAAATGGAAAACCATCCAACTAAGTGGCATGAATAGATTTGTTAAAAAAATAAGAGTGGTAATAAGCATACACTGCTTATATATACAGAAGAAAATTCTTTTTTTTTTTTTTTTTTTGGCCACTGCATGGCTTGCAGGATCTTAGTTCCCCAACCAGGGACTGAACCTCAGTTCCTAGCAGTGAGAGTGCGGAGTTCTAACCACTGGATCACCAGTGAAAATAAAATTTTAAGACTAAGTAAACCATTGCTGAGCCAAGTAACAGGGTGGGACTTGATCTTGGAGGTCAGAAATGGAGGAAGATGTTTATTTTTTATTTTATATCTTCATTTGCTGTTTAAAAATTGTATGCAAACACAAGTTATATTTATAATTTTAAAATTAATGGCACCTAATTAGCAAGTATAGGAAGTCTCAGAACCATGGATATTTGGAATTTACAAATCAAATTTGTCTTTCTTCCCTGTCCACTTACCCTTGTATGTATAAAAAGATGCACTTTAATAAGACTGATAAATATAGGGAAATTTTTAAACTCTTCTCCTACCCCTTCACACCACTTCTCATAGGGCTGTTAAGAAGTAATCATGTTCTTCTCCTTAACAAGGAGTTTTTCTGGGGATGCATGAGGAAGAGGTTCAAAAATGCATACTTATTAAAAACACCCCTCCCACAAGCTTCTCACTGAACTAGGAGCTTAGGAGTTAAATGATTCACAAAACAAAGGCTTTGAATAATAGGATGATTAGAGCAAATTTTGAGGAGTTGGCTATAACTTTTTGAAAACAGATTTGTGCCCACTGGTGGGTGGGGCAAGAAAGAGGTTATTTAGCCTTTTTTTCTTTCTTTTTTACAAAATAGATACAATGGCCATGAGTCAGAGGGAAGGAGAGGAAGGTAGAAATTTGGTAACTCTAGGTCTGGAATCATATTATTTGAAGGATCCCAAAGTGATGGTTAGAAATGCAGATTTCTAGAGCCAACTTCAGTTTACTTAATCAGACTTTCTAGAGGTGTGCCCTGAGAATTTGCATTTAAGTCAAAATTTTCAAGTGAATTGATGCACACTAAAGTTTCAGAGGTTCTCCTGTAAGATGATTCAGACACTGAAGAATAAACCCTATCTGGAGTCAGAGGTAATCTTCTTACATTTATTTTTCTCTTTAGAATTCTAGGAAGGTGGTAAGGTCCCATATTAAGCAATGCACTAGAGGACAGTGAGTAAACTCATGGTGAAGAAATTGAGAAAAGATTTGATTATGTTAAAAAAAAAACAATTGGACTGGAAATTTAGAATCTCTTGAGCAGATGATTAAAAAAAGACCAATATTGTGACAAAATGTAAGAGCAAAGACAAAATTAAATTAGATCTAAAGCACAGTTTGTGAAAGAGAATGCTAGCACCTGTGTTTTTGCGGTTCATCTGATAGTGTAACAACTCTACAATTATCTTACCATCTTTTGATTCTACTTGCCATAACTTTTGATTATAGATAATTTGGTTGATAAAACACAGATTCCCCCAAAATATGTGAAGGGCAGCTGTAAACGGGTTCCTGGAGGTTTGCTGTGCTAAGTCGCTCGGTTGTGCCTGACTCTCTGCGACCCCACGGACTGTAGCCTGCCAGGCTCCTCTGTCCATGGGGGTTCTCCAGGCAAGTATACTGGAATGGGTTGCCATACCCTCTCCGAGGGGATCTTCTCAACCCAGTGATCGAACCGAGGTCTCCCGCATTGCAGGCAGATTCTTTACCATCTGGAGAAGAGCATGGCAACCCACTCCATTATTCTTACCTCAGTTCGGTTCAGTTCAGTCGCTCTGTCACGTCCAACTCTTTGCAATTCCATGGACTGCAGCACCCCAGGCCTCCCTGTCCTTCACCAACACCCGGAGCTTGCTCAAACTCATATCCATCGAGTTGGTGATGCCATCCAACCATCTCAGCCTCTATCATCCCCTTCTCCTCCTGCCTTCAGTCTTTCCCAGCATCAGGGTCTTTTCAAATGAGTCAGTACTTCGAATCAGGTGGCCAAAGTATTGGAGCTTCAGTTTCAGCATCAGTCTTTCCAATGAATATTCAGGACTGATTTCCTTTAAGATGGACTGGTTGGATCTTCTTGCTGTCGAAGGGACTCTTGAGAATCTTCTCCAGCACCACAGTTCAAAACCATCAGTTCTTCGGCGCTCAGCTTTCCTCACAGTCCAACTCTCATGTGCATACACGACCACTGGAAAAACCATAGCCTTGACTAGATGGACCTTTGTTGGGAAAGTAATGTCTCTGCTTTTTAATATGCTGCCTAGGTTGGTCGTAACTTTTCTTCCAAGGAGCAAGTGTCTTATAATTTCATGGCTTCAGTCACCATCTGCAGTGATTTTGGAGCCACCCCCCAAAAAAGTCTCTCACTGTTTCCCCATCTATTTGGCATTAAGTGATGGGACTGGATACCATGATCTTAGTTTTCTGCATACTGAGTTTTAAGCTAACTTTTTCACTGTCCTGTTTAACCAACAGACTCTTTAGCTCTTCTTCACTTTATTTTTTATTTGATTTGATTTTGACAGGAAATAGCATTTATTGGTGAGCATGATCAAGAAGGGGACAGTGCTGATGCTCATGAGTGCAGGGCCCACCATTTGTCCAGGGGTCCATGATTAGGGATGTATTTGACCCCACAGCCATCTGGGATGAGTCGCTTTTCTGCCACCATGTTTTCAAATTCATCTGCGTTGAACTTGGTAAATCCCCACTTCTTGGAGATGTGGATCTTCTGGTGGCCAGGGAACTTGAACCTGGCCCGGCGGAGGGCTTCAATCACATGCTCCTTGTTCTGCAGCTTGGCTGGCCAATGTGGATCCTGGCCACTGTGTCCTGGGGCTTTCCAAAGGCACCTCGAATACCTGCCTGGAGTCTATCAGCTCCAGCGCAAGACAACCTCCTGTTGACGCGGATGACATGGAAGGGGTGGAGCTGCACCCGTGTGAAAACCATCTCTGCCACCGCTTTTCACCATGTACTTGTCTGCACAAATACGGGCAGCCGCCAGGGCTTCAGAGGTGAGCTGCTATGCTCATCTGACACCATGTGGCCAAAGAATGGGAACTCATCCACTTTGGCCTTCTTAAGCCCCAAGTCGAACATGCAGATCTTAGCATCAGGGACACCTCGGCAGAAGCGGGACTTTGGGTTCAGCTTGTTCTTACAATACCGGTCACACAGGGCGGGGCGGCGGCCCGTGGCAACACCAGGATCTTCAGTGCCTTGCCGAAGGGAAAGAGCACTTCTTCACTTTCTGCCATAAGGGTGGTGTCATCTCCGTATCTGAGATTATTGATGTTTCTCCTGGCAAGCTTGATTCCAGCTAATGCCTCATTCAGCCCAGCATTTTTCATGGTGTTCTCTGCACATAAGTTAAATAAACAGGGCGACAATATACAGCCTTGACGTACTCCTTTCCTTATTTAGAACCAGTGTCTTGTTCCATGTCCAGTTCTAACTGTTTATTCTTGACCTGCATAAACATTTCTCAGGAGGCAGGTCAGGTGATCTGGTATTTCCATCTCTTGAAGAATTTTCCACAGTTTGTTGTGATCCACATAGTCAAAGGCTTTGGCATAGTCAGTAAAGCAGAGGTATATGTTTTTCTGGAACTCTCTTGCTTTTTCAATGATCCAGTAGATGTTGGCAATTTGTTCTCTGGTTCCTCTGCCTTTTCTAAAGCCAGCTTGAACATCTTGAAGTTCACAGTTCATATACTGTTGAAGCCTGGCTTGGAGAATTTTGAGCATTACTTAGCTAGTGTGTGAGATAAGTGCAAATGTGAGATAGTTTAAACATTCTTTGGCAGTGCCTTTCTTTGGGGCTGGAATGAAAACTGAACTTTTCCAGTCCTGTGGCCACTGCTGAGTTTTCCAGTATGCCAGTTTGCTGGCATATTGAGTGTAGCATTTTCACAGCATCATCTTTTAGGGTTTGACATAGCTCACCTGGAATTCTGTCACCTCCACTAGCTTTGTTCACAGTGATGCTTCCTAAGGCCCACTTGACTTCACATTCCAGGATGTCTGGCTCTAGGTGAGTGATCACACCATCACAGTGTGGTTATCTGGGTCATGAAGATCTTTTTTGCATAGTTCTTCTGTGTATTCTTGCCACCTCTTCTTAATATTTTCTGCTTCTGTTAGGCCCCTACCATTTCTGTCCTTTATTATGCCCATCTTTACATGAAATGTTCCCTTGGTATTTCTAATTTTCTTGAAGAGACCTCTAGTCTTTCCTGTTCTATTATTTTCCTCTATTTCTTTGCATTGATCACTGAGGAAGCCTTTTTTTTTTTTAATCTCTCCTTGCTATTCTTTGGAACTCTGCATTCAGATGGGTATATCTTTCCTTTCCTCCTTTGCCTTTCACTTCTCTTCTCTCAGCTATTTGTAAGGCCTCCTCAGACAATCATTTTGCCTTTTTGCCTTTCTTTTTCTTGGGAATGGTCATGATCACTGCCTCTGGTACAATGCCATGAACCCCATCCAAAGTTCTTCAGGGACTCTGCCTATCAGATCTAATCCCTTGAATCTTTTTGTCATTTCCACTGTATAATCATAAGGGATTTTGTTTAGGTCATATCTAAATGCCTAGATAATCCCATTCTTGCCTAGAGAATGGACAGAGGAGCCTGGTGGGCTACAGTCCATAGGACTGCAAAGAGCCAGGCATGCTGAAACGACTTAGCACACACACAGCGTTTAGAGAGGATCATTACTCACTCTTGTAAAGTCTAGGATATTTTTGATAATATGAGGATAAGTATAAATACATTATCTATGACTGCCCAAAATAAATTGAATTGAATTTAGTTCAACAGGCATTTATTGACTACTCATTTTTACCCTGAAATGTATCAAGGAATAATACAGAAGGGAGCCTGGATATAAGACACAATCTCTACCCTCAAAGGGCTTATAGGCTCATGAGCATAGACTGTAATAAAAGGCAAGATAAGGGATTTCAAATCAAATGCAGTAAATAATAGATTGAAGCGATAGGAGTTTTGAAGGGTGGTTATTTCTGTATGGAAAGTCGGGGGGTGGGGTGGCGTATGTGAGCTGAGGGAAAGCAGAACAAATCAGTCAACTCAACTTTGGTGACAGATACATCCAGACTTCACTCCACTTCCAAGAGAAAGGAAGACTGATCTGAGGAGCCCTGATTACAGAGGGTGTGGTCGAGAGAGTGAGGGTGTGGAGAGAGGAATTAGAGTAAATGAACATTTTTGTAAGGGTGTGACAGACGGTCAGCATCTCGTGGGACTGATCTGGTCCAGTGTATGAAAAGAATACTGAACACTCAAACTGACGCTATTATTATCATTGTTTTTGTTGTTATATTGAAGGATATACCTGCATGAATCACAGAAATCAGCAAAACTCCTAAGAAGTTGATGTCCTAAAATAGTCAAAGAAACCTGTGCATTTCCAAGTTCATCACACTTTGGCAATCCTGTTTTTAAAAATCCAGATACCACAAAAGTGATATTGTTTGATGGATTTCCAATGAGGTAAAGGAAATGCAATGATTAATACTTAGAAATAAGAAAAAGGCACTTTTTATATTGCCTTTCTAAAGGCAATTTCTATATTTCTTCTCCAGACAAATGCTGCGAATCAATGCAAGCATTCCCTGAGACAGCGTAGGCCACATTTATGATTTCAAGATTTTATTTTGCTTTATTTTGCAATTCTTTTCACCTAGGTTAATATGTTTGAATAATTGACACTCTATTAAAAGTATTTTTCCTTAGACTGCTATTACTCTTTTCTCACCCGCCCTTGACTTTTCCTCAGGGAAAGACAGACAAATCCAAATAGGCAATACAAATATCCCTCTTCATTTAACTACTTTTTCATTTAAATATATCCCCTGGAGAGGGAATGGCTACCCACTCCAGCATTCTTGCCTGGAGAATCCCTTGGACAGAGGAGCCTGGTGGGCTAGAGTCTGACAGGACTGAGCAACTACCACTTCCACTTTGTCACTTTCATTTAAATATATACGCTATCTTCTTTCTGGAAAGAATTCAAGGACTCGGAGCCATCCTTTTCAATGCGGCCCGGCGGTTCCGGTGCCTTTGGCATCAGTTCAGTATCTGGCACATCACCTGCCTCCTGTTCTCAACTTCGGGCCCCATTCTCTGCTGTCTCCCGGAAGATGTTTTCCTCGGCAAAGTGTGGTGTGTTTTTAACCGATTCCAGCAGACCTCCAACCCAGGCCCCTTCTTTGTGTCTGCAGACAATGAGTGATTCCCAGACTCCGGGCGGCGTGGGGTGGGGAGCGGGGGGATTCTTCCCACCGGACCGATCCCCAGACGGACTCGGCCCTCACCTCAGAGATTCAGACGGCGGCTTGTCTGGGGCCTGGCGGCCCAGCCCCCGGAGAAGAGCAGGTAGAGCCCGCCGGAGACCCAGCAGCCGTGCCCGCGTCGGGGCCTCCGCGTCCCCGCCGCCCCCTTGAGAGGCTCCAGCATCCCTCGGCCTGGAGGTCCCGGGCGGCCGCGACTCCTGAGCCAGGACCCACAGTGGCTCCGCGGCCTCGACCCGCAGGGCTGGGGGGAAGAGCCGCGCCGCCAGATGTCAGGACTGCGGCTGCCAAGAGCCGGCCTCGGGGCACCGAGCGCCCGGCCGCGCCCCGGGAGCCCAGCCCCGCCCGAGTGGGGACCCGAGGACGCGGCTGGCCGAGCGGATCGGAGGCAACCTCAGCCCGGCTCCAGCCGCTTGCACCTTCCCGGGCGCCGCAGGAGAAAGCCGGGGCAGGGGGAAAGGGCGGCGGCAGGGCGGCGCGCCCTCCGCCCTCTGCGGCCCGCGGGCTCTCCCAGCGAGCCGGGGTTGCTCTGCGCCCTGGGGGCCTCAGCCCTGAGCCGTCCGCCGCGCCCGCCGCCGCCCGGCGCGGCCTTCTCCGTTAGCAGGCACAGCCCCGCGCCCTTCCGGCTCCCAGGCCCTGCTATTTCAAGAATTTTAGGGGGAAATGTGCCCTGGCGAGGCGCGGCCTGGATGCAGGGACCTCTGTCCCCTAAGGGTCTCCCCAGCTTTGCTGATCGCAGGGGTGGAGTGCGGGGCTTTTTCTGTCCCCCAAATTTACTCTGAAATCGAGTCTCTCGGGAGTGAAGGTCCACATAATTATAGCACATCCGTAGCAGTCGCGCTGTGTCCTGCATGGGTACGGGGCACTCGCGACGCAGACACTGAGATCCCGAGACGCTGCGTCTCTCGGCCGAAGGGCTTATGCTTGTTTCTGGGTGGAGCAGGCCCCTGAATTCCCCCCAGGAACGTCTCAGTAAGTAGGGGTGTGTGCGCGCGTGTGCAATGATTCCCATGACCTGACAGGTATGTTATTATTAATATAAGACCAAATAGACTTAAGTGCAATAATATATTGTGTACTTGTAGATACACCTTTTTAAATATATAATGAAATTTCTGCGAGCTTGAAGATAGACTTTTCATAGAATTTCCAATCCTCGTTTAATTAAAAAACCTGCACTTCTGTAGAGATTCGATGGACATGTCTAGCTAGCGCCTTTGGCGTTCCAAATTGAATCTACGTTCATTTTCATAATACAGTGCTTGTCGGAGGGACTGCCACTGCAGGTCACTCTTCCTCAAAACTGTACGCTGCCTCAAGGCAGGGACAGTTTCCATTCACCTTTGATTTTCCCCTGCGCAAAAGATCTATAAATGATTGTTAAATGATTACACCACTCACCCCAATCCTTACATTTTCTATAGATTCTAAAGCAGGAATGTAGGAACCGGGCGGTGGGGAGGAAAGATACCAAATAAAAGTGAACGACTTAGTAGTCCAAGCTGAGGCACATTTGCAAGACAGTGATAAGGTTTAGAATCAATTTGTTGATCAAACCTTTTTGGCTTTAGGGCCATCATGGGCAGGAAGTGGAAATGATCGACATTCTCCAGGCTTTTAAGCCAATAAGTGGATACATCTCTTTTGGATATATTTTGCTTTCTTTTCTCCTTTTCTTACTTTCTTTTTACATATTAGGTGTGGTGTAAGGTATTATACTTGAAAATATGCTTTGCTGGCCTTTGATACCTTAGATGTTTTGGAGTTACTGGTGGCTAATCTCATAGTTCTTATTTTTTATATTTTCACTGGCATCTGACGATAACATACATTGGAGAAATCTGGTTTAGATACCTAAAATACCTCACTTGGGAACATGAGCTACAAATACTAACATCCATTAGCTACCTTAATTGTTGGTTTTTAGCTCTCAATGACACTTTTGTATCTTTGTTCCTTGGTCTTTCAGTGTGCTCCACAGACTCCTCTCTTCGTAAATATTTGAAGAACCTGTTGTTAACAGGTAATGTCAGCACACACATGCTGTATTATTATTTAGCTGATAATTGTTTTCATAAAGGGCTCATTTTGTGCCCACTCATACAATGGCAGTTAAACATTGCCATCACTGATGCATTACCAAACATTCATTCTGGACAACATACCGTCTAGAATGTTTTCTACTAATACTAGAAATTCTAGATACCTCATCACTATCATTGTTCCTGAATTTCTGTAGACCGGTTGTAAGGAAGATAAGCCTTTTGTCTAATTTTAGAGTACTAAAAAATATTTTAGTCTGAACTTTACGCTTAAGCACTTGAATTTTTGTTCTACTTCTCTTTTGTTCAAGTGCCAAGTATCCATTCTTTTCAGGTTGTAAATAAAATATGGTTCAGAAGACCATCTCTATTTACAGCGCCAGGAAAAAATGCTTACAAGTCTAGATAACCTTATTGTTTTGTTTTAGCAATTTTACCTCCGTTGTGATTTTTAATGAAGTCCTTATCGCTGTCTTTTTTTGTCTTGTCCTACTTTCAAGAGCTTTCATATACAATGTGTATCAGTGTTGGTGATTTCTGTAGTGTGTAGGAGTCTTAAATCGCGGTGGAACAGATTAGTTGGCTATCATTTATTCCAGAAATGTCTTCGTGGTTTCAACGTCCAAAATTTCACAGCATGAAATCTTTTAAGCTCCGCTTTTCAGGGGTTTGCTCCGTTCTCCAGGCTGAGGACTGCCTGGACCTCATTCTGCTGTGATCCAATTGTCGTTTTTCTTTGTTGCCTCCACCCCCTAGAGATTGTATTTCCAAGGGACAGGCGCTCTTGGGGCTGCAGAGAGCGGGACGAGACCTGGCACTTCAGGCATCGGAGGGGATCTCTCCTCCCCTTCCCGGTGAGAAGCTGGGGACAGTTCTGACAGCTCCGCGCCTCGCTTTGGCGCTCGGGCCTGTGGGCCACGGGTAGGTTGGACCTGCTCCCGCCTCCCCTGCCTCCGGCCTGCCTCGGGCCAATCGCCGATGCAGCCCGTGCCCCGCCCCACCCAGGGCGCCCCCTCAGCCGTCCTCTCGGGGAGCTGGGACATGTGTCCGCCGCAGGCCACGCCGGGATCCGGACGCCCGGAAGGGCAGCCCCTCCCTCGGCCTTTCCCCGCGCCGCGGCGCCCACGTGACCGAGACCAGGCCTCCGCCGGCCCGCCCCTTCGGCCGGCTGCTGCCCGCTTCCCGCTCGCGGTAAGTGAGCCGCGGTTTCCCGCACCGCCCGGCCCCGCCCTCCCGCGTCCCCCTCCCTCCCGCGGCCTCGCGGTCCTCCCCGCGCGGCCCTTTGTACGTGCGCGGCGGCGTGCGAGCGCGCCCGGCACGTGACCCCGCCGAACGTGGCATTGTGTTATCACGTGACCCAGGTGCGTACGCGACGGAGCGGGGTGTGAAGATGGCGGACGAGGAGGCCGAGCCGGAGAGGCTGAGTCGCGGCGGCGGCGGCTGCGCCGCGGAGCTGCAGCGCCTGGGCGAGCGGCTCCAGGAGCTGGAGCGGCGGCTGCGGGAGAGCCGGGCGCCGGCCGTGGAGGCGGCCGCCGAGTACTGTCAGCAGCTGTGCCAGGTGAGGCCGCCGGGCCCCCTCCCCCTTTCCCGCCGCTGGCGGGGGACGGGGGCGAGCGAGCGCCCGCGGCGAGCGGCGGTCGCGCGGCCTCGGCGTCGTCGGCGCCGCCGGGCGGGAGCGGCGGGCCCCGGGAAGGCGCCTTTGTGTGGCCGCCGTGTGGCGGTCGTCGTCGGCTGCTCCCGGCTGGGGGAGGGAGCTGTGGTCAGGATGGAGCCCCCTCCCCTCTCCGTCCCCGAACGCGGGACCGCGCGGTCCCCGCGACCGAGAGATGCAGGCCCGCCGCGGACGCGGGTCCGCCGGGATCGGAGGCCGGGCTCGCGTCCTCCGCATTGTGCACCGGGGATTCCCGCGCCCCTGCGCCCCTCTCCGACGGGCCTGCGCCCCCACTGCTTTGATTGCTTTGCCTCCGCTGGCTGGCTTTCATCCGTCCCGCCCCCCGGTCCCGTTCTCGCTGTCTCCCGGCCTTTGTTGTTCGAGTTTCGCTTTAGGACTGAGGGGGCCTTTGTTGACGTTCCGAGGAGCAGTCCCCGCCGACCCCTTCCAGCCGGCGAGATGTTCGGGGGCAGGGGGGCGGGGGTCGTCCCCTCCTGCCTTTACTTGCTGGGAGCCCCGCTTCCGTGGTAAAGGCTGCTCTCCTCGGCGGAGGGAAACCGTGTGTGTATCCTGTGGTCGAACGTCTCCTCGGGGTGGCTTCTCCAGAGCCCGCTTCTCTTTTGCTTTCACCCTTGGAGGAGCGTGTGTTCCTGTCTGCCCTTCCTCCCCGGTCTACCCACCCCCTGTTACTTGGAGCCGTCCCTGTTCGGCCTCCCGGTGGAACGGAGAAGGTTATGTGGACCCGTGCTCAGGTCAGTTTCAGGCCTTACCCGCCTTTGTTTTTTGCAACAGGGACACTGCTTTCCAGTAACTGCGTTCTAACCAGGATTTGCAATGTTAATAGCACTGCTTGCTTGGTAGAAATCGGGGAGTTTGTGTCTACATTTGGACATGATTACATACCCTCCAGTTCAGTTTGAAATTTCAAGGTGCTGCTGCTGGCTATGCTGAAGATTTTGGTTAGATTATCTTCTTGAGGAAGCAAAAGAATTTCTAGGGGTCGCATTTCGAGTTAGCTTGTGAACGAACATATTGTAGAGAAGTTGTTTAGGAAGGATACTGAACTTAAGGTGAAACAATGGTGGGCCTTTTTAGCATATCAGAGTCGATCACATTTTCACTTAATTTTTAGCCTCCACTCGGAAATCTTTACAAGATCAGGGATACTTGATCCCATACTCAAAATTCTCCATTGATATTTGCACCTTATTGTCACAGATTATTTCACAGTAGTTCATTTTCTTGAAACAAGCAAACCAAAAACAAATTTGTGAGACCGGAAGGTGACTTTCTGGGAATAAATGCAATGTGAAAGCCACCCACTTAAAAGGTAATATAGGTCTGGTGAATACCTTTGCCATAATTAGAGATTATGTCATTCCTTTGAATCCTAGGTTTATAGAATTGTTGAAATTTACTAATCTCACTATCCTGACTGTAACCACTCATTCCCAATTGGCCTTGTAGATATTAAAAGTTTATCTTAGATTTTTTTTTTTAAAGCCACAAAACTTTAGTAAGATATGCATAAAAGGAGCTCTTTCATTTGTAAGTGCAGTTAGCTTTTTAGTCCGTGAAAAGTGTAGCTTTGCTGACAGACATTTTTCAGGTAGCAGTTTCCACTCATGGATTTAAGGCTGATTACTGTAAATACTCTTGAGCAGCTGTAATTATAAGCAGAATTAATAATTCTGGGAAAGTGAAGTCTCATGCAAGTTGGTCTTCATCTATGAGGCTGTGCAACATAGATAGTTGTCACTTTAAAATGGTTTTTAATGCATGAAGCAGTCTTCCTTTTTGTCATGATGAAAGAAACTTCCGGTATCAGTTTTAAGTGTTTAGTCTTACAACACATACATTGTTTTTACTGACCAGTGCTACTTGAAATGGTAATAAAACAAATGCTGGGTTTTTGAGTTTCAGAAATGGTGAGGTATTGCAGGCACTAAAATCCTACAGTAATGTAACTGCATTTAAAAGTGATCTCCATTATTTGAATATGAGGGTGTATCTGATGTTTCAGATCTGCTGTAGAACATTTTCTATATGTGTGTGTGTATATATATATTTGGTTACCTATTTGGTTTTGCTAGGTGGGAGATCACTGGAAACAATTGTTTCTTTAAAATTGTATCATAGCCATTGTTACTTAACGTTTCAGATAGGAATTGAGCAGAGCAATGGTTAACAATTACAGGATTTATTAGAGCGGTCTAAGAACAGTGCTAGAAATACTAGGAGCTAGAAATTGCATCTACCTTTATTTATTGTTTAGCTTTTCTGTCTGAGGCTTCCCTGTAAAACGGGGGTATTCACACGCTTCAGGAAGGCAAAGGTGAGTAAATACTTCTCAGAGTTAGTGTGCTCCAGGGCTAGCATTCTGTGGGTGTTCATGCTTGGTGCTTGTGGCACCCTCAGTGTTGCATGGATTTTAAAATATGACTTAGTTTATATCCTGAATTTTTTATCTTAACAAAAGGTGAGTTTCCGGAGAATGTAGTGAAACCGACGGAAATAAAGTTGCTTACTCTTTTCTGTTACAGATTTTTCTTTCCTTTTGAATGAGGTTTAGGAGAGTAACAGATTTCTTGAGTTCTGAGACGTAAAATAGAAATGAGAAATGTTTAAGCTTTTCTTATTGTTAACAGTACTGTTTTGCTCTTTATATTGGGTTGCTTCCTGGAAGCTTGACCTGCTTTTATATGAGCATTTGCTTTAAGTACTTTTATTTTAAAAGTAAAAGGAGGGGAAGGTGGTAGATTTGGGCACAAGGGAGTGTCTGTAAAGAAAAATCTTAGGTTTCTTTACATCTTTATAAGCTAGTTGTAATCTGGATAATGCTTACTTGTTTAAAAACCAAATTAGGATAAAAATATCTGTATCATTATTATATATAAAAACTGATTGTAGTTGGGACTTGGGACTTTCTTGTATTAGACCAGACCAGCATTCACTCACGCATTCAGCATTGTTATTGAACACCTGCCACGGGGACCCGGCGACCGTGAGCGTGGTCCTTGGCCACGAGGATTCTACAGCCTCTGGAGAAAGACAAATAACTGCAGCAAAGTGTGATTTATATCTTTTATACAGAACACTGTTTATTTGGAAGTTTCAGCAGAGGCATTCCAGTAGAAGAACTGTTCTGAAAGGATTTTAAAATGATTGTTCATTTAAAAATTTACTTAGTTGAAGAATGAGTTGTTGGAGCGTGTTGTTTGTTGACAGCATTATATACCTGACTGGATGACTGCTTGATGAATGAGTAATGACTGGGTTTTGGTTATCAACAAAACTGATACCCATTTTATTTATTTTTTTTAAGATTTTATTTATTTGGCTGCGCAGGGTTCAGTTGTGACATGAGATCTTCCATCTTCGTTGCTGCATGTGGGATACTTGGTTGTGGCACGCAGGATCTAGTTCTTGAATTGGGAGTGTGGAATCTTAGCCAGCACACCACCAGGGACGTCCCTAATACTCACTTTAAAAGGTGAAATTGCTGTTGTGGAAATTCAGTTGTATATCATACACACACACACACACACATCTCATACCTTTGTTCGTACCATAATTCATATAAGCAGTGCTTCTCAGCTAGGCATAGTGCTTTTTCCCACTGCATTTCTCTGTTCAAGGACATTTGGAAATATGTGGGGTCAGTTGTTTGGTTACTGCAGTGACTGGGGTTGTCATAGTGGCATTTAGTGCTCATGGGCCGTGGATGCTACATTTTCTGACGTCACCAGGACAGTCGCACGCCACTGAAATGTACCCCTTTGCCTAAAGACCCACAGTGCCCTTTTGAGAAACAGTGGCAAGAAAGAAAAGGAATATATTAATGTCTTTGACTGTTATGCTCTTCTTAGGTTAATATAGGTATATTGGGCTTCCCTGCTGGCCCAGACAATGAACCGCCTGCATGCTGGAGACCTGGGTTTGACCCCTGGGTTGGGACGAGCCCCTGGAGGAGGGCATGGCAACCTGCTCCAGTAGTCTTGCCTGGAGGATCCCGCATGGACAGAGGGGCCTGACAGGCTACAGTCCATGGGGTCGCAGAGTCAGATAGGACTGAGCAACTAGGCACATAGGTGTATTAAGAAATGTAGTCAATCTGGAACAGACCCAGGCCAGTGCTTTCTGACCGTTGTGTAAATGCACACGGAGCTCCAGCGCACGTTGAACTTTAGCATTTCTACTTTCTTAGCAGAAGTTACAAGCAATTACTTAAACAATTACTCAAACAATTCACTTTTACTAGGTTAAAAAGGGTGGCAAATTCAGCATACTTAGTTGACCTGATTAAAGCAGAGATGTTGACCTTTTGATGTCACTGAAATTCTGTGCTTATAAAAAGATACAGGAGACTAGAGAGAAGTAAACGAATAAGATTTAAACATCACTTTAGGTACATGCTTGGCCGTCCAGGGGTTAGACCCGTGCTACCACTGCAGGGGGCGTGAGAGTCAATCCCTGGTCTCACAGGTGAGCTAGGAAGGATCTCAAGCATTGTTCCCTCCCCACTCCCCAAAAAAGCAAAGATTGAAATGTCACTTCAAGATGACAGTTGAAGAGAGTCAAAGGCTGTGTATCACTAACATACTTACTTTATTTTTTATTCTCTTTTTAAATTGAAAATGTGGTATGTTAAAATGATTTTTTAAAAGACAAACACTGAAAACTTGATCTCCTTCCCATCCTAGGTGTCCAGTCACCTTCCACAAAGACAGTCCCTTAATAGTATTTTATGGATCTTTCCAGAAATGCCGTTTACTCTTTTATTTTTAAAATGAGGGCATAGTGTATAGTGCATCTTTGTTTCACCAAAAAAAAAAAAAAAAAGGTATCTGAGAGCATTTTGTAGCTGCACATGTAAACCTGTGACTTTCTGTTTTAAATTGTATATTGATTCTAGTCTGTCTTAGTTAATTGTTGGTTATTATTTAGAAGAAGAATTTAATTTCATGTGCAGCAGTTTCAGTAGAATTCAAAATAGGTAGTAAGCACATCAGCCTGGGGTATCAGAAGGCTTTATTGAAGAGGTGGGGTTTGACTTAGACCTTAATGCCTTTATTAACTATGTTCAGTGCCTTATTGGTGTGAGAAAGGAAAATGAAGTTAAAACCTTGAGAGCTACTAAGTTAAAATTGTGCGGTTACAGTATTTCTCTGTATTTCTTTCTTTCATGTATTTGATACAAGTTGATTTTTCTGTCTGTGTGTTTTGCTTCGTTTTAATTGTAGTGGCAAGAATTTTGAAAATTCTTAAACATTCTCCTTGAGAAACCAGACTTGATTGTTAGAGACTATCTTAAGTTAATTTGTAGGTCACTTCAAATCAGAAGAAAAGATGGCTTGCTTGTTAATTAGTGATAATTACTTTAGGTATTGAGGGAGTAATAAGTCATTTAAACTTCAAAAGTTTAGGTAATGCCCAGGGGAAATAATTTAGGTGTTCATAATTAGAATGATTGCATGCTAGAGACATTAAATTCTGCTTTGCAGAATATACTTAGTATAGAATATACTAAGTATACTAATATACTTCCCAGAATATACTTAGTAAAGGAAAGCTTTACTGAATTTTGCTTGTCTCCTTCTTAACATTTCCTGGTCCTAACTTAAAATGGGGGAAGGGAAGATGTATTCTTCAATTGCCATTCATAATATTTTATATTACTAACCTGCAACACCAAGGATTTTTGAAAATGTGTGATCTTAACTATGAAATTGCTGCTGTACTTATTTTCCTTGAGACTCTGTCAAAGTTGAGAAATTACCTTATTTTTCTCAACTCCCACACACACACAAATTCAGTTCAGAAATTAACCAACCAATATGTGAGTAGCCTTGCTTCTCAAATGGAAAGTTTACTTATTATTAATGTGTTTGTCAGATACCCTGTATAACTTTTAACTATGTATTTTCCAGGAGAGTCTCTTGATTCATTTGTTTCTCTTTTAGCATTTAGAATTGCACAGTGCGCCTCATTAGAAAAAATGTTGCCTTTCCCGCTTTACCTATATTTAGCCAAGATTTGTTAAAATTCAGTCAGTTACACATGTATTTATAAATGTATTTTAAGCAAATATTTAAATTCCTCTTACGTGGGAGCATTAAGAGAGCTATGGAGACTTGTAGCATAGACTTTGCAAAATCTGGCACATATATTTATAGTTAAGTAATGCTATTAGATAATAAAGTACCTGGTGATACAGTAAATGGAGTGTGAATTAAGAAAAACTAGAGCATTTTGAAATTACTTAAATTAGCTAACAAAATTGAACAGGAAAGGAAAACACTATTTACATTGGGTCTTAAATATGGGTGACTAATGTTAGAAGGATGGGAATAAACCTCAGAGAACTGGAACAACTTTTCAAACTGGCACCTTGGAGAAAATGTCAGGGGCTGAGATGAAAAACAGGAGAGAAAAGGTAGATTAGAACCAGTTTAAGGATGTGAGATCCAAACCAAGGAATTTTAACTAATCTTGTAAGTGTAGAGGATATATGGTTACCATTTCCTGAAGACTTGCGCTTCCAAGTTTGAGGTCCTCGGATATTTAGAAGTTCAGAATCTTAACAGCCTTTGTTTTTTCTTGAAATATCCTATATCAGTCGATGCCAGGTAACTACTCAACCACAGTGGCTCTAAAAGAGTAGCCCTTTTCTGTTACTGTTATCAGGTTTATGGGTCTGATGAACAGTCTGCAGTCAGCTGGTTGGCTGTCTGAACTGAGTGATCCCAGATGACCCCACTCCCGTCTTGTGCTTGGTGGTCTGGTTGAGCCCCAGTGAGGCTGGCTCGTCGCTGCTCCGCTCTTACCCTCTGCTCTAGTGAGGCAGCCTGAATTTCTTCACTTGGCAGCAGGAATGCCGGTTCCCTCGAACAGCGGCTTTCCAAGCTTCTGCTTGTGTCATGACCCATTGGCTCAGCAAGTAGTCAAAATCCGCCTCTTTGGGGGTGTACTGAGATGTGATTCTTCAGGGACCAATTTTATAACAATCTATGACATATCCTAGTGGTGTGATCACTCACCTAGAGCCAGACATCCTGGAATGTGAAGTCAAGTGGGCCTTAGGAAGCATCGCTACGAACAAAGCTAGTGAGGTGATAGAATTCCAGTTGAGCTATCTCAAATCCTGAAAGATGATGCTGTGAAAGTGCTGCACACAATATGCCAGCAAATTTGGAAAACTCAGCACTGGCCACAGGACTGGAAAAGGTCAGTTTTCTTTCCAGTCCCAAAGAAAGGCAGTGCCAAAGAATGCTCAAACTACCACACAATTGCATTCATCTCACACGCTAGCAAAGTGATGCTCAAAATTCACCAAGCCAGGCTTTAGCAATACATGAACCGTGAACTTCCAGATGTTCAAGCTGGTTTTAGAAAAGGCAGAGGGACCAGAGATCAAATTGCCAACATCCGCTGGATCATCGAAAAAGCAAAGAGTTCCAGAAAAAACATCTATTTCTGCTTTATTGACTATGCCAAAGCCCTTGACTGTGTGGATCACAACAAACTGGAAAATTCTTCAAGAGATGGTAATACCAGATCACCTGACCTGCCTCCTGAGAAATTTTTATGCAGGTCAAGAAGCAACAGTTAGAACTGGACATGGAACAACAGACTAGTTCCAAATCGGGAAAAGAGTACATCAAAGCTGTATATTGTCACCCTGCTTATTTAACTTATATCCAGGGTACATCATGAGAAATGCTGGACTGGATGAAGCACAAGCTGGAATCAAGATTGCTGGGAGAAATATCAATAACCTCAGATATACAGATGACACCACCCTTATGGCAGAAAGTGAAGAACTAAAAAACCTCTTGATGAAAGTGAAAGAGGAGAGTGAAAAAGTTGGCTTAAAACTCAACATTCAGAAAACTAAGATCATGGCATCTGGTCCCATCACTTCATGGCACATAGATGGGGAAACAGTGGAAGTAGTAGATTTTATTTTGGGGGGCTCCAAAATCCCTGCAGATGGTGACTGAAGCCATGAAATTAAAAGACGCTCCTTGGAAGAAAAGTTATGACCAACTTAGACAGCGTACTAAAAAGCAGAGACGTTACTTTACCAACAAATGTCCATCTAGTCAAAGCTATGATTTTTCCAGTAGTCACGTTTGGATAAGAGAGTTGGACTATGAAGAAAGCTGAGTGCCGAAGAATTGGTGCTTTTGAACTGTGGTGTTGGAGAAGACTCTTGAGAGTCCCTTGGACAGCAAGGAGATCAGCCAGTCCATCCGAAAGGAAATCAGTCTTGAATATTCATTGGAAGGACGATGCTGAAGCTGAAATTCCAATACTTTGGCCCCCTGATGCGAAGAACTGACTCATTGGAACAGACCATACTTTTTTCATGCTGGGAAAGATTGAAGGCAGGAGAATGGGTTGGCACAGGATGAGATGGTTGCATGGCATCTCTGACTCAATAGATATGAGTTTTAGTAAACTCCGGGAGTTGGTGATGGACAGGGAGGCCTGGCATGTTGCAGTCCATGGGGTCTCAAAGAGTCAGACACGATTGAGGGACTGGACTGAACTGAACTGAACGACATCCCACTTGTTTATTCTCCACTGCAATTCCGGGCACTTTTATGGGTCAGATTTTTATTTTTCTTCTCTATAGCCCCACCTCTGCCTTCTTCTCACGTATATTCTGTGATATTCAAAGATAATTAGATTTTTCAAAGCATATCTAATTGCCCCTTTTCTCTCTGGTTGGCAAAAGGCATTTCATTCCTGCTTTCTAAACTCAGTTTCTAAATAGAAAGGCATCCCACCCCATCATTGTACCTTTGGAAAATTTATGGAACAGTCTCTTATTTCCCATGGTTCTTTACCTTAATGTCAAATCTAGTCTGTATTTGGTGTTTTGTGTTGTCTCTCTGCCTTACACAGTTTAATAATAAAAATACAGTTCTTGTCCTAATGTTTGAACTCATTTTTTAACTGATAAACTTCTTTTAACCTGTCACTCAGTTCGTGACATTTTCCCAGCATCCTGCTTTTAACCTTCTACCTCAGTGACAGTCCCGTATTCATGACAGTTTTTCTCAAGTTTGTGTTTGCAGAAACTCGAGAGTCTATAGGTTTTAGAGTCTGTAGGTTACTCAGCTCAGAGTCAGATGTAACTTTTTTTACTTCACCACTAAGTTGTCCACTGAAACAATATTAGCAGACAAATACTTACCTTTACTACGTGTGATGCATTCTGTATTCATTTATTATTTTTTGAAAGCTGCTGTTGATTTTGTGATCCACTAATACATCATAACCAACAAATTGGAAAACACAACTTTGAGGGAATTAGTGGGCACAATTCACTAGTAAACACAAACCCAGGTAGCCCTTTGTTGTAAGGTAGCCTTCTAGTCTAGTTGATTCAGATCATGCATACATTTTTATTTATGAGGAGCATCAAACTTATAATTTTACATTTCTTATAATGAATGCTGAAAACCCAGCATGTGTCCAGGGAATCGGCTTGAGAAATGCTGGCCCAGGGTCAAACCCACACTGAAGCTTGAGCCCAGTCATCTCCTTGCTTTTGTCACTATTTTTGTCATACTTTCACTTTTCAGCAGGAATTGATTGCTCAATCTGAATTGTTCATTCCTCATTTTACTGCTTTTGTGACTTTGTTCAAAGGAGCAGTGTTATGCAGTGAAAAGTCAGATGTCTTTGTGTTCAAATAGGAGGTCTCTAACAATCCACACAAGGTTTTAGCTCATACTTTGTCTGGGGTGAGGGTGAAGCTTGGAATTAGAGACTAGACCTAACAGATTGAAGAGGAAAATAATTAATGTTCAAAGCAGGCACTATTAGATGCTTTACTAACAGTGAATTGTTTAATCTGAAGACCTGTGAGGTCAGAGGATTAAGAACTGTTTAGTATGTTTAAATGTGTTTACCCAAATTGCCTCTTAAGATTTCATCTTTGCTATATGATGCTTGTTCAGTATGACATTGATTTATTTCACGGTTATCAGGCACTTGTTTAGGAAGACTGAGCTATGAGGTTAAGTGGTCAAAATGAAGCCGGTCTTTAAAACATGAATTTCAGGTCTGTGGCTAATGTATTCGTGTGGAAGGTTCGGCATCCTGTCGCTGCCTGACGCAGCAGCACGTGCTCAGTTCCTAGTCGCCTGCGACCCTTCGTGGCCGCGGGGACCGCAGCACGCCAGGCTGCCCGTCCCCTCCCCAGCTCCATCTGCTAGGCAGTACTGCCCGAGTTCTGAGCGTCTCACTCCTAGATACAGCCTTTATTTACCTTTTTTTTTTTTTTTTTTTTTTTTACTATCATTTATTTATTTGGCTGGCTCGGGTCTTAGTTGCAGCATATGGGATCTTAGGGCATTTGGGCTCAGTAGCTGTGAGGTGGCCTTCATTGCTCTGCGGCGTATAGGATCCTAGATCGAATCTGAGTCCCCTGCTTTGGAAGCGCAGAGTCTTAATCACTGGGCTGCTAGGGAAGTCCCAGATTTTACATTTAGAGAGAGGTCATCTAAATTTAAAAATAATAATTAATTGATTTGGTTGTCATCCCACTTACTTTTGGGGGGTTTTGGGTTTTTTTGCCTCTCAGCTGCCTGACCAGGGGTTGAACCCGCAGGCCCCAGTCGGTTCTCCCAGCCCCCGCAGCCAATGAAAGTGCCGAATCCTGACCACTGGACTTCCAGGGGACTCCCTGACGAAATCTGCAGAGATACTGGAAAGCTGGCATAACAAATACTTTAATTAAGTCCTGTAGTAATTTTGACTTACCAAAGTTAATGAAGCAGATATTTGTGATTTTGAGAGAAATTTATTTCCAGTAAATCAGGATGCTTGTGTTTGCTGCTGCTTTTTAGATGAGCCATTATTGTCAAAAGCAGGCTTTTAGAATTTTTATTTGTATAAAATAAATAGCTTACATTTTGTGTTTTCTAGATAAACATTTGTACATATTCTTGATCATTTCCTAATTTCTGTAAATAAGAAATCCCATTTAACATAAAAAACTTGAAAACATCATTATGCACTTAATTCAAAAGCATGAGTATTTTTGTCTGTTTATATTCTGAAAAGTGTAGATTTTTATTTTCTGAACAAAACTTGCACAAGATTATATTTCAAAAGAATAAAACATGAAGCTTAATAAAATACCTGTTAAAAATTAATGGGCTTTCCAGGTGGTTCAGTGGTAAAGAATCCACCGGTCAATGCTGGAGACGCAGGTTCAATCCCTGGGTTGGGAAGATCCCCTGAGTTGTTGCTCAGTCGCTCATTCATGTCTGGCTCTTTGGAACCCCATGAACTGCAGCATGGCAGGCTTCCCTGTTCTTCACCAGCTCCCAGAGGTTGCTCAAACTAATGTCCATTGAGTCAGTGATGCCATTCAACCATCTCATCCTCTGTTGTTCCCTTCTTCTCCTGCCTTCTATCTTTCCCAGCATCAGGGTCTTTTCCAGTGAGTTGAGTCTTCGCATCAGGTGCCCAAAGTACGGAGCTTCAGCCTCAGCATCCATCCCTCCAGTGAATATTCAGGATTGATTTCCTTTAGGATTGACTGGTTTGATGTCCTTGAAGTCTAAGGGACTCTCAAGTATCTTCTTCAACACCACAGTTCAAAAGTACCAATTCTTTGGCACTCAGCCTTCTTTAATGGTCCAACTCTCACATCCATGCATGACTTCTGGAAAAACTACAGCTTTGACTAGACAGACCTTTGTCAGTCCCCTGAGTAGGAAGTGGCTACTCACTACAGTTGCCTGGAGAATTCTTGCCTGGAGAATCCCCATGGACAGAGGAGCCTGGCAGGCTATAGTTCATGGGGTTGCAAAGAGTTGGACATGAGTGAGCAGGAGCATGACTTAAAATTGATGCTTAAGTAGTTTGTATCTGTAACTTGCCATGACTTACCCACTACATATTTATATAACTGTAGTTTGAATCTTTTTAGGGAAACTTTTAAAAAAAACTGCTGGACTAAAATGGGATATTGCAGATAGCATAATAGTGTGAATAAAATCTATATCCTCAAACAAATTGATCATGAAGTTCATCATCAGCATGAAGATATTTTATAGGGAGAGTATCTGAGTGCTTGTCATAAACTACTGCTTCTTAGTAATTCAGGATTAACCCTAGTAGTATGTAAAATTGAATATGTTGGCAAGAAATGAGTCAGACTTAGTATATTTAGTATTGTGACCTATTTAGTATTTCTGAAAAGGCAACCTGATATTGTGCATGCTACCTGAAGAGAAATTATTAACACCCAAAAAGACCTTTGAGGATTTACCTATCTTGAATGAAAACATTTATAGTGTTTAGTACCTCCCTCCCCCCAGAATCATCTTTTGTTTTACTTGATAGGAAAACCTACCCTCTAGATTCTTTCACATATACCTTGCTTGATAGTCCATTAGATACTGTGAACTAAAGTATTGGAATTCTAAGGATGTTGATTTTAATTTTCATAAAAATTGTTTATTGTGACCCTTGACATACTACCTATGACTTTCTTGAAATTGAGATGCTACAGACTTTGTTTGGTTGTTACAAGAATTGATCAAAGGCATGATTATGTAAAGTGATTGTTGTCATATAAAGTAACATTTTCATTTACACTTAGAGACTACGTTGGAAACACCTTTGTTGTTTTATATATGATAATCTAGCATAATTTTTTTGCATTAATACTATCATTTTCAAGTCATCTATTATCACTCTGGAAATAGCATTAGAGTTCTGATTTACCAACTTGGTTGAAGTCTACGTTTTAGAGAACGAAGAATTAGATTTTATAATAGCTTATGAAAGATCTTTTTGTCTTTGGAGAAGGGGTACATATTATTCAATGTGTATGAAATGCCAGGAGAAGATTATTGGCTTTGCAATTAAAATCTTTCCTTTGTCCAGAATTGTAAAACTGGGATTTTAGAGGCTGGGATGAGAGAATCTAGTATTACCTAGTAGCCAAAAGTATGGATTTTGAACTATGATTTGAATCCGGCTCTCCTACTTCTCTGGGACTTCAAGCTTGGTTTTGTGCCTGTGTCCTCATCTCTAGACTAGAAGTAAGAATAATATCTGCCTTAAAGCTGCTGTGATTAAGGTATAATATATGTTGGGCACTTTGCATATCATGATGCTGGAAGCACACAACAAATGTTAGCTGTTATTAGTAATACATTTACAAGGACAAGATCTGAAACTTTCCCTCAGAAAATAGATTTCTGTCGCCAAGTCAGGTCTGACTCTTTGCGACCCCACAAGAGAATGTTAATCTTAGTAAAATACTCTTTAGGTTCTTCTCTAGTGGTTTTCAAACTTAAAAAAAAAAAGAGAAATGAGGAAACTCCCTTCTCCTTCCCCCCCCCCCCCCAAGTCTGACTTGAAATCTTGTGAGTAAAACAGAAAAGTTAAGCTGCAGAAGGTTTGCTAAGCGTAAGACTAAGGAGATGAGTAACACTGCAGCCGGGGGTGGTAAAGGGAGCGCAAGCATTGTTCTCTTCAGATGTTGTTTTCTTCTCAGATGGTTCTTTTTATTTTTCTTCATTCTGCTGCCGCTCTACACTCTCCCAAGAGAGAATGAGTGAGCTTGTCTTAGAGGCAATAACAAAGCCATCAATGAAGTAATATATTGTATTTAATTTTTCCACACTAAATTCAGTTTTTGGTACTTCAGATTTAAAATGCACTTACTTCTCTGGAAAGATGGCACTGATGCAAGTAGGTCTAAATAGGGAAGCTATATCTTACCAGAGAAACAGTAGGTGTTAAATCATAGTGAAACGTGCACATGGAGCCGTCCCACAGGCACACTCAGGGCTTGCATTTCGTTCTTTCTGGAAGCTTACTGGGGACCTAGACCAGCTTGTATCCCCCTCATATTTCATGTTTTTCTCTAAATCATTTCTTTTCTTCCTTGCGTTTGTGAGGAAGTGACTGTTAACCTGGCAAGTGGATCTTATCTGAGGCCTTCTCAGAGAACCTTTCCACTAACCCTGATCCTTGCTGCCGACTGGATGGTCTTTTCAGCTGTGCGTCCTCTCAGAGAACCTTTCCACTTCCCTGTTCCCTTATGGTTTTCTTTCCGTCACGTCTCTCCTTCAGCTGACAGAGATGTGTGTGTGTGTCGTGTCGCTTTGTTGATCATGTCTTCAGAGTTTCTTTTTTCTAACCCCTTCTCTCCACATATGAGATGTCTTCTATCCTAAAATTTATTTATTTTTTAAAATTTTAACTGGAGGGTAATTGCTTTATAATGTTGTGTTGGTTTCTGCCATACAACAGTGCATATTAGCTGTAAGTATGTATGTGTGTCTAGATATAAACCCCCTCCCTCTTGAGCCCCGCCCCGCCCCTCCAGGCCCCGCCCCGCCCCTCCTGGCCCCGCCCCATCCCTCCACGCCCCGCCCCTCCAGGCCCACCCCTCCAGGTCCTCGCTGGGCGGGGGAGACTGGGGGGAGCTGGGCGGGGCTCCCTGTGCGTACAGAACATCCCCGCTGGCTCTCTGTCCCGCCGTTCGATGTGTTCCTGCCGGCAGCCGCTTGACTGGCCTCACCCTCTCCTCCCCCGCTGTGTCCACAGGTCCATTCTCACTGTGTCTGTCTATTCCTGCCCTGCACTTGGGCTCATCAGTACCATTTTTAGATGTTTTTCTTTACCTCTTGTTTTCTAGTCTTTCTTGCCAAACTTCTTTGGAAAAGTATTGTCTTTTGAAAATGCTCTTTTGAAGGTCATTTGCTTGGCATATTTGTAATACTTTATTAACTTTAGATCCAAGTAGCAGTCCAGCAACTTAGACTATTTCCTATGCTGCACATTATGTTTAACAAAATTTAATTGTCAGCATTTTAAAAATCACAGGCTTCCATGTTTAAATGACAGCGTTTGACTTCTCCTGGAAAATCAGAAAGTCCGGCAATATTGGACTCACTCAAGGCTGCCCGCTGAGCGGTGCTCGCTCAGCCCCTGTTAGCGTTTAAATTGCTTGCCCCGTCTTAAGGCGCTCTCCCTTCAGTTCATTCACACTGCTCTGACGATGTTGACTGCTCCTTCGTCGTCTTCCCTGACTTCCTTCCACCTGCTGGAAATGCATGGTCATTATTCACTAATATGAATAGATTAGTATTTAGGAGGACCAGACCCAGCAGTTCTGAAGACTTTTGTGGCATTTCTTCAGTGCTCTTTTCCTCCTCTCACTCCTCACTGGTGACCCTCAGCCATTTCCCCCTCATCACCGTGCTTGAGACAGGAAGAACACTGATCAGAAGATGGCTCACATCAGTGACTTACGGACGGGCTCCTCTTCAGCAGGTGTGCGCTCCGCCAGCATCCCCGTCACGCTGGGGGCGATTTCCAGGGCGTCCCTCCTCTTAGGCCTTGCCCCTCTTCTTAGCTCTTGCTTTCTGTTCCCGACCACCTGTGGGACCCTTCCTCCTGGGAGCTCAGCAGGTCCTTTTGTTGTTGTTGTTTGCATTTTTACTTACTTGTCTGTTTTTGGCGGCGCTCGGGCTCCGCGGCCGCACCGGCTCTTCTCTCCGCGAAAGGTGGGGGCGGCTCTCCAGTGGCGGCGCTCCCCTTGTTGCAGGCGCAGGCTCCGGGTGCCTGAGCTGGCACTTCTGGCTCCCACACTTTGGCGCACAGGCTCAGTCGTTGGGGTACACCTGCTTAGCTGCTCCACGGCACGTGGGGTCTCAGCAGGGATTGAACCCGTGGCTCCCGCACGGGCAGCAGCATTCTTCGCCAGCGAGCCAGCAGGGAGGCCCCAAGTTGGCATTCCCACTGAGCAAGTCAGAGGCTGGGCGCATCCGTGCCCCTCCCCACTCCCCACCCCCGCCCGGCAGGAAGGCTGCTGGTGTGGTGTCCCTGACCCCCTTCCCCCTCACTCTTGGGGGTTGAAACCTGGAGGCGTTTCTAGCTCCGCCTTCCCCCTCCGCAGCCCAGTCACCGAGTTCCGTCAGTTTCACACATGCACGTTCCTTGGATCCTCCTCTGGTTATATCTGATGTACTGTTAGTAACCTCTTAGTTTCTTACGACAGCAGCAAAAAAAACCCAACAGAGGTTTTTTTCGTGAAGGTACTTTTCTGTCACTTCGCTAATCTGTCTTCTACATTGTCACTAAGATGATGTTATCTTTCAAAGCATGGAGATCATATTTTTAAAGACTTTTAGAAGGGTAGCACAGTGTGGAAGAGGCCAGACACCATGAACTGAAACCCCAGCTCCACTGCTGACTGGCTGCGGGCTCAGTCCCCTAACCTGTTACATACGGGTAGTTGTATCGTGAGGTCACTGAGGCATCAGCGCAGCACCCATCACATTAATAAGCGCCACATAAAATGCTCTTCCATGAAAAATAAAATTCAGGCTCCTTAGCCTTGCATTCAGGGACGGTCGTGACCTGGCACCCAGCCTGCCAGCCTGGCTCAGTGCAGCCACGCCTCTCGTTCTTTTTTGGGTGAAGTCGTAAGAGTGCGTCGTCCGCCCTTGACTACGGTTCGCATAGCTTACCTCACCTCCGGGCCTCGGCGCTAGCGTTCGCCTTCGGTGTTAACTTCTGTGGTCAACTCCGTTTCTCCGTCTTTTCTCCATTCAGTCTGATCAGACTGTCACTACATTTTTCAAGGGGCTTTCCTGCACCTCTAAATGGGTTTAACGATACGTCCCCTGTCCCTTTTTAATGGGCTGTGTGCGCTCTTCTGACTTTTTATTATAGGTTTCCATATTAAGATTGTGGCTGTTTCCTCATCCTCATCCCAAACTGGTGCTCCTTAAAATCAGGGGCCATGCCTTATTTTACTGAAGCAGAAGTGGGTAAATCTGTTGCATGAGTTTCTTCTCTCTTTTTTTTCTTGAATAGGTTGGTTTAAACTGTGGGTTGAATTTTGTGCTCCATTACTTATTGAAATTAGGTTTCTTCCGACCATTCTTGTTTCATCTCAATTCCGACATGAGTTTTCTGTGTTCAAGGCAAGGGTTCAATTTGATCAGATGTTTTTATAAAGCAAACTTTAATGTGTGATGAGTAGTAGCTGTCTTAATATCGTGCATTTATTAAGTGCTGATTGTGTGCAAGGCCCTGGGGTATGTGTGTGTGAGAGAGACAGACAGAGAGACAGAGATAGCATGAAGGACTGAGAGACATGAGGTCACTGTAATCCTCAGTCATCCTCTTAGGGGGGTGTCCACTATCCATATTTATGTAGGAGACTGCTGAGGCACAGATAAGTAAAGTGACTTGCCCAAATCAATAAACTCATTTAATTAAAAAAAAAAAGCAAAACGCAAACTAAGTTAAAATTCTTTTTTTTCTTTTTGGGTATTAAAATTTGTTTTACATACTAAGCTTAAAATAATAACCTTAAATTTTTTGAAACTAAACTTCAGGAAAGTAGAGCAATGAATATAGGCAGTTATTGTGATCAAATTTGAGTAATAGTCTTATTTAAGAATGTCTTGGTTTCTTTGTTGGCAGCACTGGGAATTTCATTAGTTTTGAATTTCTTTGAGTAATGTTGCATATTGGGAAAGGAATACATCAAGGCTGTATATCGTCTCCCTGCTTATTTAACTTATATGCAGAGTACATCATGCAAAATGCTGGGCTGGATGAAGCACATGCTGGAATCAAGATTGCTGGGAGAAATATCAATAACCTCAGACATGCAGATGACACCACCCTAATGGCAGAAAGTGAAGAGGAACTAAAGAGCTGCTTGTTGAAGGTGAAAGAGGAGAGTGAAAAGGCTGGCTTAAAACTTAACATTCAAAAAATGAAGATCATGGCATCTGGTCCCATCACTTCATGGCAAATAGATGGGGAAACAATGGAAACAGTGACAGACATTTTTTTCTTGGGCTCCAAAATCAGTGCAGATGGTGACTGCAGCCATGAAATTAAAAGACACTTGCTCCTTGGAAGAAAAGCTGTGACCAACTTAGATAGCGTATTAAAAAGCAGAGACATTACTTTGCCAACAAAGGTCCATCTAGTCAAGGCTGTGGTTTTTCCAGTGGTCATGTATGGCTGTGAGAGCTGGACTATAAAGAAGGCTGAGTGCCAAAGAATTGATGCTTTTGAACTGTGGTGTTGGAGGAGACTCTTGAGAATCCTTTGGACTGCAAGATCAAACCAGTCTATCCTAAAGGAAATCAATCCTGAATATTCATTGGAAGAACTGATGCTGAAACTGAGGCTCCAATACTTTGGGCACCTGACATGAAGAGCTGACTCATTGGAAAAGACCCTGATGCTGGGAAAGATTGAAGACAGGAGGAGAAGGGGATGACAGAGGATGAGATGGTTGAATGGCATCACCGACTCAGTGGACACAAGTTTGAGCAATGTCTGGAAGACGGTGAAGGACAGGGAAGCCTGGTGTGCTGCAGTCCTTGGGGTCTCTCAACAAGAATTTATAGGTCTTTTAAGGGTATAATCAATACATATTTATAATAAATTACAATGAGGGCAACTTGTTGAAGAAATCTGTTTCTAATGTCCTAATATAACTAAGATCAATTCTTTATCAGATTAAAAAAAATGCATTTGTGTTGTTTGGCCTCTATATGGTGCAAAGTACCTGAAGTCCATGGGGAAAAGTAGGTCATCAGTGGTCTTTAAAGCTGCTTTTAGTTGGGAATCTCATAAACATTTGAATATGAAACCTTAGTATAGGGATGTCTCATTATAAACTTCACACATGTGCATGCTTATTACTTAAGCTTATATTGCTATTTGCATCTGTTTATTAAGTAATAAAGTTTGTAATTTAGATAGATTTCATAGGAAAAGTTTTTTCCCTCTTCTGTACTGTATTTCATACTCTGTTTGGAAACCGCTGGTTTATAGTGCTACAAGTAGCTGATGTTTCTGAGATACATTGTTGAATAACTGCTGGGTTTATATTCCCCATTTCCATAGTGTACTGGACAAGTGACAGTAGTGACCCAATCAGGGTTTGTTTTTCATCCTGCCTTTGAGTCACATTTAATGTAATGTGTATTTCCGGTTTACCCTTTATGAAGATCCCTGACCCCTGAGTGCCTGCTGTGTCAGATTCCCTCTAGCTCTGAGGCAGCTTGCTCTGATGTTGGAGCTTGGTCCTTTTAAGCATCTCCCCATTGATTGACATTGAGCTTGTCAGGAGGGGGTCTGAAGGGACTTTGCACAAAGAGGGCTTCTTGTTTCTCGCTGCGGCTGCGAGGCCGTGGGTGGCACAGATGCAGGGACGGCCAGTGGCTCTCTGCCCCGGTGGGTGCCCGGCGTGGACAGCGTCCCGCTGAGCTCACAGCCCCAGCCCCGGGTTTGGGACCCCCCTCCATGCCCTGACACGGACGTGGCACAGCCCCCTGCAGCCCCGCGCCCTGTGCGGCTGCTCGCTCCGCAGGCTGTCCCGGCGGCCTCTGCGCGCAGGTGCCGCTGGCCAGCAGGCTCACAGCTCCCTGTGTGGGCTTGCCTCCCAGCCGCTTAGGCCAGGGAGCCCGGGCTGCCAGACTTCTGTACCATCCTGTAGGCCACAGTCGTGTCTTCTCCGCCAGAGTGCAAGCCGTCGCTTTGGGGAGGGCCGCTGCCTGGCTTGTCTTTTTGCTTCTGGTTCTGTCTCAGCTCTTGAGTGTTTTTTTAGAGCACTCCTTACCTGTCTGTCTGTGTTCCTCCCTGTTACGATCACTCTTTATGTGAAACTTTCCGTGTTCAAATCCCCAGTTTTTTGGTTTGACCCTCATTCAGTGGGCTACAATGAGATAAATTACTTCCTAAACGTAAAAACTGTATGCAGATTAACATCAGTGCTTTCCGCCTCATACACTTTGTATATTTCACTCATCAGCTAGTGCATGGAAACTGGCTTTGGTATTAAAGGAATATATACATATGCATACACACCGTGGTTGTAAACTCAGTGTCTCATCCTAGTAGGGTTATAATTAACGTAGGAGTGGTCCTGAAAAGTCATTGCTCCCCAGAGTTGTTTAGACGAGGGAGTAGAGCAATTGTGTGCGTCTTCATAGTTTAATATCTCTCATACTTGAAACAATCAGGAAGCATCAAATGAGAACTTTTCAGTCTTATAAAGTTATTAGCATATTTATTGCTCAAAAAATTTCCACCTGGTCAGTTTTTGGAATAAATTAGCAAATGACAGGCAGCAGTTATCTTTAAAGAAATTCCCCAAGTAGGAGGTTGGGTTAAAAACAGCACACCCCCACTGGCGGAGGATGTGGGGCTGGGGAGGCAGGAGACGGAAGTGCTGTCCTGGCTGACTTAGTACTAGTGACTTCCTACCTGGGTCATCTGTAGACCTCTGAGTTTGATTCTGTTTAACATTTTCATATTTGAGGTTTCTTGTGGGTGTTTAAAATTAGTAACTTTGCTAATTCTAAGATTAATCTATCTTCAGTGACGCTTACCACATACCTGCAGTTATTGCTATACAGTTGACTGAAATACTCTATTAATAAATACTACATTCATTCCCAACAGTTTTTCTCAATTCACTGGTTACTGGATTTCTGACTTCCAGTATGGTTTGTGTGAACCCTAGTTCCAGCTTTTTCTTTGAGGCTTAAAATGGATGAAGATAATGTTTCCAGAAGTTGAAGATGAAAATAATAAAAATAATAATCGAATTATTGATTCTGTAGCCAGTAATCTTGCGGTATCCAATAGCCTTTACACTGGCATGAAAGTAATGAACCTACATAGTGTGGTAAATAAATCATGTATTTTTAATTAATAAAAGGACACGAGAATCTGATTTGTGTTTAACTTCACTATTTGTGACAACTTTGGTAGAGAGATTATTGAAGAAAACTGATAATCCTGACTTTGTAGATGATTATTTTCCCAGTGGAACATTTATCCAGTTAGTATTTTAAGTAAAATTTTAAAAGCAAATGACATTTCCTGGGAAGGAGCCCATTAAAAAAAAAACAAAAAACAACCTAGCTTATAATTACTGTGTATACCATGAGTGCTTTTGAAAAGGAAATATGTATTTTTTAGTAAAGTTACAAGTAGAAATTTTTCTCCCTGCCAATGAAAGAATGGTACTTTATATAAGTCTTTAAGTCTTTGACACATGAGATTGATTCAGTAAGTGTGTGATGTACTTGAGAAAGACTGTAATTACAAGGAGATGAATCTAATCATCTTAAAGAAAAATAGAATTCTTTGCAATAGTAAAAGTAATCGGGAGGAAAGTAATTTGTAGTGTGTGTGTGTTAGTCACTCAGTCGTGTCCAACTCTCTGTGACCCCCTGAGCAGGAGCCCATCAGGCTTCTCTGTCTGTGGATTCTCCAGGCAAGAGCACTGGAGCGGGCTGCCACTTCCTTCTCCAGGGGATCTTCCGACCCAGGGATGGAACCTGGGTCTCCTGCATTGCGGGCGGATTGTTTACTGTCTGAGCCACCAGGGGAGCCCAATTTATAGTATGTATTACTATCAAATACATGTTTTTCTTGCTGGTTGTCATCTGCAAGAAAATATAATGTGAAATTGATGTGGCATATGTTGTGTCTTCGGAGAAGGCAATGGCACCCCACTCCAGTCCTCTTGCCTGGAGAATCCCATGGACAGAGGAGCCTGGTGGGCTGCAGTCCATGGGGTCACTAAGAGTCGGACACGACTGAGCGACTTCCCTTTCACTTTTCACTTTCACGCAGGGGAGAAGGAAACGGCAGCCCACTCCAGTGTTCTTGCCTGGAGGATCCCAGGGATGGGGGAGCCTGGTGGGCTGCAGTCTATGGGGTTGCACAGAGTGGACACGACTGAAGCGCCTTAGCAGCTGGATTCCAAGGCCATGGCACTTACTACTGGAAAATATACATGTCCTTAGCTGGACCTTCAGCTGACGGCCTGTTGGATGAGCCTGTTTGTGGACAAATGTTTGATATTTACTAACGACCTAATGCAGTTTGGTGCTTCTGTGTTAACGCTGCTTTTACCACTTACCTGTTTGTGCTGGCGGTGGAACAGTGAACGCCTGTAAATAGCAGGAACATGAAATAAATGAATCGCTTGGGTAGGGAACGGCAGTGAAGAGCCAGACAGCTCCTCCATGACGCCTCAGGTACTCCCTGCTTCCTCGTTACTACCATGGGGAGTTCTGGACGCATTATTGCTAGATCTTCCGGTTTGTCCAAGAGCTAGAAATCACATGTGCATTGTCCCAATTTTGAAATATTGGCACCTAACTCAAAATGTCTGGGAGGATCCCCAAAACACATTGTGTCAGCCAAACAAAACATATCTGGGAAATTTAAATTTGTTCCTGGATATTTTGAGCAGTCCACAGTTTGCCAGAAACAGTACATGGAAAAACTCCTCCCCCAGAGTGAGATTTGGTTATGATTCCATCACTGTTAATGTGTTTCCCTTCTTCATTTGCATCTCTGAAAATAGTACTCCTGGAGGCATCTGGAAAGAGGTGTGTACAAATGGCTAATATGGTGGGAGGAGGGAAGCAAGTCAGTCAGCTTTGGCACCTTCTTTAGAATAGAGAACTCCCTGAGGTAACGAGTCCTGTTGGCTGATACCTAGGAAATCTCTTACCATCCTCCAAGTCTTGTATTTCTGCTATAGGACTCTATGCATTGTTTAATTTATCCTGAGGCCTGACAGATTTTTAACCAGCATTTTAACCAGTGTTCTAAGTACTCTAACAGGAACTGTTTAAATGTTGTATATATCCAAGGGTGATTGTATATCAGTGGAAAGACAGAGGAGAGCAGATCAATTCATATTAGCTTGCAACCCTGTTAATTTGGTTTGGGTGATTATTTTAAAGAGTTAAAAATATACTTCTGTTAAAATTAGGTTTTAGAATGTCAGTATTCTTATTTAAGTTTTTTGCATTATCTAAGAAGAATTCTTAAGTTTAGAATTAATTAGCTGTATTAGCTTTTGTAACAAATAGCCAGATACTAAGTTTGAAAATTAATGAAAGATTTTAAGAAGTAAATAACCTTTTAAAAACAAATATCTTTTTTAAAAAGTAGTTATTCCTCTGTTTGGCTGCGTTGTGCTCAGTAGTTGCAGGGTGGGTGTAGCTGCTCCAGGAGGGCATGCGGCTCTGAGCTCCCCGTCCAGGGATGGGGCCTGCATCCGCTGCAACGGACTCTTTTTTTTTTTCTATTTATTTTTATTACATGGAGGCTAATTACTTTACCATATTGTACATGAATGAATCAGCCATGGGTTTACATGTGTTCCCCATCCCGATCCCCCCTCCCGCCTCCCTCTCCACCTGATCCCTCTGGGTCTTCCCAGTGCACCAGGCCGAGCACTTGTCTCATGCTCCCACCTGGACTGGTGATCTGTTTCACCCTAGATGATATACATGTTTCAATGCTGTTCTCTTGAAACATCCCACCCTCGCCTTCTCCCACAGAGTCCAAAAGTCTGTTCTGTACATCTGTGTCTCTTTTGCTGTTTTGCATATAGGGTTATCATTACCATCTTTCTAAATTCCATATATATGTGTTAGTATATTGTAATGGTCTTTATCTTTCTGGCTACTTCACTCTGTATAATGGGCTCCAGTTTCATCCATCTCATTAGAACTGATTCAAATGAATTCTTTTTAATGGCTGAGTAATATTCCATGGGGTATATGTACCACAGCTTCCTTATCCATTCATCTGCTGATGGGCATCTAGGTTGCTTCCATGTCCTGGCTATGAGAAACAGTGCTGCGATGAACATTGGGGTGCACGTGTCTCTTTCAGATCTGGTTTCCTTGGTGTGTATGCCCAGAAGTGGGATTGCTAGGTCATATGGCAGTTCTATTTCCAGTTTTTTAAGAAATCTCCACACTGTTCTCCATAGCGGCTGTACTAGTTTGCATTCCCACCAACAGTGTAAGAGGGTTCCCTTTTCTCCACACCCTCTCCAGCATTTATTGCTTGTAGACTTTTGGATAGCAGCCATCCTGACTGGCGTGCAGCACAGATTCTTAACCACGGGACCACCAGGGAAGTCCCAGAAAATAAATTTCTTATTAGGATAGTTTTAGATGCACAAAAACATTCTGAAGACAGAACAGTGAATTCCCATTTACCCCATGACCAGTTTCCCACATTAGGCACATCTTGCATTTGTGTAGTAAATTTGTCATAGTTAATGACCCTATATGATACAGTATCACTAACTGAAGTTATACTTTATTGGCATTTTCTTAGTTTTTTCTCTTAATGTTTTTTCTTCTTTCAGAATCCCATCAAGAATGCTTTACACTTAGCTGTCACACCTCCTTAGGTGTCTTTGTGCGCTGATGAACTTCTCAGACTTCTCGTATTTGATGACCTTAAGTTTTGAGCAGTTCAGTTCAGTCGCTCAGTCTTGTCTGACTCTTTGCAACTCCATGGACTGCAGCACACCAGGCCTCCCTGCCCATCACCAGCTTCCAGAGTTTACCCAAACTCACGTCCATTGAGTGTCAGATGAGTGCAGTTGTGCAGTAGTTTGAGCATTCTTTGGCGTTGCCTTTCTTTGGGACTGGAATGAAAACTGACCTTTCCCAGTCCTGTGGCCACTGCTGAATTTTCCAAATTTGCTGGCATATTGAGTGCAGCACTTTCACAGCATCATCTTTTAGGATTTGACATAGCTCAACTGGAATTCCCTCACCTCCACTAGCTTTGTTCATAGTGATGCTTCCTAAGGCCCACCTGACTTCACATTCCAGGATGTCTGGCTCTGAGTGATCACACACTATCGTGATTATCTGAGTCATGAAGATCTTTTTTGTGCAGTTCTTCTGTGTGTTCTTGCCACCTCTTCTAAATACGGCTTCTGTTTTGAGAAGTACTGGTTAGGTATTGTGAAAATCCCTGAAATGGAATCTGTCTAATGGTCTTTCCTTGATTAGACTGAAGTTACAGTTTTTTGGCAGGAAGACCAAGTGTGTAAAGTGCTGTTGTCGTCACAGTCATGTTGAGTTCAGTTCAGTTGCTCAGTCGTGTCCAACTCTTTGCGACCCCATGAACAGCAGCATGCCAGGCCTCCCTGTCCATCACCAACTCCCGGAGTCCACCTAAACCCATGTCCACTGAGTCGGTGATGCCATGCAACCATCTCATCCTCTGTCGTCCCCTTCTCCCTGCCCTCAGCCTGTCATGTTACAGGTATGTGTTAACAGTAAATGATCTGACACTGTTGATGCTGACCTGATTACCTGGCTCAGTAGTGTTGGTAGGTTTCTCCAATGTAGTGTCATTCTTTTTTACCCTTCCCATGATGTACTCTTTGGAAGGAAATCCCTATACTTAAGATGTGGCAAGGTAGGTTTTACCTCCTTGATTGTGGTGTCTGGATAAATTATTTGTAAGTTTTTTTTTTTTTTAAAGAAATTAGTAACCTTTTTATAGTCATTTAAAAATATTTTGGGTTACTCTGCATCTTTGTTGCTGTGTGCAGGCTTTCTCTAGTTGCAGCGAGCAGGGGCTGCTCTTGGTTGCGATGCTTGGGCTTCTCATTGCAGTGGCTTCTCCTGTTGCAGGACATGGGCTCCAAGTGCATGGGCTTCGTAGTTGTGGCACGTGGCGTCAGTTGCTCCACAGCATGTGGGATTGAATCTGTGTTCCCTGCGTTGGCGGGCAGATTCTTAGCCACAGATCCACCAGGGAAGTCCTTGTGCTTTTTTTATAATGGGAAGTTTGTCTCTCTTGCCACATTTATTTACATCAATCTGGATTCTTGGCTATGTTTTATACCTTGGGTTATAATTTAATACTATTGTACTTTGTTGCTCAAATTGTTCCAGTTTGGGGCATTGGCAGCTCTTTAGTTTGACTCATGTGTCCTTTTTGATGACTTTCTCTCTCTACCATTTCCGTGTGTGTGTGTGTGTGTGTGTGTGTGTGTGTGTGTGTGCACGCGCGCGTGTGTGAACATAATAAGTCTTTCTATCTAGGGAAAAAAATTGTTTTTAATAGAGTTTATGTTTTAAATACAGGTAATCTTTCTATTTTTACTCTTGCTAACCCTAAAACTCCACAGTAACCAGCAAAATTCCACTATCATGATTACGCCCTATTCTCGGCTTTCTTTATTCTGGTACTTTCACAGGCATTGGTGAATATTATCTTGGAAGTGAATATTGTCAAGATAGATATCCTAGAAGATTTTGAAGTTCTTGAAGCAGTGAAAATTGCCTATGCTTGCTACAGGAAAATTTATCAGAAAAAGGAGTTCTTAGGCCCATGGATATATTTTTTAAGAATACTGCAGAAAAATTCCTTCAAAGGAATATTTAAATATCTAAAAAACATCTTTGAAACATATATTTATTTTACTTATGATCAACTTTAATAGTTTTTGGTGATGTAAAACTCATTTCCAGGGATTGGACCCTAATATATAATCTGTTTGTAGAGTTTGACTTATTAGGAGCCAGTGAAGTCATTGTTTGAAGTGAGGCTACTCACTGATGGTAATTATTCATAGATATGTGATAGTCATTAGCATCCTCTGAAAGTCACTTCTAACACGGTTATCCATGTGGTTTAAATGTTCTTTAAGTCAGATAAAATGCTTTTGTGTTACTAGTTTTTATTAGCTCTCCAGTACATAATATTAATAGTCTCTTTCCATTTTTTTAACTATTCCCTTTAAGTTAAAAATGACGTTCTTGTTACTTAAAAATCCGAGGAATATAAAGTATCATCCTGCCTATCCTGTTCTGCTCTTCACTCCAGGGATAACTAGTTACAAAACTGTATCTTTGTAGACATTTTCCTTTGCATTCACTTAAATGTAATTCTTTATATATTTGTATTTAAATAGCAAGATAATATAATAAATATTGTTCTGTGCTGTGTATTTTTTCACCTAATAATATATACTGATTATTTCATGTCAGTAAATTCAACACTACTTCATTCTTTTTAAATAAAACATTTTATAATGAGTACATACCATAATTTAGGTCTTCCCTGGTGATTCAGGTGGTAAAGCATCTGGCTGCAATGCAGGAAGACCTGGGTTTGATCCCTGGGTCGGGAAGATCCCCTGGAGAAGGAAATGGCAACCCACTCCAGCATTCTTGCCTGGAGAATCCCATGGACAGAGGAGCCTGGTGGGGCTACAGTCTGTGAGGTCACAAAGAGTCGGACACGACTGAGTAACTTCACTATACCTACACCATAATTTATTAAACAATCTATTACTGATATTTAAGTTTTATAATTTTTGTCATTTTGCAAAGTGAAATGGTAGCTCCTTGCTGCTTTTAGTCTTAGATTTCTGACAGCTGGGGTGGTATGAAAATTTCTTTTTCATAGACTATGCTTTGCAATGGAGAAGTCTTTCAGAAGGTTTTATTTTTCATCTCTGATTCAAGGTTATAAAGGATCTACAGCTGAAATGGTTTTTAGATAGTTTCTGTTTTAGGAGTATTTTTTTAAATCTTTATATCAGGTGCCTGCGAATTGCAGTTAATATTTTCTGGAATAAATATGATTTCAAACCATTAATGTTTTAAGCAATGTTAAATATATTAATCAGTATTTTCCATTAGTTTCAAATTGATTCCATGAATATGATGCATTAAAATCAGGAAATTCAGACAGCTGGAGATCTTTGTCTTATGTGACGTAGTTTAAAATTTAAATTCTGAAATAATCGAGTCATATTACATAGTATACATTGTCTTTGTGCTTCATGTTCAGTCATTTAAAAATATTAAAAAAATAAAATAAAATATTAAAATAAGGACTAATTTGTAGTTGGGAAATGGATGATGCTTAATATAGGTTATTATATGATACAGAATACTTGAATGTGTTAGAAGGGCTTGAGAAAGTTATTAATTCTCTCTGAATTCAGCAATCCTTTTTTGAAACCATTGAAGCCAGATGTGATTCAGAATTGAAAATTTTATGACTTTTCAAAAAGTTATATGGTGCATGTACTGTGTTTTACACAGTACCTTCAGAGGGGCTTTGGGTTGCCCATAGACACATAGCAGGATATGTGGATATTCTCAGTAAGTGGGATAAAAGCTGTGAAGTATTTCATCTCTTTTTATTGGATAATATTCAACTGTATGGATATAATACATTTTATTTGCCCATCCACTCCATCTAATGGACATTTGACTTGTTGCCAGTTAGTTGCTGTGAACATTCATATACATTTCTTTTTATCACCATGTTTATATTTGTTGGGGTGCTTTGCTAGTAGAATTGCTGGTTTACATAGTGAATTTATATTTGCTGTCTTATGAAACTGCCAGATTATTTGTCACAAGTGGTTGTAAAATGTACCATTTTACATTCTTCCCAGCATGCACGAGGGTTCTAGTATCTCTAGATTCTCACCAAGACTAGGTATTGTCTGTCTTTAATAACAGCTATTCTAGTGGATTTGTAGTGGTATCTTGTGGTTTAATTTGCATTTCCCTAGTGACTAATGATATTGAACATCATTTCATGTGCTTTTTAAGTCATTTGCTAATCTTTGACTGTCCATGTAAAACCTTTGCCCATTTATTTTGGGAGGGAGTGGTCATTTTTATTATAGAGTTGTAATAGTTCTTTATGTATTCTGGATACAAGTCCTTTATCATGTACATTATTTGCAAAAATTTTCTCCCAGCCTAAGCCTTGTCTTTTCATTTTCTTTCATTTTTTTTTTAAATAAATGCTTTCAGTTTTTTCCAGGTCTCTTGAGGTGCAATTAATAAATAAAATTGTATTTAGGGTATACATGATAATGATTTGATATGCATACACATTATGAAATTATTACAATCAAATTAATTTAGCCTATCCATCACCTCACCTAGTTACCATGTTTGTGTGTGTGTGTGTGTGTGTGTGTGTGGTGAGAACCCTGGGACTTACTGTCATAGAAAATCTGAAATTAACTCTAGTCACTGTGCTGTACGTTAGATTCCTAGAGCCTGCTCACCTAATACCTGAATGCTTGCATCCTTGGGCCAGCATTTCTACACCCCCCCACACCCCCGTCTCTGGCAGTCACCATTCTGCTCTGCTTCTGTGATTTTGACTTTTTACTTCTGTGTGTGAGTGAGATCGTGTAGTGACTGGTTTTCTGTCTGGCTTATTTCACTTTGCATAACATCCTGTAGGTTCATCCACGATGTAGCAAATAACAGGATTTTTCTTTTTTTGTGACTGAATTTATATATATAACATTTTCATTCTTTGTCAGTAGACAGTTCAGCTGTTTCCATATTTTGGCAATTGTGAAAGATGCTGCATGAACATTGGGTTCCAGGTATCTTTTCAAGATACTTAGTTTCTTAGGGTATATATTCAAGAAGTAGAATTGCTGGATCATACAGTAGTTCCATTTTTAATTTTTTGAGGATCCTCCATACTGTTTTCCACAATGGTTGTGCACTTTACACTCCCACCAACATTTCACAAGGGTTCCCTTTCCTCCACATCTTCTCCAGTACTAATTTGGTCTTTCTGATGACAGATATCCTAAGAGATCTGAGTTGATACCTTGTCATGGTTTTGCTTTGCATTTCCCTGATGATTAGCAGACATAGATAAGCAGGACTACATCAAACTAAAAGCCTTCTGTACTGCAAAGGAGTTTTTTTCCTGCGTTTTATTCTAGAAGATCTACAGTCTCCAATCTACCTTCCTTTTACCTTTGCAGTCTATTCTGAGTTAATTTTTATGAGTGGTTTAAGATAGAGGTTTAGTTTTGAAGAATTGATCACTCTTTAAGATGGGCTTTCTGCTGTAATATTTAATGTTCTAAAGTAGGTGTATTAGTTCATTTGAGCTGCTGTAGCCTGAATAACATATACTTGATGGCTTAAAAGCAGTAGAAGTTCATTCCTCACAGCTCTGGGGGTTGGGGAGTCCAAGGCCAAGGCGTGAGCAGAGTCTGGCCTGGTGACGGCCCACTCTCTAGTTCATAGGCAGCTCCTTTTCACTTTGTCCCACGTAACAGAAGAGGCAAGGGAGCTTTCTAGGACCTCTTCTGTAACAGCACTAACCAGACATATTTTGTGTTCTTAGAATGTAATTCTGAAAGAAATACTGTGGAGACGAAACTGCAGTCACAGTTGTCAATTTTAGGGTATATTTCCTGTATGCAGAAAGGGTTGTATAGTGTTGTAAGAGTTAATTGGATGGAATCTAAAAACACTTCCTTTCTAGGTTATGTGCTAGACCTTGTTACTTTTTAATCTCTGTTACATCAAGTTTCTTAGGAAATTTAAGAGTCACTTAAGGGCATTGTGGCTCAGCTGGTAAAGAATCCACTTGCAGTGCAGGAGACCTGGGTTCGATCCCTGGGTTGGAAAGATCCCCTGGAGAAGGGAATAGCCACCCACTCCAGGATTCGGGCCTGGAGAATTCCAAGGACTGTGTAGTCCACGGGGTCGAAAAGAGTCAGACATGTCTGGGCCACTTTCACTTTCATGGGCGTCGTGAACAGGTTAGTGTCAAGCATGTTCATGTTAGTCTAAAATTGAGACCCGCTACACCAAGGAACTCGTTTGACTGCTTTTGTAAACCTTGCTTATGTTATTTGCTCATTTGCTAAGTCTTGTGTCCAACTCTGCAGCCCTGTGAACTGTAGCGGGGCAGGCTTCTCTGTCCTCTGCCGTCTCTGAGTTTGCGCCAATTCATGTCCATTGAGTTGGTGATGCTGTCTAACCATCTCATCCTCTGCCGCCCCCTCCTCCGTTTGCCTTCAGTCATTCCCGGTAACAGGGTCTTTCCCAGCGAGTCGGCTCTTCACATCAGGTGGCCGAAGTATTGGAGCTTCACCTTCCGTATCAGTCCTTCCAGTGAATATTTAGGATTGATTTCCTTTAGGATTGACTGGTTTGATCTCTTGCAGTCCAAGAGACTCTCAAGAGTCTTCTCCAGCCCCACAATTCAAAAGCATCCGTTCTTATCAACCTTCATTATGGTCCATCTCTCACATCCATGCATGACTACTGGAAAAACCGTAGCTTTGACTGTATGGATCTTTATTGGCCAAGTAATGTCTCTGCTTTTTTATCTGTTTTCTAGGTTTGTCATAGCTTTCCTCCCAAGGAGCCAAGTCTTTTAATTTCATGGCTGCTATCACTGTCCACAGTGATTTTGGAGCCCAAGAAAATAAAGTCTGTCCCTGCTTCCACTTTTTCCTCTTCTATTTGCCATGAAGTGATGGGACCAGATGCTGTGATCTTTGGCTTTTGAATGTTGAGTTTCAGTTCACCTTTTGCACGCTCCTCTTTGACCTTCATCAGGAGGCCCTTCCGCTCCTCTTTGCTTTTTGTCTTTAGAGTGGGATCATCTGCGCGTCTGTTGTTCAGTCCCTCTGTCGTGTGCACCTCTGTGACCCCATGGACTGCAGCACATCAGGCTTCCCGTCCTTCACCATTTCCCAGAGCGCTCTCAAACTCATATTGGTTGAGTCAGTGATGCCATCCAACCATCTCGTCCTCTGTCATCCCCTTCTCCTGCCTTCAGTCTTTCCCAGAAGCAGGATCTTTCCCAATGAGTCGGCTCTTCCCAACAGGTGGCCGAAGTATTTGGAGTTTGAGCTTCAGCATCAGTCCTTCCAGTGAATATTCAGGGTTGATTTCCTTTAGGATTGACTGGTTTGATCTTCTTGCAGTCCAAGGGACTCTCTAGAGTCTTCCCCAACACCACACACAGCTCAAAAGCATCAATTCTTTGGTGCGCAGCTTGCTTTATGGTCCAACTCTCACATCCATACATGACCACTGGGGAAACCATAGCTTTGACTGGATGGATCTTTGTTGGCAAAGTGATGTCTCTGCTTTTTGATAATGCTGTCTAGGTTGGTCATAGCTTTTCTTCCAAGGAGCATCTTTTAATTTTGTGGTTGCAGTCACCATCTGCAGTGATTTTGGAGCCCAAAAAACTAAACCTGCATATCTGAGGTTGATATTTCTCCCTGCAGTCTTGATTCCAGCGTGTTTTTCATCCAGCCTGGCATTTTGTATGATGTACTCTGCATGGAAGTTAAATAAGCAGGGTGACAACCTACAGCCTTGTCATACTCCTTTCCCACTTTTGAACCAGTGATTGGTTCTATGCCTGGTTCTAACTGTTGATTCTTGCCCTGCATGCCAGGTTCTTGGGAGACAGGTAAGGTAGTCTGGTATTCCCATGTCTTTGAGGATTTTCCACAGTCTGTGTGATCCACACAGTCAATTTAGTGTAGTCAGTGAAGCAGCAATAGATGTTTTCTAGAATCCTCTTGCTTTTTCTATGTTCCAACAAATGTTGGCACTTTGATCCCTGCCTCTTCAAAACCCAGCTTGTACATTTGGAAGTTCTCTGTTCACATATTTCTAAAGACTTGCTTGAAGGATTTTGAGCATTATCTTGCCAGCATGTAAAGTGATTGCATTTGTATGGTAGTTTGAACCTCCTTTGGCATTGCCCTTCTTTAGGACTGGAAGGATATATTGGGTTGGCTAAAAGGTTCATTTGCGTTTTCCATCAGATGGTATGGTAACACCAAACCTCTTGGCCAAGCCAGTACTATTAGAACTAGAGGGAGTGATGGGCCACACCCTGGCGGTAGGAAATAGAAAATTCTGGGGTCGTGATGTTCCTGCCACCAAAATGCTGCAAGGAATTAGGCCGTGGATTCTTGGAAATTCTGGAGAGTTGAGTGTTTATAGCATCCATATTAGAAATTATTTAGGATTTAAAGCTGTCAGAAGCTCAGGTTCTGAATGGTCACTTCACATCCTAGAATGAGTGTATGGGCATGTGAATGATGTCAAGTTCATAATTGATTTTCTTTGAAAATGCTGAGGTGCTACTGAAATAGCTACAAGAGTGGGCCGTTTGTCAGGGACAGTAGACTGTGGTATTGGGAAACAAGTGTCTGCACCAGAATAATATGGAAGTAAGATTATGAAATAATCCTGGATTTCATCACAAGTAAGAGTGACTCATTCAGTTCTCACTGTTCGGGAGAAAGATGACACAAAAGCAGCCCCAGCACTAAGGGACAGGCTCCAGCCTGAGATGCTGCGGGCGCCCCGGGGGCTGCCCAGGGATGCGGAGGAGTGCCAGTCGGCGCTTTGAAGGCAGACTGCTCACTAGCTGGGTAGTTGGGAATAACTTTACCAGTTCTGTTCAGAGGAACTTTTTATTATGGATATGTTAATATGTATTCCTGGGAATATGGGTTTCAAATACCTCTTGCCGGTTGTAGCTTTTCCTTTTATGTGGGGTTTCGGTGACCAAATGCTAAGTTCCAGTGGAACTATAGCTGTCAGCATCTTCCTTTATGGCTGTGTGTTTTGCATCTTGTGTAAGAAATCCTTCATTGTCCTTTGCAATACTCTCAAGATCTTGAGATCTTCTCCTCCTCTATTCTTAATGTTTTAAAGTATTGGTTTCCACATTTATATTTTTAGATATTTAATCCATTTGAAATATAATTCTGTTATATACTGAGAATTGTACTATTTTTCTCCTGAGGAGCTGGTTGTTTCAGCATTATCCATGGAATGGTCTGTATATTTCTCACTGATTACTAATGGCACATCTGTTACATACCCACATTCCCATATATACCTAACTCTGTTAAAGCCCTCTAGTTCTCCTTCGTCATCTGTACCTGTACAGATATCATGCATTCGCAATTTCCATCTCTTTAAGATCTGGCTAGGGGATGTAATCCCACCTAGCTCTTTCAAAATTGGTTTGGCATTTTGTGTGAATTTTAGAGTCAACTTGTCAGGTTATATGAAAAATCCTTATGGGGAATTTCTTCAGCATTCCTTTCACTTTTTATATTAAATTTGGGACATATTGCCATTTAAAAATTTTGTCTTCTGATATTTCATGAATGAAGTGTCTCCATTTGTGCAGGCCTTCTTTTATGTCTTTAAATGAAGTTTCATAATTTTTCCTGGAGAGATCTTATATATATATATATATTTTGTTAGATTTATTCTTAAGTACCTCATAGGTTTAGTTACTGTGAATGGTGTCTTTTTAACAGATGTTTCTACTTGCTTGCTTGTGAATAGAGTTGATGTTTTTTTTATCAGTTTTATATCGTGCAGCTAATCTGAATGCTCTTGGACTTTTTGTGTCTGCATTTTCTGCAGTCATGACACCTTTATTTTTCCTTTTCAGTCTTTATTCTGTTCATTTCTTTTTCTCGTTGCTCTGATGAGGCCTACAGCGTTGAGTGGAAGCAGTGATGGCAGGCATTTGTTTTTGCTTCTGACTTTAAAGAGAAATGCTGTTAACATTTCACTCTTGAGTAGGAAGTTTGCCCTGCCTTTTACTAAATACATTTTATCAAGTTAAAGAGCTCTCCTTCTATTCATCATTTCAGAAAGGTTTTGGGTTGTATTTTTATCCTGTCCTTTTTTGGTAGTTATTGAGATAATCATATAACTTAAATCTATTACTATGATAAATTAGTTTAAAATGAGAGAAATTGTTTATTGGTAAGATAAATCCCCCTGAGTCCAAAATACATGTAAAGAATACCCTGCAGTCCTTCCGTTTGCTTCCTTGGACAGTTCAGCCCTTGGCGAGCAAAGCAGGTGTCTGTGGTGGGAGCAGGGTGTCGCACCGGCCCTGGGGAGCCTCGCAGCCGGGCTGGGTGAGGGGCAGCTCTGCGGGGCAGGAGTCGCAGCCCAGTTGGGGCGAGGAGGACCCCGCGGGGAGTTTGCAGGGGCGGCTGCATGTGGGGTGAGAGCTCAGGTGAGAGGAGTGCAGGTGGGGAGGGGCAGAGCAGCCTGGCTTGGGGCTTCGGGGGGGGGGGGCATTCCACAGAGGGGCAGCCTGGCAGGGGTGTCCGTGCCCCAGCAGAGGGAGAAGGAAGGACTGCCTGCATACATAGCCAGCTGCAGCAGGCGGAGCCCAAGCCCTGACGAGGGCAGCCCTGACTTAATCAGGTGACCGGCATAAACACCATCCGTAATGGGGCAAGCTGAAATCACGTGTTGCTTGATAGGATCCAGTGGGCAGAAATCATCCTGCTTCTGTGATATTTCTGCCAAAATGTGTAACATGGGTATAATTATGAGAAAACACGGAGTCCGACTGGACAGCTTTTCTACAAGAATAACTGGTGTCTAATCTTTGATAGTGTAAGAGTCCTAAGGGAGTCTTAAGGCTCCACTTAGGACTTGGAGATCGCAGGGAGCATGCCAGCCGAGTGCAGAGCGTGGCTCTGAGCTGTGTCCTCTCCCGCCCAGGATGACGTTGGAATACTTGGCACACGTGAGTGGCGTCTGAGAGTTCAGTGGCAGTAGTGCACTACTGTTTATTTCCTGACCCTCCTGGGCTGTCTCTGATCATCCTCGTTTGCAGGAAATTCACGTTAAATATTCGAAAGCTGTGGCGCGCCAGGTTGGCAACTTACTCCCAAATAGTTCTGGAGAAAACTGTGTTTTCTGCTCTGTTCTCAACTTTCTATAACTTTGTGACTGTTTCAGTTTTGTTTTTGTTATTGTTTTTTTTTTTTTTTTTAATTTCTGAGAGTTTATTGCAGGATTTGGTTGGGTAATATTTCGGATTTTAAAATCTGCTTACTAAGTGAGATTGGGTCTGTGATTTTCCTTTCTCATATTATGTTTATTCAGTTTTTAAATTTGTATCCTCAAACAAGATTTTGGGGAATTTTATTCCCTCCCTTTCTCCTTTTCTTTCTTCCAAAGATTTCTTTAATAGACAATCTGTTTCCTAAAGGATCAGTTCCTGGATTTTCCTATAGAAAACCCACTTGATTCTTTTTTAAAAAATGGATTCAGTTTCTTTGGTGAGTAAAGGACTTTATTCTTGAGATACTTTTAGTGACTTTTTCTAAAACACTTCCCATTTCATTCATATCTTTAAGCTGTTTCATTAAAAAACAAATAGTTAAAAAAAGATTTTTAAAGCTGTTTCAAATGAGGAATAACAGTGTATTGAGATTAAAAAAAAAAAACCTGTATTCTGTAGTTTTGGTCCCTTTCTCATTCCTAAGTCTGTTTGTACTTTCTCTTTTTTTCTTGATTATTTTTGCCTGAGGATTTTTTTTTTTTAAAGTCTTTTCAGATGACCAGTGTTTGGTTTTATTGATCTTCTCTTGTATTTTTATTTTCTATTTCTTATCCATCTGCTCTTATTATTACTTTAAAATTTTTTGTTTTCTTTGAATTTATTCTCTTTGTTTAACTACTTAGCTGTTTTGACAAAATTCTGTGCAATAACCACAAAACCCTGGTCACCTCTGATAGTAAGTATGTATTACTCATTTATCTGAAGTCAGAACAGGGTTAACAGGTTTAAGGTTGACTGGATGTCAACTGATAAGAGGCTGGTCTCAAAGCAACAGGGATGACATCTCATCTTCCTGGAAACAGCAGCCTAATTTAGACACAGCTCCTTTTGATGGTAGAAGCAGACGAAGGAGCAAGATTCTTAAAGTCAGATAACCTACTACCACTTCTGCCGCATTCTGTCAAAGCAAGACACGTGGGTTAGGAGAATATTCTCTGCCATTCTGAGAAAAGTATTCCAAAGTCATGTGAAAAAGTGTGGATACAAAGAGTGAGGAATTCAGTCTGTCACTTGCCACCCCCAATATTTTGCTTTTCCAAGCTTTTTATTATAGAAGAAGTACAAAGACAGTACACTGAATACGCAGTGTTAGCATTTTGCTATATGTATTTTGTCTCATGCTCTAATTCTCTTTTCTTCCCTTGAATTCTTTAGAGTTAGGCATCATGACATTGCCCCCTTGTGTTTATCTCTTAAATCCAAAAAATGCAGTCGTCACACTCAGAAAATTTAATACTGACACAATAATAATGTCTGATTACAATATATGTTCAGATTTCTCTGTCTCAATAATATTCTCTGAGTTTTCATTTGTTCTTTTTCTAATGCAGCCAGTTTAGCTTTATCCCAACGTAAGTATTACTGCCAATCACTTTGCTGTGCAAAATTGTACAACAAGAATCCCAAGGCTTTTGGGGGAAAATGGAACATCATCATTGTCAGCCACAGTCTTGTAAGAACCACAGCACAGTTTTACATCTAGTTCGCGGTTAAGACAGACATGACTTGGATGAACACGTTGCCTTGTTCATGAAGAGACCTGTACTTTTAGGAGTGGGTGTCAGAAGGGTTGCAGTTTGTGAGTTAAGGTGAGGTGGTGGAAAGAGAATTCTCTGAAAATGGACAGAAAGTTGAAACCGTGTGTGGATAGACATGGCCCATCACACACCTGGTGAACTGACATAGCTGGTGCATGTCTGAGTTGTGTGCACTTTCTGTTTTCCTACACAGCTTAGTTCAGCCGCACTTTTCTAGTTTCACCTAATGTTTCTCACTAAAAAAATCACACATAAGCAAATAGAAGTTTAATGTTTTGCTCATGCTGTGTTGGAACAAATTTACATGTTTTTTTTAAGTTATAGCACAACTTAAAGTACAAACATATGCATCTATAAATTTCCCTCTTAAGATTGCTTTAGCTGCATCCTACAGATTTTTATATATTTTGGCTATAATTCAGATCTGAGTATTCTCTGACTTCTGTTGTGATTTCTTTCACCCGTGATTTAGAAATTCACACAAGGGAGGGAGGGATAGATGTGGAATTTGGGATTGACATGTACACTCCTACATTTAAAATAGATAGCCAACCGGGACAGCGCGAGGAGCTCCTTCCGTGTTCCGTGATAACCTGAGTGGAGGGGAGTTTGAAGAAAGAGTAGGCGACACGTGTAGCTGAATCAGACGCGTGTGGCTGAGTCTCTTTACTGTGCACCTGAGACTTCGCCCAGTGGTGTTACTCGACTGCACTCCAAGATAAAATAAAATTCTTTTAAGAAACTGTGCTTAAAATTTTCAAGTTTGTAGTTTTCTTTGTAGGTAGGTGTACCTCATTAATATTTTCTAGCTTTATGGCTTTGTGTTCAAAGAATGTGAAATGTATATTCTTTGTTATTATTGTGACTGTGGCCTAGTGTGGAGTCAGTTTTTGTAAATGTTTTGCATTTTTAAAGAATGTGCATTCTCTTAATTGCCGAGTACAGGTTAATAGACTTAAATTACCTTATTTCCTAGCTGAATATTCTATGTTTACCTCACTAGTTCAATCCAGACTCTCCCTCAGTTGTACAAATCTCCTCTCAGCTTATTCAAGTGCGTTAGGTAGTCTGTTAAGTTCATCTTGAGGAAATTTGTCCTAGAGTCATCTGACGTGTGGTAGTTATTTTTCAGGCCCATTGTCTTCTTGGGATGTTTCTTCTTTACCTCTCTCCTGTTTCCCTATTTCTAGATATCATTTTCATTCCTTCCTTGGTTTATCTCCCCTCATTTTGATGAAACTGTCTCTTCAGTAGCATTGTGGAAAAAATATGCCTACACGTTTAACTTTTTGAAAACTTTCATGTCTGAAAATGACTTTTCTGTCTTAATAGCTGTGGTAGTTGGGCGGACGTGATTCCCCGTCAGTTTTTCATGGAGTGCCTCATTTTCCTTTGGCTCCAGTGTTGCTGCTGAGAGGTCTGCTCTGCCGCTAGTCTTGTCTGAAGCTTGTTGTGATCTTCTCTGTCCTTGAGGGCCAGAATTTTATGAACGGTGCCTTGATACAGGTCTAATTTAAGTGATTGTGCTGTGCACTCAGTGGGTCTTTCAATTCTTAGAATTTGTGTCCTTAGATTCTAGGAAATTAACTCGAATTAGTTCTTTGATTTCCCCTCCATTTTTCTGTTCTAACTTCTGGAATTCCTGTTGTTGATTTTGAGATCTCTAGCACTCTTCTTTAGATCTTATCTTTTCTTTCCTGTGCCTTTCAATTTATCTTCCAACTCTTTGATTGAGGTTTTCATTTCTGCTATTATATTTTCAATTTAAATCTTTTTTCTGTAAATATCCCTTTATGATGTGATATTTTTATTCGTAGGTCTGATACATTCTCTGACCCCAAGATGCTGCTGGTGGTTTCTTGGAATCCTCTCTTCTGGTGTACTCCAGGTTTCCTTTCATACTAGTTTGTCGTGGCTCCCGCGCTTTAAAGGGGGGTGTGCGTGTGAGCGCTCAGTCACGTCCATGTCTGCAGCAAGCTCCTCTGTCCATGGGGTTTTCTAGGCAGGAGTACTGGAGTGGGTTGCCATCTCCTTTCCCAGGAACCTTCCTGACCAGGGAAAATGGCGCTGGCAGCCGGATTCTTTCCACTGAGTCAGCTGGGAAGCCCCCTTTAAAGGCGTACCATCAACAAACCCACGGAGAACGCCAAGCCCATGCGTGGGGTTTGTTGTGACCTTCACCATAAGGGGATTCAGCTGTTTTCTTTTCATGGTGGAAGACTTTGTTTCAGAATCTTTGGGTCTTTTCTCTTGAATTTCCTGAGAATGACTCATCTAAGGAGATTTTAGTAATTATGAGGAGAAAGGAACTCAAGAAGGGAAGTTGTCTCTATAGTCAGTATTTGGAAAACTCAGCAGTGGCCAGAGAACTAGAAAAGGTCAGTTTTCATCCCAATCCCAAAGAAGAGCAATGCCAAAGAATGCTTAAACTGCCACACAATTGCACTCATCTCACACGCTAGTAAAGTAATGCTCAAAATTCTCCAAGCCAGGCTTCAACAGTACGTGAACTTCCAGATGTTCAAGCTGGTTTTAGAAAAGGCAGAGGAACCAAAGATCAAATTGCCAACATCCATTGGATTATTGAAAAAGCAAGAGAGTTCCAGAAAAACATCTGTTTCTGCTTCATTGACTGTGCCAAAGCCTTAGACTCTGTCGATCACAACAAACTGTGGAAAATTCTGAAAGAGATGGGAATACCAGACCACCTGACCTGCCTCTTGAGAAACCTGTGTGCAGGCCAGGAAGCAACAGTTGGAGCTGAACATGGACCAACAGACTGGGTCCAAATCGGGAAAGGAGTACGTCAGTGCTGTATGTTGTCACCCTGCTTATTTAACTTAAATGCAGAGTACATCATGAGAAACGCTGGGCTGGATGAAGCACAAGCTGGAATCAAGATTGCCAGGAGAAATATCTGCAGATGACATCACCCTTATGGCAGAAAGTGAAGAACTAAAGAGCCTCTTGATGAAAGTGAAAGAGGAGAGTGAAAAAGTTGGTTTAAAACTCAACATTCAGAAAACTAAGATCATGGCATCCGGTCCCATCACTTCATGGCAAATAGATGGGGGGACAGTGGAAACCATGACAGGCTTTATCTTTTTGAGCTCCTAAATCACTGCAGATGGTGACTGCAGCCATGAAATTAAAAGACGCTTACTCCTTGGAAGAAAAGTTATGACCAACCTAGACAGCCTATTTTAATAGGAGAGACATTACTTTTTAAAACAGAGACATTACTTTGCCAACAACGGTCTATCTAGTCAAAGCAATGGTTTTTCCAGTAGTCATGTATGGATATGAGAGTTGGACTATAAAGAAAGCTGAGTGTGGAAGAATTGATGCTTTTGAACTGTGGTGTTGGAGAAGACTCTTGAGAGTCCCCTGGGCTGCAAGGAGATCCAACTAGTCCATCCTAAAAGAGATCAGTCCTGAATATTCATTGGAAGGACTGATGCTGAAGCTGAAACTCCAAATACTTTGGCCACCTGATGAGAAGAGCTGACTCATTTGAAAAGACCCTGATGCTGGGAAAGATTGAAGGCAGGAGGAGAAGGGGTCGACAGAGGATGAGATGGTTGGATGGCATCACCGACTCAACGGACGAGTTTGAGCATGCTCAGGGAGTTGGTGATGGACAGGGAAGCCTGGCGAGCTGCGGTCCGTGGGGTTACAAAGAGTCGGACACGACTGAAGGACTGAGCGACTGAACTGAACTGAACGCTCCCCTCATGTCATGCAGGTATCTTTTTCTCTACTTCTCTCCAGAATAAACTGCTGGCGACTGTGGTGGTGCCCAGCTTGGGTCACCTGATGGTGGAGAGGGATGCAGAAATCAGCGGGGCCAGCTGCCTGCACGGCCCTGGCATTCTGTCTCACGTTTGCCCCGTCGCCAGAAGCACCAGATGCTCCGGTTCTTGAGCCCTTTGGTGATTCCGAAGGATTAGCTCTTTACCTAAACCCTACTTACTTAGGAGTCATTTTTCTCAGAGTTTGAATCTTCCATATGCTTTCCAATGTTTAAAATTTTGTTTATCTTTCCCCTACTCCTGTTTTCTTAGTCCTTGTAAGTTTATGTTACTTAAAAAAAATTACTCTTGGTTTAGTGAGATTTGAAGGGAGCAGAGTACAAATTGTATGTGTCTAGATCCACCATTTTCACACAAAACCTTAAAGTAACATTTAGCAAGTTTGAAATTCTGAAAGAGTATCACCCACACTCAGACTCAGTGGGTACAAAAAAATGAAAAACCTGTTATTTCTTTCACTTTTGTCCAGTGGAGTTTTTCTGGAGGTTACATGATGTGTGATATTGCAGCAAATTAAATGCAGAGATAGACACGAGAATCCTCCTCTTTTCTATTAAGTCAGACATTGAAGAGATTTGAAAAATGTAAAAAATGCCACTCTTCTAATTTTTTGAAAAAAAATTTTCATGAAAAATACCGTATTGATAGTAATATAGGATGAGTTTCTTGTTAATTTAAATCCATTTATAGGTATATAATTAAACACCTTAGTTTTCATGTCTAATTCTCACATCGTAAAAATCAGTAGTTACAGCCTTCATAAACAAGCACTTTGGATTTCTCAGTAGTTTTTAAGAAAGTAAACGGTTTTGAGGTCAAAACTTTTGAAAACATGCACTCTAGGGAAGCGTGGATGTGCGCTGAAGTTGGACCGCGCGTGTGGCGGTGTGGGCGCGTCCCGCACCCCGTGCTGCCTTCACGAGGGACGTAGTGTGACTCGGCCCTCCTGCTCGTTAGGCTGAGCGCGTCTGCGGTCTCCTTCCTCCTAATGATCACGAGAGGAACTGAAGCAAGCTTCTGGAAATTACAGTCTATACTGGCTTTATCCCTGTAGATATTTCAGTCTCTGCTGACTTAGAGAATAATAAACCAGCTTAGCCAAAATATTAAATGTGCATTTTGTTCCCAAGGGAACAATATTGGTTATCAGGGAGTAAAAAGAATTTTAGATATTATAATAGTCTGTGGTCCCTAAACAGATACAGTACATTTGTGGTATTACAGTTTCATTGGGGTTGGGGGCCAGTTAGGAAAAAAAGTCAAGTCTCCGTAGGAGCAGATGAGAATGAAAAAGAGGTTGAGAAACACTGTTTTAGAGATGCTGCTGGAATGTGACCCTTGAATGTTTCTTTTGCTTGTATTTCTTTCTCAGATCCCAGGCCTACTACCTCATACACACTGCAGAATTGAGGTGATGACACAGTTGGCTTGTGGGAACCCAATAGGTCCTTCAAGAGGGAGACAGCGAGGCGAGGATTCCAGCAGCCAGCGAGCTGGTGCCTCAGCTTCAACCAGCTGTTGCAGTGCTGGAATGTGAACCCAGGGTTTCCAAGCTGTCCAAATTAGAAAAGGTTAGAAATCCAGATTCTCTGTAAACTTATGATTTCTAAAAGTTAGAAACTAAAATAATTTTTAAACAATATGCCCATCAGTCAGAACCTCTGTGAATCACCAGTTGAGGGGCTCCCCCCGCAGTCCCCACTGGTGTACTGCTCTCTTTTGGCATGATGGAGTGTGTCTCCTAAGTATGACTCCTGTATTTATTGCATTCTAAACTCAGGGCCATTTTGCTCCTGCTTGAGTAACTTCAGTGATAGATCCACCTGTCCCAGGAGGCCAACCTGTTCAATTTGTGGTTAACTCTGTTGCATGGTCAGTCTGATAGGAAGCAGAGATTTATCTTAAAACTTTAACCTAGTGGTCTTGGTTTATCCTCAAACCACAAAGAATAAAACTCTTGTTTTGTGTGACACATCTTCAGATTTCTTACTTTGGCTCTGAATCAGTACTTTATTTTTCTAGAAATGTAGAGCATAGTATTTGAGAATTCAGGCTCTGAAGTCAGACTATTAAGGTTTGAATCTCCTCTCTCTTTCTAGCTCAGTGATCTTAGGACCTATTTATTTTGTACCTTTGTCCATTTTAATATCAGCATATGACTGTAATTTATCTAATTTGTAATAGGTATTATATGTAAGACTTGAAGAACCGTGTCTGGTATGTAGTGAATATTTAGTAAGTGTTGTTTACTGTCCACATTAAGCCTCTGATCCTTAGTTCCATCCGTCATTCTTGAAGCTGTGCTGCACTTAGTCGCTCAGTCTTGTCTGACTCTTTGCAACCCCGTGGGCTGTAGCCCCCCCAGGCTCCTCTGTCCTTGGGGATTCTCCACGCAAGAACACTGGAGTAGACTGCCATGCCCTCCTCTGGGGGGTCTTCCCAGCCCAGGGATCAAACCCAGGTCTCCCACATTGCAGGTGGATCTTTACTGTCTGAGCCACCAACGAAGCCATTTTTCATAGACCACAGGTTTAAATTTGCTTACTAAACTTATAGTTTACTCATTAATGGAAGCAGTCTATGCCTAGTAGGAAGACTTACAGATTTCTTTTCCTATCTCTTCTATACTATCTCCTCCCATATGCCTCTCCAAATCAGTTCACGATGACTTTTATCTTTGTCCATTTCTGTATGTATATGTAAATATGAAAGCATCACACACAGACACACAGACTTACTCATTCTTGAACACAAGATCATTGGAGGGACAACCAAAGTGTGAGGCTTAGGCCCTCCTTACTTTCTAATAGAACCCTGATTTTACTCACACGTTTTTATTTTAAAATAGGAACCTTGGAGAGTGCCGTTTGATTGGTTTAAAAGTCAACCATGGAGTTCTTTATACTGTGTGGGTTTTTTTTTTAACTTTATTTTGTGTTGGAGGATAGCAGATTAACAATGTTGTGATAGTGTCAGGGGGGCAGCAGAGGGACTCAGTCCTACACATACATGTGTCCATTTTCTCTGAATGGTTGTGTGATTTTTGGCATAGGCAGGTGATGAAATTCTGGTCATTGAGACTAGAGGAAAAATTTACTGACAGAATGGGCTTGTGGTTTCTGGGAAAGGTTTCTTTGTTCCTTGAAAAGAGGCACATGAAGTGGTGGTCTCATCTTCTGGTTATTGCTGGGACCTCGGGATTGGGTGGGAGCACCACCTGAGGATGCAGAGTAAGGGCAGAGGTGGGTCCTTGGACCGATCAGCCCGGCAGCCTGTCCTCCCTCTTAGAGTCTCGCTGCGTGGGGAGTAAGGGCAGAGGTGGGTCCTTGGACTGATGATAATCAGCCCGGCAGCCTGTCCTCCCTCTTAGCGTCTCGCTGCGTGGGGAGTGAGGGCAGAGGTGGTTCCTTGGACTGGTCATGATCAGCCTGGCAGCCTGTCCTCCCTCTTAGTGTCTCGCTGCGTGGGGAGTAAGGGCAGAGGTGGGTCCTTGGACTGATGATAATCAGCCCGGCAGCCTGTCCTCCCTCGTAGAGTCTCGTGCGTGGGGAGTGAGGGCAGAGGTGGGTCCTTGGACTGAGTCCTCCCTCTCAGAGTCTCGCTGCGTGGAGAGCCTTTCCTACTGACTCTGCTGCCCTGAGTGGAGTCTCCTTACTTTAGCCCGAAATATGCCCGGCAGCTTGGATGAACCGTCCATAGCCTCATAAAGTTAGGAGGGAAGATTGAGATAATAAGGCAATCTACAGATGTACGGTTCTGTGACATTGCCACAAACAGTATGTAGTGGACACAATGTCTCATAGAGAGTGAGGCTACCTGGCCCTGCTAATTACTGATTCAGTTAATATTCGAATTGCAGGTCACTCAGCTTCATAAAACAAAATTAAGTGATCTTTAAGATCTGTTCTGATTCTGCATAAAGAATATGAGTGATTATTCTGAAATTCCTGCCTGAAATGAAAGCTTTTGTATAGATTAAGGCAGTAGATACAAATAACTTTTTTAGTTGAAGAAAGCATAGTTTTTAGCCAGTCATGTTGGGAATGCTTCCAGCTCCATGGTGGTCCTGCTAATTTTAGGGTCTTGAGAAACAGGGGAATCTCTGCTACCAATCTGTACACTAACCAGTTTGCATATCAACTCGTAGCTTTGTAAAAATAGATATTTGTTTCTTAGCCCAGCTTTGAAACTTATTCCCTTGTAAGTCATCAGAACAAGCATGTCATTAGTTTTTTTTTTTCATACCATCTCATCATCTGCTGTGATCTTTTTCTTCTACCCTTTCCCCAATTATTAATACACTTAGTCCCAGATCATTAAGCAGCCACCTAAGAGCTCGGCTTTTCACCAGAATCTGCTCTCTCCCTCTTTCTTCATCTATAAATGAGGTGAAAGTATATAATTTTTAACGTGCTTTATGGTTCTATGATTTGTCAGTTATTTTTCTCATCAATTCAGACCTTGTTATACCTAAAATAACTCATCTTTGGTTATAACTAAAGTTAAGAAATTTTTCACCTGAGGACAGTAGAACTCAGTTATGTAAAGGAAAAAAGGTATATAAGTACCCTGTGCAGAGCCAGATATATCAAGAAATGTAGAGCCTGGGTAAAATGTAAATATATATACACACATGTAGATATATGTAATTTTTTAAGGGTTTTTTTGGAAGGGGATTGATTGGGAGACAAGAAAAGGAAGAAACTTATAATTTCAAAATTTATAAGAAGTCAGTATATTATTTTCTTTTCCAGGAAAAGTTAAAACTATTACAAGATTGATTTATTACTGCAAGAGAATTAGTAGGGGAAACCTAAGTGTTTGATCAAATCCATATTAACATTTGCCAGGCATGAAATTCCCTAGACATCTAAACTTCTTTTTCTAGAAAAAGGAAAATAATATTTAATGATCTTCAGTAGAGAGACAGGTGCTAGGTGAAGTAAGAATTATTTGGATCAGTTCAGTTCAGTCACTCAGTTGTGTCCGACTCTTTGCGACCCATGGACTGCAGCACTCCCGGCCTCCCTGTCCATCACCAACTCTTGGAGATTACTCAAACTCATGTCCATTGAGTCGGTGATGCCATCCAACCATCTTATCTTCCTGTCATCCCCTTCTCCTCCCGCCTTCAATCTTTCCCAGCATCAGGGTCTTTTCAGATGAGTTAGTTCTTCGCATCAGGTGGCCAAAGTATTGGAGTCTTCAGTGTCGGTCTTCCAATGAATCAGTCCTTGCAGTGAATATTGAGGGTTGATTTCCTTTAGGATGGACTGGTTGGATCTCCTTGCAGTCCAAGGGACTCTCAAGAATCTTCTCCAACACCACAGTTCAAAAGCATCTATTCTTCTTTATATTCCAACTCTTATATCCATACATGACTACTGGAAAAACCATAGCTTTGACTAGATGAAACTTTGTTGGCAAAGTAATGTCTCTGCTTTTTAATAGGCTGTCTAGGTTGGTCATAACTTTTCTTCCAAGGAGCAAGCATCTTTTAATTTCATGGCTGCAGTCACCATCTGCAGTGATTTTGGAGCCCCCAGAAATAGTCTGTCCCCATTGTTTCCCCATCTATGTGCCATGAAGTGATGGGACCAGATGCCGTGATCTTAGTTTTCTGAATGTTGTTTTAAGCCAACTTTTTCACTCTCCTCTTTCACTTTCATCAAGAGGTTTTTTAGTTCTTCTTCACTTTCTGCCATAAGGGTGGTGTCATCTGCATATCTGAGGTTATTGATATTTCTCCCGGCAATCTTGATTCCAGCTCGTGCTTCCTCTAGCCCAGCATTTCTCACGATGTACTCTGCATATAAGTTAAATAAGCAAGGTGACAATATACAGCCTTGACGTACTCCTTTTCCTATTTGGAACCAGTCTGTTGTTCCATGTCCAGTTCTAACTGTTGCTTCTTGAAGTGCATACAGATTTCTCAAGAGGCAGGTCAGGTGATCTGGTATTCCCATCTCTTTCAGAATTTTCCACAGAATCTATTTGTTTACTTCCACTGTATGATCATAAGGGATTTTATTTAGGTCATACCTGAGTGGTCTTAGTGGTTTTCCCTATTTTCTTCAATTTCAGTCTGAATTTTGCAATAAGGAGTTCATGATCTGAGCCACTGTCAACTCCCCATCTTGTTTTTACTGACTGTAGAGAGCTTCTCCATCTTTGGCTGCAAAGCATGTAATCAATCTGATTTCAATACTGAGCGCCTGGTTATGTCCATGTGTAGAATCGTCTGTTGTATTATTGCAAGAGCATGTTTGCTATGACCCGTGCGTACTCTTGGCAACCTGTCAGCCTTTGCCCCGCTTCACTTTGTACCCCAGGCCAGATTTACCTGTCGCTCCAGGCATCTCTTGCCGTCCTACTCTTCATTTCAGGCCCCTGTAGTAAAAAGGACATCTTTTTGGAGTGATAGTTCTAGAAGATTGTAGGTCTTCGTAGAACTGTTCAACTTCAGCATCACTGGCAGGGGTATAGACTTGGATTACTGTGATTCTGAATGTTTTGCCTTGGAAACAAACAGAGATCATTCTCTTGTTTTTGAGATTGCATCCAAGTACTGCATTTCAGACTCCTGTTGACTGTGATCACTGCTCCATTTCTTCTAAGGAATTCTTGCCCACAGTTGTAGATATAATGGTCAACTGAGTTAAATTCTCCCATTCCAGTACATTTTAGTTCACCCGATTCCTAAAATGTCAGTGTTCACTATTGCCATCTCCTGTTTGACCACTTCTAGTTTGCCTTTATTCATGGACCTAACATTCCTGGTTCCTATGCAGTATTGCTCTTTAGAGCATCAGACTTTACTTCTATCACCAGTCACACCCACAGCTGGGTGTTGTTTTTGCTTTGGCTCCGTCTCTTCATTTTTTTCTGGAGTTATTTCTCCACTGGTCTCCAGTAGCATATTGGGCACCTACTGACCTGGGGAGTTCATCTTTTCAGTGTGCTATCTTTTTGCCTTTTCATACTGTTAATGCTTGATGTTACAGTTTCAAAAACCTTGAAGGTGTGAGTGGAGTCATCCTGCATCATATCATCATATCATAAAATAACCAAAGTGAAGTGTTAGACACTCAGTTGTGTCAGACTCTTTGTGACCTGGAGACTGTAGCCTGCCAGGCTCCTCTGTCCATGGAATTTCCCAGCAAGAATACTGGAGTGGGTAGCCATTCCCTTCTCCAGGGGGTCTTCCCAACCCAGGGATTGAACCTGGGTTTCTTATGTCTCCTGCATAACCAAGGAAAACACTAAAACCAACCATGACAACATTTGCACATTTAACATTTTTTAGACACAGAACATCATGCTAAGTTTTATTCCTAGAAGTAGAGGGATAATCACAAGACAATTCCAGAATGTAGATTTTTCCATTCAGTTGGTAGGTTTTGTTTTGATTTTTCCAAGTCCTATTGAGAGATTTGTACTGACAACTTTATAAACACGTGGCATTTTTTCCAGTACCACTTCTCAAACTCTCTAACGCCAAATAGGTGTCCTCCAATTCAGTTCAGTTAAGTCGTACTCCACAGGTAAAGGACTCAGTCCCACAGACTGCTCTTGTTTCACATGCCAGTTCCAAGTACTAGGCCTTCAAGTAATTTGTGCTTCTGTCCAATTTGGAGAGGGTCTGGGTTTAGGAATATATGACTACTCAGAAAAATTAGTTGTTACTGTGTTGCTGTTTAATTTACCAGTTTACCTTTTCTATTCCTCATTCTCTCTGATTGCTTACTACATCTAGTAGTTATATGGTTGTAGAAAGGACAAGGTAATAAGTGTTTTCTTTTGAGTGTTTGATAGTAAAATATAATCCTGTCCTTCCTACTTTGCTCCTTGCACATTTTTAAAAAGCTTCCTCTGTATGCCAGAGGGTACAAGCAAGACCTCGTGGAGTATTCCTTCAAGATGCCCTCTTTTCTAGGAAATAGCACCTAATTTGCCATGTGTTGATGAGTCTTAAACCTTGAAGTGTGAGAAGGACTAATTGTGGTCGTCTTCTATATTACAAAAACATTTAATTAGAGTTCTACTTCATTTAGCATAATTGTAGAACCTTTTAGATAGTTTTTAGTAAGTAACAATTTCAATAGCTGTAGAACAAGTGGGTGTCTAATTACTGCTGCCAGTTTCTTCCATTTCTTACTACTGTAGGATAAGCCGTATTTTGTTTTTCCTTTTAATAATTTTGATGAGGTAAAATAGTTGAACTCTTTACTTCATTAAGGAATGAAGAGTGTTCTTTATTTTAAAAAATACGCACTTTATTATAAAAATTTCTTGAACTTATAATCATTCTTAAAATCTTTAATAGTGATTTTGTGTATGCTGAACATCTTTAGATTGATTTTTTTAATGATTAAACTTGTCATAAAGCAGTAGTATGCAAATAATACTACTTTTTATAACTGAAAATACTTCATGTCTTTTCTGGCCATAATGTGATTCATTTATTGTTAGATTTTGAGTTTTATGTTCCTTGTATGAAAAATAGAAAACAAATATTTGAAATTCTTCACTGCATGCCTGCTCAAATATAACTTGCCCACACATCTTCTTTTTAAAATAACTTTTAAATCTCAGAAATTTGGGGGTGAAAGATGGCGTTTTGACTCAGAAAGATAGAAGAGAACGCTTGCACTATTTAAAACCAGACTTCATGAAATGATGCTATTTTTGGATGAATTAACTATTATTTTCTCCTACAAAGAGCTGCTGGATTGTGGCTTTATTATTTTTAACATTTTAATCTGTATGAACTGCTTTTTGTTTTTATAAAATAAGGTTATTTTTCAAAATTTGCTAGGGAGGAAAGAAAAACAGTTGATTTGTCAATCTGTATTTTGATTTACATTGAATACTTTTTATTCTTCCTTCCAAACAGACACTCCTTGAATATGCAGAGAAGTGGAAAACTTCAGAAGACCCTTTACCTTTATTGGAGGTATACACAGTGGCTATCCAAAGTTACGTGAAAGCCCGACCTTATCTTACCTCTGAATGTGAAAATGTAGCTTTGGTTCTGGAACGCTTGGCATTGTAAGTAAACTTTTGAGTAAATAAAAAACTTAGATTAAGCTTTTTGTTTTAACTCTGCATCTCAGGTCTTATGATAGTTTAATTTTAAATAGTTATGGAGAGTCTACTGATAATATTAGAATTATTTATCTTATTTTACTTTAAATTTTAATAACTATTTGTATCCTTACAACTTTTTGTTTTTTTAGAAGCTGTGTTGAACTTTTGCTGTGTCTGCCTGTTGAATTATCTGATAAGCAGTGGGAGCAATTTCAGACACTGGTGCAGGTGAGAATATTTACCTACTAGATTTAACATAGGTATATTTTATGGCAGTTTTCTTTATTCTGAATAAATTATGTTTAAAATGTAAAAGATTTAAGTGATGACAAACATTAATTTCTGTTCTTATTAACAGTGATGACTTGCACCTAGTCAATACTCAAGATGTTTATTAAATGAATATATACACTTAAGTAGATTGAGTGAATATTGCACAGTTCTTCAAGATCAAATAATTAGAACTTTGCCACGGCAGTAAGAGAACACAAAAGAAAATGCCCTCATTTGTGTTTAGAAACAGTTTTAAAAAAAGAAGAAGAAGAAGCAGTTTAATTGCTGAAAATTGTGGTGTGCTTTATAAGAATTTAACATACCTCATTTAATCCTTATGAAAACTTTGTGGGGGTAGGTTATATTTTTTCCCATTTTAAAGGTGAGGAAACTGAGGCTCAGTTCTACAGTATTTATTGGCCCATACTTTCACAGCTAATATCAGAGTAGTAATTTGAACCAAGATTCTTTATTCCATAGCCCAGACTTTCTCCTGTATCTGAAAACACATGCTTTATCTCTTTTACTTAGTGCTGTGATTCTGCTTATAAAAGTACTACATAGTTTAGCTCTTAGTTGTTTTGGAGTATTTCAAGAATATTAAATTTTGTTTAAGCACTAGATTGTGCTGGATATATTATAGCTTCAAGTAAATTTTGATTAATTGGTTAGTTTAAAAGAATTTTCCTGCCAGCTAATCTCAGAAAGTATAGTTGTCTCTCTATTCCTCTATCCAGAGTTCTTAAAATACCTTTTGGCCTTATGTTTTTGCATAGAAGAAATATTAAAAGTAGATTAGTCTCAGATTTTAGAAGCATGTGAAATAAACTATAGTTAGGCAGAAAAGTCAACTTTTCTATTTTAATATTAAACATTAAAATTGATGTCGAGTGCAAAATTCTCAAAAGAATAGGATTCATGCCTTCACACCACAGGGTTTCACTTAGTGCTTTACACACAGTAGATGCTTGATAGCTGTTGAAAGTGTCTTGTCCTCTTTGTCACATTGCAGCTAACTTTTTGATCACGCACTTTCTACTGCAGCATATCAATAACTTGTGTCTCAGGGTTTTTTTCCCTGCAAGTGGTTATTTTTAGGTAAATGATTGTTTCAGAACTATTTTCATAGTTTGGTACTCACATACACTCTACCACAGAATTAATTAAGTAGATAATATAATTAATTAATTATATTTATATTGCAAATATAATACTGAATTCCTCATACTAATTTTGTTTGTCAGCATAAGGTAAACTTGGAAACTTTCCTTTTGAAATAGCACTACTTGATACTTTCTCATGTGTGTTAATGAGAAGGAAATAATTAAATCCCAGTATGGTAGCTTTTGGCATTTGCTCAAAAAAAAAAAAAATCTTAAGGCACTTGAACTTGTTTCAGTGAGAGTTTTATGGTTTTGAGGAATAGATTTTTAATACAAACATAGCATGAGCTTTAAGAGTTTCCATGACACTTTGCTTTCATTTCAGAGCTTCTTCAGGCTTATTTTATACCGGCTTAACTACATTTATTTTATTTTGCCTGTGTTTTAACCAAACATTTGTCTACCGCACTAGAGGATAGGCCCCATAAACGCAGGGACTAGTTGCTCTCTTCCCTGGTACTTGGCTGACAGAAATTCTCAGTAAACATTTTCTGAATTGAATTAAAATTGTTGGTCTTTTGTGGCCTGAAAAATATGCCAGTTGCACGAACACTTGGAAACAAGTAAGCAAGGTTCAGTGTCAGCTTTAATAGGATATTGCTAAGACTATGCAGTCTTACAAATGTATGAAAAGTCATACATTTAGTTGTTTTCATAAGTCCCGTTTATTGAAGTACGTGTATATAAGTTGTCATTTAGGCCTTGATGTAAATTTGTCATCTGTTAATGGTAGAAGTTTTTTGGAAAATTTTTTTACTAACAGAGGATATAAAATGTATAAGGTCTTTCTTGCTATGGATATTCTGATAGCTTCCTCGAGAAATAACTTTATTGTTGATCTAGATCTTGGGGGGAAAATAACATGAACTTATTTCTAGAAATTTATTTTATTTATTTAAAATTTATAATTAGTATAACTCTTATTCTTGAGATTCATCTTTAAAAATCAGAAAGATGCAGCACTTTGTAATGTGACATGAAAATTTTAAGATTAAAGTCTTATTTTTCAAAAGTTTAGTATTATATGTAAAGGCTGATAAGCTTGGTTATGAAAATCTGTTGTAATTCTTTGGATGTTTATTTAATATTTATAGGTAGCTCATGAAAAGCTGATGGAGAATGGCAGCTGTGAATTGCATTTTTTAGCTACTCTAGCTCAAGAGACTGGGGTGTGGAAAAACCCGGTACTGTGCACTATTCTTTCCCAGGAACCATTGGATAAGGATAAAGGTAAATTTTCTAGAGAGAAGAGAGAAAAAAGAATCATTAGACTAGAGAAAATAAGTACTTAAAATTGTTTTGATATAATCCCAGAATATTCCAAGAAGGACCATTTTATTTAAGTTTTATATGAGGTGCTTGAGGCCCTTCACCTTTTTTTTTTTAATTGGGGGAAGATGGTATTTATAGGGTTATGTAATCTTAGGGTAACAGAGAAACTCAGTTTTTTTTTAACATTTTATCAGAGGAATTCCGTCTGTAACATCCTGACAGGTGGCAGTCTAGCTTAAATTTGATAACTTATTTGACAGATGGAGAAGCAAAAGTAGGGTAGGGAAATGATTTTTCTCGAAATAGATAAGAGTAACGCTCGTAACTGTGAAGTCTTCTGCCTCTGAGGTTAGTGCTCTTCCTCAGACAGTTTTTTCTCAGACTCATTTTATCCTGCTTTGTCATTATTATATGAGCTTAGGCAATAAAGATCCCAGTTAAACTGAAACTGACAGGTGTCCTACTGGAAGTAGATGGCTAAATTACTAATGTGTGTAACACTTAATGTTCAGAGTTCAAAAACTGTATGTGCTGTGAAGAAGAGCACATATTATTATCTTTGATATTTTCTTGAGATTGTTTGGGAAAGTGCTCAGATTTCACCCTAAGTTTTCCCCAAGGTATTTAACTAAAGAAATAAATAAGTTTCTTCCATCGTTCATTGTCGCTTTCCTTGTTGGTTGATGCCAAAGCTTAGACATTTTGCTCCATGATAGCAGTTTCTGAGGCTCTGAGAAAGGAGTAAACTCACCATTTGTTAGCTCTTCTGGTACTTTGACATTTACCAAAAGACTTCTCAGCTCATCTCCAAACTTCTCATGGAGCTGACTCTTCCTACCTGATTCCTCTCTCAACATTTCCCCACCTTTCTGGATAGTTTTAGCAGTGTTGTCTGGTTCTTGGCATTCACTGAAAGTTCATTTGTGTTACTGCCCTTGGTGTATTTCCACAGATTAGTTACATTATTCTTAGAGACATAGATCCTCATTGTTTAAAATAATAAAAACAACATTTAAAGGTTGAGAGTCTTAGGGACTTTTTGCCTTTGGTGTATTATTTTTTTATCGCCGGTGTATTACCACTGTGTTTTTATTTCTATAATTCTACTTTTCACTCTTCTCAGGTTTAGAAATAGTGTATATAATATATCAATGACACCAAGTTACATCGTTTAGTCACTGTCTGAAATGCGCTTGCACATGCCTGGCTTCTCTCAGTCTTCACAATGACCCTGTGGGAAAGTAGGGTCTGTTTTTGCCCCTGTGTTACAGGTGAGAAAACACAGGCTCAGAAAGATGAGCTATCTTTTCTATATCGCAGTGCCAGTGATGTGAAGGAGAGTTGGGAATTGGAGTGAGGTCCCCAGCTCTGTCTGTTTTATATTATGCCATGTTGTACCCAGCCTAATAAAGTCACACCTAGCTTAAATAAAGATTTAACTCCTTTTTTCTGTTGTCAGTTTCTGAAGAGCATCTTTGCCAAACTCACACATTATGCTAATGCAGAAAAATAGAACCTTTACCTTTGCAGAGATTTAAAATTTACCTTAAAAGAATATGTGCTCAGTGTCCTTTCTTGTTTCAATGCACCTGACATTGTTTCTGTAAAAGATGTCTGCCCATCCCTGTGCTCCTTTATTTCATGATCCTCAACTGGCATAGCTACTGGAATAATTTGGGTTATAAAGCAAAAGGAGTTTCTACAGTAGCAGATAGACTGGAGGTAGCCAGATCTTAATATGACTTGTGACACAACCAGAGAGGTGTCACATGACTGAGAGACTGCAGCTGTAATCTTTATTTGGCTCTGTTATTTAGACCTGCTTCTTTGGTGGGAGTTACTCTGTGGGTAATAATATCCACTCAAAGTGTATGTTGATGTAATTAAAATGTTACGCATATACACTGATTGGTTTACATTTTCAAATTGGGCAGTTGTTCAGCATGTGGGACTTCAACTTTTTATATGATATATCCAGACCCTTGGTTTAACCTCTGCTGGCCTATGGCAAGTTTGACGAGAGCTAGAGCTCTGCCAGTAATAGGTACACTGTAATAGGCTATGTTTGTTAGTTTGTTTATAGCAAAGCGTTGGAAGTTTTGATGCAGTGTTTGAACAATGGATAATCAACTTAATTCTGATTTATAACTAATTTTTATTGACTAATTTTAGAACTGCTAAAGCCAGGTGGCTCAGTGGTAAAGAACCCACCTGCAGTGCAGGAGATCTGGGTCAGGAAGATCCCCTAGACAAGGGAACGGCAGCCCACCCCAGTGTTCTTGCCTGGACAAGAATCCCCATGGACAGAACAGCCTGGCAGTCTGTAGTTTGTGGGATCGCAAAGCATTCGTCGTGACGGCACACATGCAGAGGCCAGCTGAACCAAGAAATGTTCTTTGATTTAGGGATTGAGGGTGTGTGAGACTCAATTAAAAATGCTGGTTTCACTTTAAGGTTGTAGTACCCTAGAATAACGTAACTCTAATAATTAAACCAGTGTAATTCAAGTAGATGGCCTTTGACTATCACAGGAACTTCAGGCTTACATGTTTCAGGGCCTTTCATCTCAGAATTGGAAAGGCACTGAATGATCATGTATTTTTTACTCAATTTTAACTCCCTTCTAAAACATCACTCACTGGTAAATGAATGGGCCTTTGCTTGAACCCTTACAGAGAATGGTAACCATGTAATTCACTCTTAATCGCTGCTGTTACATTAGATGATCTTTATTGTGTGAACTGTGAAGATCTGTGGACTTAGAGTCGCTCTCTTTTGGTTCCAGTGTACCCCTAAAGCCGTGCACACCTAACAAAGCACAGATCCCTCTAAAGGGACTAGAAGCTGTCCTGGCGTGGCGTGACTTTAAGTACACAGTCGTGATTTCTGACTTCGGTGCATCTTGTCAGTCATTCATGTGTCATTCTCAAAACTTAACGTGAACCCCAAGTAAGATCTGGCCAGCTCTGAAGTCACAGGCACTTCCATCCTCTTCACTAGTGTGACTTATGATGACATTACCTTTTTGGGTGGCCTTATCATTCTCAAAACTCAGTGAGGTTACTAAAATCACAAAAAAATTTAAAAAACATAGTACTCAAATTATTTGCATTTTTATACATAGTATTTTGGCATACAAAGTATTCCTTTTTTTCTTTTTTTCTTAAATTTCAAAGTATTAAATGCATTCTGCCTCTGCAGCTTGTCCATATTATGTTAAATCTTGGTTTTGTTAATTCCAAGGTTTTGTCTTTCCAAGTTTAAGCAGATATTAGGATACACTGTGTTGGCATCCAGGTTCTTGATAATGACCATCAGGAAGGTGACACCCAAAAACCTAGCCCCTGGAGAATACTTAGAGAAATTGTCTTGTTTGCTTTGAGTCTTTCGGCCAGTGCCCGTTGATGATGGATGTTTCACCACATAGGCCTGTTTCCTTGTGTCTGGTCCGTGGCCTTCCTTTTTATCTCTAAGGATGCTGTGATGAAAGACCGCAAGAGCTATTTGGCTAGAGTTATGTTAAGTAAGGTTGTTTACTATTGAGGTTAGTCTGACATTAGTGTTTTTTAAAATATTTTTGTTTATTTACCTGACAGCGTCTGGTCTTAGTTGCAGTGCACAGAATCTTCATCGCATCGTGCGAGACTTTCAGTGCTGCTCACGGGCTCTAGTGTGGCGCAGTAGCTGAGGCGCGGGGCCTCGTTGCTCCAGGCGTGTGGGATCTTAGTTCCCGGAAGAAGATGGAGCCCGTGTGCTCTGCGTTTCAAGGTGGATTCTCACACGGTGGGCCTCCAGGGAAGCCCCTGACCGAACCGTGCTTTAACTGAACTGTTTTACAATAGTTTTCCAAATCCTCTCACCAGTCTTCCCAGCTCTGATTGTTGTACATTAGGATGATCTGTTTGTCACAATTAATAAAGCAGTATCAATACTTTGCATTAACTAAAGTCTGTACCTTATTCAGATTTCCCTGGTTTTTACATAATATCCTCCTTCTGTTCTAGGATCCCATCCAGGATATCACATCACATTTAGTCATCATGTCTCATTAGGTTCCTCTTGGCTGTGACATTATTTTCAGACTTTCCTTGTTTTTGGTGATCTTGTCAGTTTTGAAGAGTGTTGTAGAATCTCCCTCAGTTGGGATCTGTCTGATGTTGCTCGCAGGATTAGTACTTGGCTTATGGGTTTGGGGAGGAAGATCACTGAGGTCCAGTGCCATTGTCATGACACCAGAGGTACCTACAATCAACATGATTTCTTCACTGTTGGCGTTAGCCTTGGTCACCTGGCTGAGGTTTTCCTCACTGTTGGCGTTACCCTTGGTCACCTGGCTGAGGTCGTGTGATGCAGTAGGTAGGTTTCCTCACTGTTGGTGTTAGCCTTGGTCAGCTGGCTGAGGCTGTGTGCCTTTCGGGCTTTTCTCTGTGAAATTATTCTCTCCACCTTTCCATGTTGTGCTCTTTGGGAGGAAGTCACCACGTGTAGAGGCCACACTTACGAGTTGGAGAGTTAAGCTCTACCCCTTTGAGGAGGCAGTATCTACACAGATTATTTGGAGTTCTCCACAGGCAATTTGTCTTTTCTTTTTTAAAGATGACATATTCTTTGGCTGTGGTGGTCTTCATCGCTGCATTGGGCTCTCTCTTAGTTACCGTGACTCTTCATCGCTGCATCAGGCTTT